>OZ008348.1:13970617-14570617 GCA_963931975.1 Cataclysta lemnata
ATACCTTAAAAATTCACTGTGTAACTAATGGAATCTTATCAGAAGAGTCCTTCCTGCCGCACTCAGAGACGTCAAACAACTTTAATGAGTACTTAATGTCAAAAATTTTCATTTAATGTAGACCAACGACCTGACAAGAATAGAGACTAGTTTTGAACTGTCATTTTTTGACATTAAGCACTCAATATCGTCATTTGACGTCTCTGAGTGCGGCAGTTAGTGACTTTTTTACGTTTTTGATATCAAGGTCTTTTTTGGAATTTTGTCTGTGTTAGAAGCTATTGGCACTTCGCCGTCGCAATGGAAGCACAACAAGAGCGCAACGTACCTCATTGGAGGAGGGCGGCGAGGGCGTGGGCGCGGCGCGCGGGTGCACGATCACCGACAGCGGCGACGCGGGCGCGTGCGCCGGCGCGGGGGCCTGGGGAGGTCACCGCTGTTACTCAATAGCGCGCTGCAGTTTGGACGCTGAGGGAACGCGTTTTTGACGGGTGCTGTCAGTGTAAAGTCCACTGAATAAGGGACACACGTTTTCATTATTCGAAAGGCTACAATCGATAATGAACTTCATTCTGTCAGCAGCGGGCGCGGTGCGTCACACTGCAAAGTTGAGGCGCCGACACGGCGGCGGCGCGGGCGGTTATGCTTTCTTTAGACGTTCCAATTCAACATGTCGGATGTCGCGGTGGAAGCGAGGTGCGGGTGCGGTGGAGGCGCGAGGTCCGGGCAAGGTAACTCGATCTAAATACTGCGCTGCCTAGTTACTCTATAGGAAAGCTAGATGCGGCGTGCCGCTTATGTGCCCGCGCCTCGACATGTGTGGCTGTGGGCGCCCCGCGTCAGACCGCGATTTACACGCCAACGTTTTCAGCTCGGGCATCAAATACTTGCGAGCTGAGCCATTCTTTGTTTAACCTACACCTAGTCAATAAGGGCCGATTTCACCGCAGAATTAACACCAATCAAAACCAAGTTTTATTAAACTCAGTTTCAATGAGAGACGGTGTAATGGGCCCCAAATGTGCAACACATTACCGGCGCCAACCGCTCCAGCAGCGCGTCGACCCTCGCATGCGGCGGGCGCTGCGCCCTCGCGATCAGGCTGTTGATGGTGGGCGCGTCGCGCACCGACAGCGCGGGCGACGAGGGCGAGCCGTTGGCGCGGGAGCCCAGCGACAGGTCCACGCCCACGCGGGCGTACGCGAGCAGCTCCTCGGGGCGGACGAGTTTGTCTGTAAACATTTCACAATTTTACATATAGGTAATTGACACAATTTTTTTTTTAAAGGTACATTTTTATTACATGTATGGTAAATAGACAAGAAAAGACTCGACACGTATTTTTTTAAATTTCTTTAATTTCAATTTTAAGTATTTCAATTTTAAATTTCACAACTTACTCATTCTAAAACGACGTAAGAGCAACTGTGGAATTTAAACTGATGTTATGTCAAATTAATGAGGTGTTAAAAAAAGATGGGTGGCAAAGGTATTTACTGATGATGATTTACTGGGAAGCCTACAATTCCATTATTGGACTATTTATTGTATTTTTGAAATATCTCGTAAATTTTTAGCAACTAATAAATTCTGAAAAAATATATGGTGTTCTAAATGACCAAAGCTCCAAATGATTTCGTATTATGATAGCTTGGTTTTTTTAACACGTTTCGCCAATTAGGTTAGATTCCATGTAAATAGGTGGCGAGTCTATTGCCATCTATCGGGCACGTACCTCGCAGTATATTGATATGTGGTATAAGAGGAAAGCTGATGCCTAATTAGTTGCCTTGTACGACACCCAGGGGTGGTGACATTTGTATTCTGCTCAGCTATCACCAGGCGGCACAATAATAGTAGATTTTCCATCAAGTGCACAAAACCAACCATTTTTATCCGAGACTTGGCGAGGGCTGATAGTAATGTCGAGGATAAAAATGTTTTTGTGGACGAGTTAGAAACTCTGCTTTTCACTTCGATTGCGAGGAAATAGAACAGTCGTTTATCATAACATTTCTTAAAATTCAAACTAAAATTATAACAGTTTTGAATACTGAAGGAAATTATTTTTCCTATTGATATTAGGCTCGGGCTGTTGACCTATACAGCCACAGTATTAAAGTAAATTTGCAATAGTAATTTTCTTAAATTAATTTAATAACCTACCGTACGGACGTAATTTAAATTTTAATATATATTTGTCTTAAAAACACATTAGGCAAATAAATTAAAGTAAATATTTTAAAAACACAAATTCTATCTCTGAACTTCTTATTGTGTTTGGCTGCATGGCTCATTTTGTTTGCCTTAATATAGATACATTTATGAGTAGATACGTTAATGCTTTAGAGCTCAAAATTCGATTTTGTGCAGCCTATATCCTGCACAAATAAGCACTTTCAGAGCACGAGAAGTGAAAACAAAATAAACAAGTCCTAATCGGAATGTGCAGAAATATTGCATGCTGCGTATTGTTCCTGCGCTATGTCTGGCTGGACACACCCTAAAGATGGCTGAAATAAAAACACCTAAAGATTCTTGGACTTGGTGGAGTGGACACCTCAACATGGTCATAGGCGTCGAGGTCGACCTAGACAGACGTGGAGAGACGATCTGGAGGCATACTGCTAGACATGGACTAAATTGAATGGGATCGCTCAATATAGGGGCCTTTGGTCAGCATTGGTCGTGTAGGCTAAAAAAATTTTTTACCTCTGCCGGGTCCCAAATGTGGATATAAGTCGGCTGGAGGTAGCGATGCGCTGGCTTTGACGTCACCGGGTGAGGGTGTGTGCCTGTTGAATATTAAAGTATTATAAGTGCTGTGGATGTTGGACTGGAAGGAAATTATTATTGCACATATTCTTCGTATTTCTAATCTGCAAATTTTTTAAATTACATTTTTTTTAAATAACATTAGACGTCGTTTTAAACTTATGTTTTATGATTGAAACTGTAATGGCCATTGGTCAACAGTGGAACAAGGAACCTAAAACATCTCTGTTCAAACCTAGTAAAATTTGGAAAACCTGAAAAAAATTCATAATGCGGCCTATGTGCTAGTATGCTTCCTTGTCCAGTTTCATAATCACCATGCTAAATTTCGTATCTCCCTGGTTTTGCGTTCCCATAATTGAAATTGCGCACAAAGTCTTAGAAAATCTCCTCCCAGAACTCAGGAATCGACGGGACCAACGGCTTAACGTGCATTCCGAAGCACGAAGGAACTCAAGGTAATAAATTTTTGGTCACCCATCCAATGACCGAACTCATTATTATCATTTTATTACCTTAGCAAGTGTTTATCTGGTGGCGTGGGTGTGTGTCTGAACAGCTCTGGCGGTGTCGCACTGTGACGGAACACCGAATTGCTGCCCACACTCTTCATTGCCTGCAACATATTCAAACATGTTAGAGAAGGATGCCACATCAGTCATCTTCTTTCCTGCATCATATTACAGTTCCGACTTTTTTTACATTACGTAACGTCGCTGTCTTTTTGACATTTTATTTGCGAATCAAAATCACTCTACCTATACTGTACTCTGATTTTTTATTCGACGGAATTCTGACAGTTCTGAAGTGTTACCAACGAAGAAACATTCCCAGTAAAAATGGAAAGCAATTTAGCAAAATAAATAATAAATCTTTCTCGAATTTAAGGTTTCAATCAGTGAAACTAAGACTTAAAAATTTGCTGATATTTTCAAAATTGTAATTAGATTTTTTACCCGTATTGACCATCAAAAATGGAGCTGGACAGGACACATGTTGCGCTGTAGAGATAACAAGTGGAGCAAGCAAGTCACTTTATGGTATCCTCGAGATGGCAATAGAAAACAGGGACGCCCAACAAAAAGATGGGAAGACGATATTCGTCTGACCTTGGGGCCCTATTGGACAAGGGTAGCAGAGGACAGAGTGCATTGGAGACAGTTGGAGGAGGCCTATGCCAAGAGGCACACCGAACTCAGAGACATTTTATAAAACAGAAAAAAATAAGGCAATGTGTAAAGTTCGGATAGGACAGGCTATTTATTTATTATTTATTTAATTAGATTTTTTATTATCATATAATTGAAGCAACAACCATTATTTAGGAAATTATTTTTCTATTACAGGGATCCCTGTCCAATATTCCATTAGCTGCAAAAATTTTTTAGGAAAATCCTAATATTTATAAACAGCTAATTATGCAATTATACCAAATGAGAAATACGAGCACCGTTTTTTGTTGTAAGCGTAAAGTACAGTTGCATAGACGATTTTATTTATAACTGAGAAAATAAAATACATAAAGAAAAATATTTATAATTTTTATTTAGAGAAATGGAGGTTTTTGATAGGGCTCGATGTTGTCGTGGCCGAAATTCCGAAAAAGAGTTTGTTGACAGGGCGTTTTGATATTTAATTCATTACATACATAGCTTTTTCAAATAGAATGTATTCGAAATTTATGTTTTATACTCTTTGCCTTTTATGCTGACCTGGGAGCAAAAAAATTAAGTAGAATTAGCCAGTTCCGACTCATCTGAATTCAGTTCCATAATAATATTATTTTTATTATAATAATAACAAAATCAAAAAAGGTTTATTATTTGTGAATTGTCAAAGATTGATAGTTGTCAGAATTCCGTCGAATTAAAAATCAGAGTATAATAAACTGATATGTAAACGTAGTGTATTTTATACTCTTCGCTGATATGTTTTAAGCTATATTGACGTCCTAAAGACTTGGTTGTATGGGCTAGACCCTTTGCCTTCAATAAAATATAGGGAGAATTTTAAAACTAACTAACTATATTGACGTCACACAGACGCCACTGCTGTTTTGGCGAAAATTTTATTTTGCATTATCCAAAACATGTTTTTACTATCAAAATCGAAGTTTTTACAAAAATATAATTTATTATACGATACGTAAAAACAAAGTGGTGTAGATTTTCAAAATTAGTCATCATGCCTATAATTGTATTCTTTTCTGCCGTCACTATACGGGTATATACTCTAGTTTATACTTAAGCTGGGCTGATGAATTCAGAGCAACGGCAGGCAGTCTGTGGACCAGGAAAGCTAGGAATAGGATGTTATGGAGACAATTGGAAGGGGCCTTTGCCAAGGGGCAAACAGATGAACAATTTGAATCATCATCGTCGGTCTGCCCTTATCCCTTCCTATTTGGGGTCGGCGCAGTATGTCCTCTTTTTCCATTCTCTTCTGTCACTCATCATCTCGTTATTCACATTCATCACCTTGATATCGCACCTCACACAATCCATCCATCTTTTCAGTGGTCCTCTACTTCGACATCCATCAACATTCATGTCTATGACATAAACAATCTGAATAAAGGCTATTATTATACCTGCAGAGGGTCAGGCGGCGAAGGCGCTGGCACATGGTAGAGATGGGGCGGCGGCGTGGGCGTGTGCCACGTCACGCCGCGGTCGGTCGGCATGTGGACCTGCGGCCCGCGCGCCAGGAAGTTGGCCACCTGTAACTAATTTGCACATCATTTAATAAGTACATAGGTACATACATAAAAAAATAAACAAACAATAAATATACATACATACATCACGCAATATCCCCGAAGGGGTAGGCTGAGGTGAATTAACATCCACGTTTCGCCATTAATGTTAGGTCCCATGTAATAGGTGGCGAGCCTATTGCCATTAATCGGGCACGTAATTCGTAGTACAATGCTAGGTGGTATAAGAGGAACGCTGCCGCCTATTCCTCATCACTGTTTTAACCCTTAGTTGCCTTGTACGACACCCGCGGGAGAGATTTGGGCAACAATTGTATTCTGCATGGCCATCACCACACGGCATTTAATAAGTGCACAATTTAATAGCGTACAGTTGCATTAAGAAAAATTAAAAGCAAAAGGCTCACTTTTAATTAAATTAATGAAAGTGCAGACATGTGTAACATAAATCACTCCTATTAATGCCCAAAGAGGTAGGCATAGGTCATTTTTTTTCACAGCTAATTATGATAGGTCCCATGTAATAGGGTGCAAGCCTCCTATATGGCATTCTAAATTGTAGTGTATTGGTAATGGTATAAAGGAAATTCTGCTGCCCAGGATTCGAAATGATCAAGATAATTATGCTTCTTGACAGTTATTACCAATGTAAGGCATAATAATAATTATTTTATTGAAATCGCCAAGCACACACCTTCAAGTGCAGACACGATAAAAAATATTGGATTTGTATAATGTCCAAGTATGCACAGGAAGAGTTTGGATATTCTGCATTTCCATTATTGAGTTTAGTTTAATGGCACTTCAGTAGTGATCACTAATCATAAGCACATTGGTTGTCCATAGACTACTAAGATGTAGAGCATTCTGAAGTTTGCCAAGGTCTCTGCACTATTATATGTAGGACACCACTCTATTCAAACTCAATGCAATTTCTTCATACAGCAATACCGTTGAATGTGAAATTATATTTGGATTATAAACCGAGTAAAAAAAACCAGAGGAAGTTTCTAAAGGAGCCATTTGAATCACAATTACACAACACATTCTGACGGCTGGCGGCCCTTTAGCCGCCTTCCCAACTTTACTCTTTGAAATTAGTATGATATTTCCATAATTTAAAGGTCCGATTTTTTTGTAGGCCTAGCAGATATAATCAAGTTATTTTTTTAAATAAGTATTGAAGGAATATTGTGAAAGAAGTGGCCGTAAACTGACTCCTCTATTCTTTTTATTCAGATAATGGCCGTCTATTTTTCATATGATTTTCAGACGGCCGCAAATCAGATTTGTTTTGTTAGCCATTTTTAGTTTGCGGCCACATTATATGTCAGTTGCTATAGATCGTGTAAAATTATATTTCGACGGCTGTGGACTAACGATAGCATTTAAACAAACCTCAACAATAAAAAGATGTTGCACGAAATGAATCTTTATTTACATTAATAATAGGAAAGAAAGCAAACTTATTTCCGTATACCAACTTTACTAAAAACTAATTGTGTTGTTTGGCGGCCACCAATTTAAATTAATATTAATGTAATTGACTCCCAAAATTAATGCAAAATTCATCATGGATCTTGGATCATTCATGGATCAAACAACTATGATCGCTCAAAAACAATCATAATAGTAAAAGACCAGCTAAACCAACTAACTAACTACACTATGCGCTTGCAGCACGGCAGGCAAAATGGACAATTTATTTCTAGGACATATACTAAGATAATGGACCAATTTTTTTAGGCATTACAATCTGCAACTATACTACTTTTTTATATGCCACAACACGTTGGAAAGATCGAGATAGAATTCCTATTTTTGCAATATTAATGCGGTTGGTCCTCTAAAAGGCTGCGAAATAATGCAGGGCCGCGATCCGACATAATGACCCTATTTACCTATATAATCTAAAAAAGAAGGTGGACATATTAAAGTATCATTTGGCTAAATCAACTTTGACATGCAAAATGCAATAGTTGTGGCCCCATAATAGCATAGTCATGTTAGCAAATGGGTTAAACTAGAGCAATAGATTGTGACAATTCCACTTTGTTCTAGTATTTATGATTCACTTAAAAAGAAAAATTTGCCAATGTTTGCAAACAAATGAAATAAAACTGTTTAATTTTTTGTGTTAATCAGTTCAAGTTAGAAGGTAAAAAAACGAATTAAAATAGTGCTGTAGCAATACTCAAAACAAACCAAATAGAGCAAACAGTAGATAATTTTTTAGGTCAGCCTTGAGATTGCACATCAATAGACATCTAGGTTTTATTTATCTTGAAAATAAACATTATTTTAATAGGTATGGCCTTTAATTACCTGTTGGATTGAATATAGTTCAGATCTCTACAAGTAACTTGTTGTCAATCCAAACAGCTGATTTGCTTGCATCACACTCACACATGGACAAAGCTTACAGTGAAATGTGCACAAAGGAAATTGTTTGTGTACCATACATTGACAATATTACTGTTTTACCTTCGAAATTTTATATTTATTAAACAATATGTAATGATAAATCACAAAAGTTGGATAACCTAAATTATCGTGCCAATGTTTTTACAAGCATGAAGCGAATTAGAATAATAAGCACCACCTGCAGGGGGCTCCAACCGGGGCCCATTTGAGATTGCCGACCGTTCGGGTTATGCTGGGAGCCGCCAGACATCGTGCGCGAGTCGACACGACACTGTTTTCAACACGTACTCAACACAAACGCGTCAACAAACACTCTCAGTCCACCATAATGATACCGGCAAGTTTGAAGCCTTCGCCCGCGTAACTGCGATCCCTTACGACGTGTACAGAAACTTCTGAAGCGTTTTCATGAGGGCTCATTAAACTTTTCAGCGTCCACGGCATTCCATAAGTATTTTTAATAAGGAACACTGGTGTTTCACAGTCCTAATGACACTTGTTTCTAAGAATACTAGATTTATTTCGTGTCTGGTATTCTGTTCACAAATCTGATGCTCGCTTCGCGTGACATTTTGAACACATTTACGATTTGAAAATAAGCTCTATTAGAGCAAGTAAAGTCTTGGTATTGCTTTCTTAAAGTTTGTTCACTAATCTCTGTTAGAGAATATGTTGTATTTCACCGTAAAGATTCACAAAAAACCAAAAATTTATCTAAGTATTGAATAAAATCGCCCTCAACAATGGTGGCCGAATGGGATTTTGATTTTGAAAGCGCGTTCAGTGCCATCTTGTGACAATATTCAGAAGCATGTCGGTAAAACAGTCAAACGGAAGCTGGTTTGGGGATGTCTATGGTATTCTATAAAAAAATTATCTAAAATACCAAAACATTTTATCATAATTTTAAAATTTATAGTCTTCCAACTGAAAATTACGGATTAATATCAATACAAAATGTGACAATTTTAGAATTCTATCATGAATGTAAAAATTTTATAACCTTGATTAAATTTTATTTTTAGCATGGCTACTTCGGGTTGCTATAGAAACGTTTGTTTTGCTTGTATTTGTTGTGTTGTTGTGAACTGACGTCAATCGGTTTGTCTACCTACATTTTACTTTTTATTTGTATCAATGAAAGAAACCGATATTACTAAGTTTTTAGTAGCTTTTAGTGGTCAAATAGAGTATGTGATATTTCCTGGCGGCGTGTTTGACGAATATTTGTATTTACAGTACGAATTAGTATGGGGCCCAGATTGGAACCCTGTAGCTGGTTTCACGGTAGGAACTAGCCAGATGGCATGTTCCGGTAGTGATCCTGAGCGAGTGGTCTTCAACATGCCCTTAGAGATGGTCTTTAGTAGCACAAACGTATTTGGGTGTAAGCTTTATAAGTTATCCTATTCGATTTTAATTTTAACATTACATAAATGTTGGAAAAATTAGTACGAAGATTTTAATGGATAGAAAAAAAATTTCGAAAAATTATGATCTTGAGCCACCCAAGACACAAGTGTCTTGGGTGGCCGAGCGGTCAGGCACCTGCCCGGATAGCAGCGGATGCGGGTTCGATTCCCGCCTCAAGATCATAATTTTTCGAAATTCTTTTTCTAAACATTAAAATCTTTTTATAAGTTATTTTTTGCTGAATGGTTGCATGTTTAAGTTCCCTAATTACCAACCGCGAGGCCAATGGTTCGAATCCTAATATGGCAGGTTATTCCGATTGTCTCAAGCTTATCCGTGCCTAAGCCGTTAATTCCAGCTGCACATGCAATCGTGTTAATACCCTACAATCCCCACTGGGCCAGCGTGGTGGATTATGGTCCATTCTCCCCATTCTGACCATCTATCTATATGGAAGGCCTGTGCCCCAGCAGTGGAGACATTAAAAGGGCTGTGTGTGACAAATACTCAACGTTTGCTATCGAGTCATTATACTTTTTTAATTATTTTGATTGTTGATGTTTTTCTAGCCACTTTGCGATGATAAAGTGGCATCTCATGAAAATCATTTCATTTCAAAATTTTATTTCAATCATTAAATAATCCCAGGTTAACCTACATTTTGCTTGACGACACTTCTAATTCTTCGTCGAATACCTCTTGTCGAATACCATCACCGTAAAGTCAACTTAAAAAAGCGATACGAATGTAAGCGCCTGCCATTTCCAGGGCCGCAATTGATCGTGACAGTGCGAGCGCAGAATTCCATAGGCGGCGACACGCTGCGCGGCTACGCGTTGGTCCTGATGCCTCCGACTTCGGGCCCTCGCACCGTGAACGCGCCACTACTCCGGCCTAGGTCCGCCACCATGCTAGGAGAGTGGCTCTCCTGGATCACCGGCAAATATCCGGAGCTGGCCGACCCGAAAATGCTGGCCAACGGAAAGGATAACTATTGTAAGATGCTTTTCTTTTACGCACTATGTTTGATGAATATACTTTACATGGCTCTTTAGGATTAGGATCTTCATAATCATCACTATCCCTTCAATATCCCCACTGGCTATGGATGGAAGCCCACTATATACTATATTACTGTAGTCCACTATAGACTGCACCACACTGCAAGTTAATGGGTACACCGACTGGATTTGCAGCCGGGACCAATAGCTTATCATCCCTTTCAAAGCACTGAGGAACTCGAGACGTATTTTGGTTACTCTTTAATGTTAACAGCGTTATTGGATTCCGACAATTTGTGATATGATCGCTAGCCTCTCTGTGGTTGAGGGTTCCAGATGAAGCTTTATTCTAAGGAATAAAGCTTCATGTGGAATATCTATTCATAAAAAAAACTTGCAATGATCGACCTCATTGTTTGCTTAGTTCAATCGTAGGCTGCGCGCCTTTCCTTTGTACACTTTCTTAGGGAATTTGTAGTGGTGACTTTTTTTTTTAAGAGCTTTGGTGTTTAACGAGCATATTATTATAGTATGTCAGCTCCATCGAGCTTTTCTTATTAATATTTGTTGTTAGCACAATTTATATGTAGGTAAAGGCTTAGTGAATTTGGCTTAGTGAATTTGAAAGAATAATTTCACCCGTTTATTACCTGAAGCTCTAAATGCCATAAAATTAATAGTATTTTTTATAGTGTTATTCAATATTGACTGACTAAAGCCAATGAAATGACTGTAGCGTGATCCTAATGGTGTAAAAAGGTGTCATTGCTCCAGGTCTGGGTCGCGGTCGGCTGTTTGGTTTCTAGACCTAGATTACAATTCTAATTATTTACGCATTTCTTATGAATGAACAACTCCGTGACTGGCAGTATAGATCTGCGTTATTATTGCACGTTTTGTGTGGTAATTCATATTCAACTGTATTTTATTCAGTCTTTAGCATTTACTTCGTACATAAGTGAGCTATGTAATTAGTCTTATAGATAAAAATATATTTTTTATCGGTGTATGAAAATTAGCCGTGTACGCCGCTTCGCTACCTGCTTTTCTCGTATCGTGTCGGACAAGGCGACTAATAACTATAACAAGGATTCCTTGCTGCCGCAGCAGTGCAACTTTAAGTAAATTACTGCGATTAAAGTTCCCGATGAAAGGCAATAGGCTCGACCCCTATGACCTGGAATTCCTAAGCTAAGGCGACACGCGAATGGTAAAATACCTTTGCTGTCCCCTGAGGGGAGCACGGAGTGATTTATGTATTTTAAATCAAAACTGTTTGTTTACAGTACTCCGTTCCGAATCCTATGGCGCTGTGACCGTGGCATTGTCGATGGTGTCCAAAGATTTAAGAAAACTAGGCTACGATAACCAACCTCCACAGAGGAAAGTGTAGGTCATCGTTTCCTGGACAAAGCGGATATCGTGTCAATCAACACTGCACACAATATCTGTTTTTGGAACTTCCAATCGGAGAGTTCTGTGTCGTGTTTAGCTTATGTTTATCTAAAGGTACTAATGTTTTTTTATCTAAGTTGAAATGATTAAAAGAATGTAAGATACACCGTAAATTTGAACTGCAATAAATAAATAAATACAACAGAATATTAGAAAACAAAAATGTAGAAATGTTGTTAACAAACATTACAACATAATTTTAAGAATTTATCAAGAAATTTAACCACAAGATTTTGTAATTTGCCCATCCTAGAGCACATTGCTCCAAATAAGTAAAAAATTTGTAATTGTAAATTTTTTAAATAAAAATATTACTTCGTTGCAATGTTAAGTGTTTTTTATTTTTTTGCCATTCATTTATCCACCCAATAATCAGGACCGACGCTGATGGACCAGAAATATCTAACTACACTCTACAGTCTACATGATGAAATTGATGTGCGCTCACTACATCAACTTCGTAGCGTCACCCGATCGCCTCGGTCGTATGCCGTCCACGCGCAGACAAGGAGTAAGCCGCACGAGGCCCGCAAGTGGTTCACGCGAGGACAATGTGTGCGTGCACTTACTCGAGCCTGTTCTTCTAACTTGTCGGACGTATGGGTTTTTGCATAAAGCAAAATGCATAAAGCAAGACTTATCGAAGAAGTTCGAATATGGGTCATCATCATCATCATTTGTATAGTTGACCACTCGATATCCACTGGTTGACCACTCGGCGTCCACCCGTAAGCCGCCGACAATGAGTGGACGCCGACGTGCGGGTCGGGTGCGGGATGGCTATAATGAGCTGGCCCTACCATGAAGTATTAGTGCGCTCTAAACGCGGGTGACAAAACGGGACGCCCGCCCGCTCTACAGGGCATGCATCGTTGTCTCACTTTAACAATGGGAATTGAGTCGCGTTTAGAGTTGGTGGTAAGGCCGCTGTGACCTTTATATGTCTTGAAGGGCTATAAACTAGTAAAATTAAAGAGGCTGATAACAATGAATTCAATGTCAAACAGGAGCCCGCATATCGGTGTCGCATTCGGCCTTGCATATTTACATCGTTGTTATTGTTATGAATGATTGTTAATACAATTATTCGAGCGCTAGTGTTAATACAATTATTTTAGCGGGTTCATTTCCTATTGATAGATATTCCTCATTTTCCATGCTGGTCTGGGAGTGAAAAAATTATATTATATGTGCCAGTTCCCCCAGAGGCGAGTATGATATTGCCCGGTGTATACCAATTAGCACCTCGTTAGCAATTAGGTGAGCCTATTGCAATTTTACTGGCACTAAGTATAAATACTACATTTTCTGGCATTCTGCTAGGTGGTAGGTGTGGTATAGTATGCCACTTGCAGAAGCGATTGAGGGTGGTGAAAATTGTATCGGCTTTGTATGCTGTTTATTTGTATTTAATGTCTGTCAATTGACGACGAAGTGAGTAGTCAGATGAGATATTAAAATTTATTTTAATGTTAATATTATTATAGTTTCATTCACTAGACGGTTATTGTCACAGACGAATGAATGAATATTTACCCACTAGATACACATTTGTGTAGATAATCAGATACTAAGCGTTCGTGTCAACATTAAGTAACATTGTATCGACTGCAAATATAAAGAAAGGGGTCTCTAAATTAGCAGCCAATTGTTACTTCTGACAAGAAATTGTGGAAATTGGTAGAACTAACTAGTACCTAGGTAGGTACTAGGTAGGTAATAATTGAGCATCACATTACCTAACCTGACCAACGGGACTAGTGGATATTAACGACTAGGTAGGTATAGATGCAGTCAGGCCAACGGTCATAACGTGCCTTCCGAAGTGCAGAGGAACTTGAGATAATAAATATATTTGCTCTATCCACCGGTAAGGTTAGCTTAATTTCAATTTTCAATTTCAATTTCAATTTCAATTTCAATTTCAATTTCAATTTCAATTTCAATTTCAATTTCAATTTCAATTTCAATTTCAATTTCAATTTCAATTTCAATTTCAATTTCAATTTCAATTTCAATTTCAATTTCAATTTCAATTTCAATTTCAATTTCAATTTCAATTTCAATTGGTATTCATGTGACGCCCTGCAAGGGCATGGCAATCAGAATTGAGCTATTAAATTTAACTACTCACTAAGACTAAAACTAAAGTTACAGCTTTTAACAAAATATAACAATCAATTTATAATAATCATTAGTTCTTCAATTACAATCAATAAATCATATACATATACAATCAAAAATAATACGAATTCAATATGGTTAGGCACCATACTAACGGGGTGCGAAGTTCCGAGACCTCCACGTGGTGCACCCTGGGCAACATCCGGTTTGACTTTTGGACCAGAAGGCTAGCGAGAGAGGAAGAGAGAGGTAAGAGGCAGCGTTGGCTGGTCGATGCAGACCCTCACTGGTGCGTTGGACCTCCCACCTAATACGTGCGGGTAGCGGCGCATTTGCGCTTCGGCCACGGGATGGCCACGGCCTTCGGAGGGAGGGCAATGGAGTAGAGCCGTGAAACGGCCCTTTTCAGGGCCAACTAGTGGCTGTCCCCAATTGTAGCACCGGAAGGATGTTTACCCTTCTGGCGCCACTGTTGGAGACGTGTGCGGAGCCGTGTCGGGTCGTTTGTCCAGCGGCTGTGTGCATAGGTGGGGAGGGTTATCTCCGGGCTTGCCCGTTTGAGGATTAAAATTTCGTCTGCCGAGCCGGGAACATTAGCCCGACGGGGAACTTTTGGGGAGGGCCGCGACCCTGTGATACGGGTGCTGCGGCGTTAGGTTTGAGGAGGGCCCGCCTTTAGCGGGCAACGCGATGGGGGATCGATGGATGGGAGACTTCGGTTATGTCCTAGGCCCCCATCAACGCGTTGAAGGTGTATCACCCAGGGGACGTTTAGTGGAGTATGGAGGGCACCTATTCCCTCGAGTCCCACATACCCTTCCTGGAACTCGTTTTGAGACATCAATACAGCCTTGCCTTAATGTGGATCTCTCAAGAAATGTACTGCGTGTTTAAGTTTATATACTTGCAAACATTAAATTAAATTTCAATAATATTGTTCGGAACCCGTTTAGGTGTTAAATTGTAATGGCATTTTAAAAACGAATAAAAGGTTCTTTTAATTACTAGTTAGTACTTAATAAGAACATCATATTATCTCGTATGTTCTTCATACAAATGTCGATTAGTAGAGCTACAAAAATATTGTGTTAACACAAATCGTCATTTATAATTATGAAAATACACATTACCTATTAAACTTACGTTTAAGTACATCTTACATACTAAATAATTACGAACATGTTTCACAACCAAATACACTTAAATAATTGAACTTAAATACGACAAAATGATAAAGATGATTGCAAATATATACAAAGTAACAAAAGATATCAACTATCCTCAGCAGTTAATTTATCTCCATACTTATTGAGGAACTCTAGGACGACACCGTTGGACCAGCCGAAGCCACTCTGCACCACGTACTCCCCTCCGCCCCCGTACCGCCCCGCCACCTCTGCGTCATACTTCTCAAACATCTGCTTGTTTTCCAAAAAGCCTTTGTGGCATGCTCGCACCCAAGTCTCAGCTACTTGCAACGCCTTTTTAGACCCTTCGTTACTTTGAACTGCTTCAAGAGCATCAACGACGATACTGACTAGAGGAGGCCAGGCATTGGGGAAGTCCCATTGCTCACCACTCCTAATTAAAGATGACGGAATCCCACCTTCGAAGTCAGTAGCATTTGATTTCACCAAGTATTGGAGGACACGATCGTAGCGACGTCTCAACAAGTGTCCTTCTACAGCATTCGTCCACAACGGTGCTACGTTACTGGGATAAAAATATTTGCGGTGTGCCCCCTGAACTAAGTTATAGTCGTACCAAATGCCATCGTCCTCATCCCAGAGTACTTTCTCAATTGCTTGCCTCCACTCTTTTGCCAGTTGTGACCAATGTACAGCAGACGAAATGGCATTCCCTGGAATTAATCCTCTGAAAACAGCCATGTTCTCCAAAGCATCTGCAAATATTGCGTTCAAATCTACTGGGATAATATCTGTTATGTGTATTGTAGTTAGATTTCCGTTATTATCTCCGTCACTGTCTATGAACCATCGACTGGAGAAGTCCCACCCACTTTCGGCAGCACTTTTTATCTCAGTGTAAAATTTTTGCTGACGGTCTCCTGTTGAGAACATTTGTGCAGATGTATAATCTTCGTAATAGGATTCAGGGCGTGGGCCAGCGCTTGGTGTGTTGTATTTGAGAAGCTTGTAGCTATTACTATCCTTATCGATCGTCGTTAACTGAGTATCTAACCAATAATTCAATTCTGTTTCCAGGGCATCAACATGTTTGGCTAAAAAGTCAAGATTTTTAGTTTCTTCTAAGTAAAGCATCATCATGGCTGACAGCAAAGGAGGTTGACTTCTTTCTTGGTAGTACCATCTACTTCCATTTGGTATATGACCTATTTTCTGTAATAACTCGATTAAATTCGTTATCATCCCTTTAGCTGTATCTTTCATGCCACTAATGAGCAACCCTTTAATAATCCAATAAGTATCCCAATAATAAATCTCTCTGAATCTGCCTCCTGGTATAATGAACCCATTATCTACAGGAATGAAACTGAATTGTTCTGGATTTTCAAATACTGCACTTTTAACTTTTCTTCCAAGTGTAGGCCAAATATCGTTGATGTCTTTCCCAAATTGTCTAAGTTTCTCGTCTTTGATTCCTTTAAGAAACTGTGGATTAGTAGAATAATCTGGTGGCGTCCAATCTTCTAGTTCACTCGTCGTCTCAAAATGATCGTTTACAAAATCTTGTAGTTGCTCCTTCGTGGGATTTTCAGTTTGATTGAGTAATTTGTCAAATGCGTCAAGTATTTTATCTTCTGTGTCTCGCATATGGAGGTCGACGAATGTTTTGGAGTCACTATAGAGCCTGGCGAGCTGCACCCGGTGAAGTAGCTGACTATTGCAAAAAACACGGCTCCCACAGGACGGGCGCAGTGTATCGTCGGCGGAAACCTTGGTTACCACTAGCAGCAATATGAGAACGTACATCTGAAATAAAACGTAGTTGCTTTTATATTTTGCAGAAATAATCAAGGTTTGAATGGCGACGCCAAAATCATTATTGATGGTTTGACTTGTTTGTACTATTTAGGTGTGTCCGAACATGCTTTTTGGCTTACGCCGGCCGATCCCTAAGGTGACTTTTAGCTTAATTGGAAGACTTTATAATTAATCAATATTAAATCATAATTTTTCTATTCTCTTCTCAGTTTATCTGGGGTCGGAGCAGTAGGTATATCAGACGTATGACGAAATTTGAAGTAATTTTTTAGTAGATTTTAATCAGTTGTTATTTCGTAATGCAAGTTTTAGTAATCCAAGATTTTAGACGATATTCAGCGTTCTGATAATGACTTTGTGGCCCAGTATATTAAAGTGGCCTTGTTCCGAAGATAAAGGTTGTTTTTTGTTGATGCTTCAATAACTTACAGATACAAAATATGTATAACTTAGCAAAGCTCCTTTTTATCAAGGGCAAAGTAATACTAATGGACAGGTCGAATCGTATAACATTTAGTTTGAGAAAAGCTTCGCACTGAGAAATATTAATACTGACAGTAATCACAGATGTGCCTTTGAAAAGGTCATTGAGCAGTTTTTTTTGTTAATACTACTAGATGATTCGCAAATCGTGCTTATTTTTTTGCGATGCCATAACTGGTTCTATACATTAGCCCGACACAATAAATAATTTTAGAAGTCTAATCGATTTGTAAAATAAATACTTCTAGGTTACCATTTTAAATGTTTGGTTAGGTACCTACTCTACTGAGCAAATGTGCGCGTGGGTTTGAATAACAATATTTTGAAGAGATAGCGATGGTAGAGGTCAGTTTTAATTGTAACAGTTTTTACGTATGTTTTCAAATAATCCAGTAAATAATTTGGAAGTTATGATTTTGTGATAAGCTCTATAGATAAAGAAAGACGACATTTTACATGTTAGGCGTTTACATAATGTTTAAGATTGCATTTAAAAATAACAACTTGCTCTCCGTTATTATTGTAATGATGTGTACATTGAGAGTACCGAACCCATAACAAATTAGGTTTAACGACTACAATTTGTGTTGGATTACTCGACATAAGGCAAAAGAAATAAATAAAACAGACGAAAACGAATGTGAAGGTTTTCTTGTTTATTGTTGAATTGTATAATCTATTCGTTTTTATCAGTCATATTCATGGATATCAATGTTATGTGTATGAAAATTAACGAGAAAATACTATATTTTATTTAATGCTGTATGCCGAGTTTTTTTGCTAATTATAATGTTTTTTTTGGTGTAATGTTTGGTGACTCTATCTTAGGATTTCAGCAACACAATGTTCTTTTTATACCACGAAGCAATATTAGGTATATTTGTCTTCGTTTCAAGGGGCCCTTGTGCGCTACTTAATTCTATTGCTACAATATTTTATATCAAAAAACGTTGCTGTCCTTCTACCCCTAACAAGCGGTCTTTTACAACATTTCATTTTTTCAACATACTTTTATTATGATGTTATATAAAAATAGACAGAAAATAAAGACACCCATATTTTTAATTTTTTCTGAATTCCGTCGTTTTCATATAAAATAATCATGGTTAAAATTCCGGTCATTCTAAACAGACGTAAGCGCTAAATGACGTCACAGTCACGAAAAAATGGCGAAATGACAATCTGGCGTTTCCGGTGGCAAAAATAAAAACATATTATTTGAAATGTTTGAAATAATTTTTTTTTATGTTTTAAATTAGTAAAAATAAAGTCTCGAAAGGATTTTAAATTTATTGTTACTTTATTATTGTTATTTTCGACAATTAATGACAATGGATTTGATTCATGACCGACAGATATGATATTGATTAGCTTCGTGACTGTGACGTCATCGCATGTTTTGTACATTTTATTTTTTTTCTCTGTAATTAAGTAATAAAAAATGTAAAAAATATATTTTTGAAGTCAGGATTGGAAAATAAAGTAACGGTATTTTTATTTTGGGGGGGTTATAATTTTTGAAATGTTGTCAATTTCAACTAATCGATTTATAGTTGAGGAATTGGCAGGGCAGCAGCGTTCCTCTTATACCACCTAGCTATGTACTGCGACTTTTGTGCCCGATGAATGGCAATAGGCCCGCCACCTATTACATGGGACCAAACATAATTGGCGCAACGTGGGTGCTAGTTCACATCTGCCTACCCCTTCGGGGATATAGGAGTGATTTATGTATGTGTATATATGTATGATTTGTATGTAATATCATAGTTTATAGTGCGTTTTTTACGGACTTTAAACAAAGAGGAGATTACCATTTTATCAAATTGTTATAATGATGTGCCAATGATGTCCAAATTGAGGTATAAATTAAAAAATCATACCTCAATTAATTTGGGTTTTTTACAACGTGGTGTACGGTTAACTATAAATACTGCTTTAAGACAAATGATCGAATATCACGGTGATTTAAATTAATATTGTTTAAGCGAGAATTTAGATTTTTATTTTGCTTTACTCGTGTTCACACGTTAGACATAAAAATGTAAGTATCATAAATTATTTTACTACCTATACTCCAATCATTATTTTGAGATATAAAATGTAAACAATCCTGAAGTGTCTTTTAATATAAAACACAAAAATAAAAATGTATTAATACATATATTATCAACCTTTATGCTAATCGTTTTGATTTTCTAAAGTAGATGAGGTATTTTAAAATGCATCTTTTGTTACTTTTGTATAATGATAAAGAAAAATATCGATATTGCTTACATTTTTTCTGTCTCTGTAATGGCAGGAGTAAATTGAGTTAATTCAAGGGTGAGGCTACCATAAAACTTAAAATTTTCCCAATCGATATTATACTACCTTGACAGTTTTGGGTTGGCTGGTATGCCACTGACCGTACATATTGTGATTTTTAGGAAGTACATACATTAGATGGGTACATAAATCAATCACAAACGAATTAACACCCACGCTTAGGAAGTATTAGCTAAATTATTGCTTACTGTGTGTTTGTGTCACTGAATCACTAGGGGTTTTTGTCACTGGTATAAAAGCACTCGTGTGTAACGTGTACAGAGTTTAAGAGGTACATCTAATAAAAAAGTTACACGTCCGTCCGCTTTTCGCACAGCCGCCGATTACTGACTTTATTTCGCACCATGTGTCTGATGATAGCTAATATCGCGATCGCGACATTGGGAATGCGATCCTGAGTTATTCAATGCCTCAGTAAGAGGCGCAGGGTTGTCTATTTTCTTATTAATTTATTTTAAGGTATTAACCGTCTCCGTGGTCCAATGGTTCGCTTTAACCCCCGAAATTAAGATCCCGTGGCCCCGTGTTCAATCTCCAGGAAGCCCTCAACCAAACCGTGTACAAATTGTACTCGGTTTGGTTGCTGGTGGGACTTTTATCAAGCCCGCCTGGCTAGCTACCTCATCAACATCTTACCAAAATCTGTTGCCTTATTAATAATGTTAACAGCATTATTGTGTCCCGACAATTGTGGTATCTTATAGCCAGCCCCTCTGCGGTTGAGGGTTCCATGTGAAGATCGACTCCACCTTCGGCCCTTATCGTCACTTACCACCAGCTGAGATGAAGGCTAAGAGCTTCCCTGTCTAGCTTAAAAAATATCCATATTCCGCAATGACTGCCCGGATAGCAGCGGACGCGGGTTCAATTCCCGCCTCAAGATCATAATTTTTCGAAATTCTTTTTCTAAGCACCAAAATCTTTGTAATAATTTTTCTAACAGTTATATAATGTTAAAAATTAAAAATCGAATAGATTAGGAAGTTAGTGAGATAACTTGAGTTTTTAGTAGTGTTGAACGGTACTTGGAATAAAAGAAAAAACTTGGACGGACAGACAGTGATAAAAACATATAAAAAGGGTACAATGCAGTGTTAACGCTTTATCACGGATTCTGTGTAATGACTTAGGGGTATGTATACCTTAATTTTGAATGAATTTATTTAAAAATTTTTTTTTTTTCAGAATTCCCTTTGTTGAGCTCTTTTTGGCAATAAGAAATAATACAAATTAGAAAGAATTAATTAATTTTCTCCTACCCTGTGAAAGCCTTGTACTTACAGCCTCGTTCAGTGCGTTACTATGTGCGGGCGTACCTATCGCAAGTACTAAAGTATGAGTATTACTGTTCCTCACTTGTAGGTACATCCATACATAAATCTAGCACCCACGTTTCGGCAATCATTAGGTCCCATGTAATAAGTGGCGAGCCTATTGCCATTTATCTTCGCTATAGTTTAGATGTGGTTAGACCAATGCATTCAATCCGAGCGAGCGTAGCAAGCGTGCTACGCCAGCGGCCGTAGAAGTTTGCAATTTTAGTGAGAAAGATTTGTTTTATTTTTGTTTTTAATAATATTTACTTCTGGAGATACTTTGCGATTGGAGATGCCGTGTGGTGACGGCAGAGTAGAATACACTTGTCACCACTCAAAATCTCTCCCGTGGGTGTCGTAGAAGGCGACTAAGGATAAATCAATTATGAGGAATGGGCAGCAGCGTTCCTCTTATACCAGCAACCTAGCAATAGCATTGTACTGCGACTTTTGTGCCCGATAAATGGCAATAGGCTCGCCACCTATTACATGGGACCTAGCATGATTGGCGAAACATGGGTGCTAGTTCACCTCTGCCTACCCCTTCGTGGATATAGGCGTGATTTATGTATGTATGTATGTATGGAGATACTTTGTCACTACTCTAGGGTGATGGTGCATTTTAAATTTTACGAAAACAACCTTTTTAATTTTTCAACTCGGTATCCATTCCCTTTCTCTCCTGCAGGCGTTTTTTTTTTCGACTGAAGATATTTTATACGTGGGTGCTAGTTCACCTCTGCCTACCCCTTCGGGGATATAGGCGTGATTTATGTATGTATGTTTTATACATACTCCGGCTCGGGTGGGGCCCTACCGGGGTTATGTAGGAATCTCCCAACTAGTCTGCGCCTACCCACTAAAAACAGTCGTGGTTCGCTTTCCCGCTTTGGACCGGCCGGCTAGGTGGGAACGCTCATCGCATACTACCACCATGTGCCGGTCAGCAGTTCTGCCTTTTCAGGCTCCTCGGTTTCTCTCCTGCAGGCCTAGCACGGGATAATCTCTCTCCACCACTTGACATTGTCTTTCGTCGGGATTTAGTGGGAGTTAGAGTGTGAGGAAAATATTTTCTTTTTCGCTGAGGAGATTTTTTCCACGTCCCGTACTACGGGGGCTGAAGACCATCATAGTGTTTCTGTCTTGTCGCCAGGTTATCTTGGTCGACGCATTATCTCGATTTATATCAGTCAGACGTCATCGAGCAAGCCATCCCCTTTTAATTCATATCATACTTAACACCGAAAATATTTTATATTTTTAATTAAATTATTATTGAATAATAATATATTAATTTAATTATATAATAAAATAAAATAATTAATAAAATTAAAATACAGTGGTGACGGAAAGGACTGTGTTGAAGGGAGAAATTGATCGTGAAGACAACATCCAATCCATATTGCTCAAGATTTCGGCTTGGTTTTACTGCCGAACGCGTGTCGACATCAACCCCCTTAATTAGGTTATTGAATATTGAAATTTAGGTACTGAAGGAACTCATTAATCAATAATTATTAATTTTGACTGCCAAGTGGCTTTTCTATTCGAACGCATAGAAAACAAATGTATGAAACTGACGTATTATAGACAAAACAAAACGTCAGTTTCATACGAATAGAAAAGCCACTTGGCTAGACCGTCTGATCTTCCTGTGCGTTATTTATCGCAGGTGACGTCATAAAGCTACACAAACAGAGTACCTACCAGATCACCGAGAAACGATTGATCAGCGAAAGTCTGATAAGTTAGAACAAGATCAGCAAAATCTAAATCACAATAAATAAGTCTGGCTAAATATTCCTGAATCACAATATCAAATTTACTGGCTGAATATTTTCGAAACGATTTTATTGTCAAAGTAAAGAGAGGACTTTGTGAATGCGTAGCTGTAAATAACACCGAGTTGTAAGAAAACTCTTTTTGTTTGATTTTTTAAATATTTTTTTATTGTTTAATAACTGTGTTTTATTATAACTAAGCTGATTGCATTGCATTGTAATGCAATGTAGTCTTTTTTACTTGTGACAATAAATTATTGATGTTCAAGTTTTAAGAGAGTGAAATACACACATAACTAACAATCTATACTCTCTATCTACATACATACATAATTCACGCCAATATCCCCGAAGGGGTAGGCAGAGGTGAACTAGCACCCACGCTTCGCCAATTAGGCTAGGTCCCATGTAATAGGTGGCGAGCCTATTGCCATTTATCGGGCACAAAAGTCGCAGTACTTTGCTAGGTGGTAGGTATAAGAGGAATGCTGCTGCCCATTCCTCATCACTGATTTATCCTTAGTCGCCTTCTACGACACCCACGGGAGAGGTTTGGGGTGGTGACAATTGTATTCTACTCTGCCGTCACCACGCGGCCACTCTCTATCTATACTAATATAATAAAGCTGAAGGGTTTGTTTGGTTGGTTAAAGGCGCTTATCACAGTGGTGCAAATTGAAAAATTATTTTTGTGTTGGATAGTCCATTTATTGAGGAAGGCTATAAGGTTATATAACAACCGACATTAACGCGAGCGAAGCCGTGGGCGACCACTAGTCAGTTAAGATTACTTGTTAGGAAAACGTAAATATACGGCATGTTAGCTGCCAGACGTGTAAGATTAGATATGTGCAGAAGTATCTATTATTTTTCATAATTATTTTGTCGGCGACTTTCATTTCTAATCAAGGGAATAACCAAGGGAAATCTAAGGGCCAAACGGCTATCGTCGTTACAATACATACAGAGTCAGTAGTAATATAACAATTATCAGATCACTTCCCGAGTTGACGAATTACTCAAGGGAGGAAAGCCCCTAATATAAAAACATTAGAAAACTTCCTTTGTTACCCAATGATCTATCGCATCACCATGGCCACTAAAATTTAATATAGTTTTTAAAGTGATCGAAACTTGAGATTATTATTTTTGAGTTGTAAAATAAACTCACGCCTATATCCTCGAAGGGTAAGTCAATGGTGAATCAGCACCCACGTTAAGCCAATTAGGATAGGGCCCATATTACCGCCTTGGTCGAATGCTCAGATTGCTGGGTATTGGCCAAGAGGTCCCGGGTTCGAATCCTGGTAGGGGCAAACTTTGTGATGACCACAAATGTTTGTTTCCGAGTCATGGTTGTGTATATGTTTATGTAGTATATTTTCAACATTTATATACATAATTATATTAAAAATATGTCCGTCATCCAGTATCCATAACACAAGTGCTTAGGCTACTTACTTTGGGCTAGATGATAGGTGTGAGTGTAAAAATATTTATTTATTTATTTATTATAGGTGGCGAGCCTATTGACATGTATAGGGCACGTAATTGCTGCAGCAGCAGCTGTTATGGGAGGAATACTGCTGCCCATTACTCATCGCTGTCTTTACCCTTAGTCGCCTTGTACGACACCCGCGGGAGAGATAGGGGTGGTGACAATTGTATTCTGCTTTGCCGTCACTACACGGCGTAAAATAAAAACTTTCATATTGTTGTTGTGTTAATATTCATTATTAATGAGTACACATTGTCTTTAATTAAAGAGGACTGTACAGACAACAGTAAGCTAAGCATGGACGTAATATAAAAAACTACGTTCAATGAAGCATTGGTTACCACAATATGTCAAATTTTGCTCAATTCACTTTATACTCTACCTACATGAAGCAGGTTAAGATTGACAATCGGATGTAGATATCTGTCTGACATCTGTACATAATGCTCTCCAAAGAAGGAAAATTGGCCAATTATGCCTGTGAAACCTTTATTTCAATATGATTCAATTTGACGGCCGCCTTGGTCGAATGCTCAGATTGCTGGGTATTGGCCAAGAGGTCCCGGGTTCGAATCCTGGTAGGGGCAAACTTTGTGATGACCACAAATGTTTGTTTCCGAGTCATGGTTGTGTATATGTTTATGTAGTATATTTTCAACATTTATATACATAATTATATTAAAAATATGTCCGTCATCCAGTATCCATAACACAAGTGCTTAGGCTACTTACTTTGGGCTAGATGATAGGTGTGAGTGTAAAAATATTTATTTATTTATTTATTATAGGTGGCGAGCCTATTGACATGTATAGGGCACGTAATTGCTGCAGCAGCAGCTGTTATGGGAGGAATACTGCTGCCCATTACTCATCGCTGTCTTTACCCTTAGTCGCCTTGTACGACACCCGCGGGAGAGATAGGGGTGGTGACAATTGTATTCTGCTTTGCCGTCACTACACGGCGTAAAATAAAAACTTTCATATTGTTGTTGTGTTAATATTCATTATTAATGAGTACACATTGTCTTTAATTAAAGAGGACTGTACAGACAACAGTAAGCTAAGCATGGACGTAATATAAAAAACTACGTTCAATGAAGCATTGGTTACCACAATATGTCAAATTTTGCTCAATTCACTTTATACTCTACCTACATGAAGCAGGTTAAGATTGACAATCGGATGTAGATATCTGTCTGACATCTGTACATAATGCTCTCCAAAGAAGGAAAATTGGCCAATTATGCCTGTGAAACCTTTATTTCAATATGATTCAATTTGACGGCCGCCTTGGTCGAATGCTCAGATTGCTGGGTATTGGCCAAGAGGTCCCGGGTTCGAATCCTGGTAGGGGCAAACTTTGTGATGACCACAAATGTTTGTTTCCGAGTCATGGTTGTGTATATGTTTATGTAGTATATTTTCAACATTTATATACATAATTATATTAAAAATATGTCCGTCATCTAGTATCCATAACACAAGTGCTTAGGCTACTTACTTTGGGCTAGATGATAGGTGTGAGTGTAAAAATATTTATTTATATTTATAATGTTAAATATCTCAAACATTAGGTAGAGCACTCATTTTTGAGTCGTAACTTTGAGTCTATAATCCTTCGGCAATAATGTCGACTGTATCTATCTACTTCACGAACGCTATTAATTAATAGCCTTTATGACATTTATCTCTTTATGCCATGAGGGCACTGACCTTGTCATAGTACAGAATAAATTAATTACAAATGCTAAAACATGGTCTGATCGTAACAATAGAGTTAATACAGTCTCCAAACTATTCAACATTCATACATACATAAATCACGCCTTTCTCCGCTAGAAGGGCCTACCCTGAAAACTGACGAAACTGTGTTTCAGGTCCACTGTAATAGGAGTATTGTTATTCACTAGGATGGTGCACCAGGAACGCTGCTGCAGATTTCTCCTTACATTATAACTCTTACTTAACTGATTTTTTGTTCTTTGTCGTCACAACACTAGATTTTCATGCTTTAACCTTCAGTAAATAAAAATCTCCAGGGAGAAACAGGTGTCATATGTAATCTAAAACATTCTCTTATGTATAAGTAATATAAACAAGGTTTTATTGAGTCTAGAGTTCTTTTTGATTCGTTTAAAATATTCGGAATCAACCTAATTAGTATTAACATGATTAAATGGTAATTTAAATGAAATGAGTTAATTGGCGTTTTTTAGTATTTATCAAACAAATTGAGGAAGCATTGTTATCTGAGGCCCCATTATCCAAAATTGACTTGTCACCCAATTGTATGGCGGAACAAAATCGTTCTCCACCACAGACAGTGTTTTGTCTTGGATTTAGTGGAAGTTAGAGCGAGTTGAAAATATTTACTACTATACAGCCCACGTCCGGGGGCTGTATAGTAGGCCTTGCACGAGGCGTTGCCAAAATCTCCCTCCACTACGTCTCCTTTTCCCGAGGAGATTTTGTCCACTTCCCGTGCTACGTGAACTGTCAAAGACAAGAGGCGAAACAGGGTTTATCAGGGATAAAGATCAACAGTACGATCGATAGTATGCATTTCAAAATGTCACCTTCATAATCATCACCAGTCTTTTTAACATCTTCACTGCTGGGGCACAGGCCTTCCCTATAGATGGAAGAATAGAGAATCACCTTATTATTGACTTAGAAGCAGCCCGGAGTAGACTATACATTTCAAGCCATAATTTATGAGTTCATTTTTTATCAAGGTCAAGGTATTGGTTGGATTTATCAGTCGAACAGTTTTTAATCACCAAACAGACCAAGGAGTTTGACCTATTGAAGTAATAATACTTGTTACATAAGCTATTAGTAAAAAGGAGCTCGTTAGGGCAGTGGCGCGCTCGGTCTGCGATTGCGTAAACTAAGCTCGTTAAGGCCGGTCATTGGATGGGTGACCAAAAATTTATTATCTCGAGGTCCTCTGTGCTTCGGAGGGCACGTTAAGCCGTTGGTCCCGGGTGCATCTTGCGAAGGTGATTGACTGAAAGGTGCTAGTGATAAATGAAATACCTACATACATTCATTCCATGTCGAAAGACCGTTGAATAGAGGGAGTCATTGGGATGACAATTCCAGCGGACGCCTGCCTGTCACCAACCCTCCTTGGGTGGAAACGAGGGGTTTACCAGCTTAATCCTGAATACATTACTAAAAGACCTTGGTGTGTGTCTATGTATATTTTTAGTCTATAACAGTCTATACTCTCTGGATCATCTCGCTAGGTGCTAACTTTATGATTTCATGTGTGCAAGTTAAAATAAATAATTCTAATCATCACAGTGTTTAAATCGTATAATTCACAACAAGAATTTTATAATATCAGAGTTGTCTAGAACCTTTGTAGGCGGCTCTCACAGAATCTCACCAAATATGGCTGGGCGGAGACAGAAGTCGAGGTGACAAAGCTGAGTGTTGACATGTTGTGAAGGGGCCTCGCAAATCTACACTTGGGTCACAAATCCCGAGTACTGCTCCGTATCTCTAGTATCTCTACCACACTTTTCGTCTTATCTTATTCGCAGTAATTTGTTGGATGGTGGAGCAGGAACGCTGCTGCCAATTCCTCGTTATTGTAATTCTATGCCCTGTATGACAACCACGTGGGGCAGTGAATGTTGTATTCTGCTCCGTCGTCACCACAGGGAATGTGTGTAAAGTTCGATCATAAAAAACATACATACAAATCACGCCTATATCCCCGAAGGGGTAGGCAGAGGTGAGCACCCACGTTTCGCCAACTATGTCAGGTCCCATGTTATAGGCGGAGAGTCTATTGCGATTTATCGGGCACAAAAGTCGCAGTACATGGCTAGGTAGTATAAGGGGAACGCTGCTGCCCATTCCTCATCACTGTTTTATCCTTAGTCGCCTTGTACGATACCCACGGGAGAGATTTGGGGTGGTGACAATTGTATTCTACTCTGCCGTCACCACACGGCCAATCATAAAAAACAAAGTTAGTAAAACACTTTTGGAATGGTTTCTTTTTCACATAGAATGTTTATTAGTATTTAACTGTCATCTCTACATTGGAGGTGTCAAATTAACTAGCTTATTATTACTTATTGTACTACCGCTGATTGCCACCTGTTGTTCTGCCGCAGATAAACAAGACATTATATTTATATGCACCTTAGTGCAAAGCATTAAGGTTCTCTTTTGGCGAGGACCCGTCCCGAAGTCAGCTGTGCGTGACTCAACGTCACAGTTATCTGAAGCCTACTGTAAAGTAATATTTGAGATTAATCGGTGACAGATCGAAAGGGCGAACGGACGTGGTGCCGGCCTAACTTAAGGAAAACATTGCCGGCTTTGTTGTTCGTGAGATTACAGTAGTGTTCAGAAGACAGGGCACTGGCGCTGCGGTATCCTGAATCCTGTTATCACGGACATTGAAGGTGAGGATTTGTTGTTCTATGGACCCTTTAATTTTATACGAAATTATTAGGTAAGTATATTTTAAGAGAGAGAAAAAACTTAGCAGTAAGTATAAGAAGTCTTGTTTGTTATTTGAATATTATCTAAAATTCTTATTAAAATAATATTTATAAAATTAAATTAAATTTGCCCCATCCAAATCGTGGGTGATTAAGTATAATCTACAATTACATATTTATTATAAGACCTTAACGTAATACACTTGATTTGCACAACAAATGAATATGAATATCGTTTATTTTGAAAGAAAACCATAACTATGAAGAATATAAGAAATATTTTATTAGGTTCTTGTTTGAAAATGTTTGTTTTACTTGAATATACATACATAAATCACGCCTATATCCCCGGGGTAGGCAGACGCGAACTGGCATTCACGTTTCGCCAATTATGTTAAGTCCCATGTAATAGGTGGCGAGCCTATTGCCATTTATCGGGCACAAAAGTCGCAGTACATTGCTATTTTTAGGTGGTATAAGAGGAACGCTGCTGCCCATTCCTCATAATGATTTATCCTCAGTCGCCTTGTACGACACCCACGGGAGAGTTTTGGGGTGGTGACAATTGTATTCTACTCTGCCGTCACCACACGGCTTGAACATTATCTATAGAAATTCTATAATTGCTCTATAAATTAGAAAAAAACAACTTTGACGGATTTAACTTGCGTATATTTAAATAATAACTTTAACTTTTTTTAAATAACAATGTCAAACATGTAAGTAATAACAATAAGCCAGTTAAATCCGTTAAAGTTGTTTTAGTGCAAATGAAGAATGTTAGGTCAGAATTAGAACAGTATTATTATTAGAACAATATTTATATAGGAAAAACGGCATGGAGAAAATTATTAAAAGTAAAAATAGGACAAGTGTATCTGGATAAAGACACGTTTTTTTGGACTTTTCATGATAATAATATTTATTAACAATTTATTTTTGGAATATTTATTATGTATTTATTATATCTACCGTTATTATGTATATCTACCGTTATGCCGTTATATTTAAGTATACCTATCAAATAGATATTATCAGAGCAGAGGTCCAGCGTCCTCATATGGAATATTGGTATCATCATCAACATCTCTTGGGTGAATCATCTTATCAGAATATAGAATACTCTATATATATATATATAATGCTCTAAAATTCAATATAAAATAATAATAAATATTATGTTTGTTACTCTGCAAGCAGGATTACTTTATCTAAAATATTGACAACAATTGAAATCATGAACAAGAACAAAACAACAGTATCTTATCAAAATCTCCAGCTCTAAATATAGTACCAATGATTTTATCAAAGATTTTACCTCTTTCTAAATATTATTTTCCGAAAAATGGTTACTATACATAGATTGGCGGTAACAACCCTTTCATACATACATAAATCACGCCTATATCCCCGAAGGCGTAGGCAGAGGTAAATTAATATCCACGTTTTATCAAAATACTAATAAATAAATAAATTAGGTATAACCTCTTTAAACTCATTTAAATCTTGCCTTTAGATTAGAGGTGAAGAATGATTAATGAATTCTATTTATTTTACTTAAGTATAATTATTAATATTACCTATACTAGAAGAGCTGATTTTATGAAAACATGTTTTATTCTAGCAAAATCTCAAGTTTTTACAAAAAATATAATTTATTTTGGGTAAAGTAAACACGTAAAAACAACGTGCTGTAGTTTTACACCATTAGTCATCATGCTTGTATATTGAACTTGTTGCATGATTGAATTCGACAAATGATAGAGCGTTAGAATAGATAAGGTTCAAGTATTTTGACTTTGATATAGGTAATAAAATTATTGCAGCAACTTAAAATAGTATAGTAGGTCAGCACTTGGTTTGACTAGGTCCTCACAATTGTACTTGTAAACTATGGTTTAGTTAGCCTGTGTTTTCGTTTTACAAAGAAATATTAGTTAAAAATAAGAAGTATGTATTTGAAAATTATAAATCTGTAAAAATATAGTTCGAAATATCGCAATAATTATAGCATTATAGCAGTCACTAATTAACTAACAAAAAGTAAATAAATTTGAAGTAATTTTGTTTCATCTAAGATAATGGACGAAACGTGGGTATCATTCTCAGAATACAGGTTTGTTCTGTATTCTGTTGTATGATTACTACACCTCTGCCTACTCCGCGCCTTTACCGCTTCTGATAAATACCTAGGCGTGATTTACGACTTTTTCAATGAAAAATACGTAATCAGCTGAGAGTTAGTGCTCGCACACTTTAATCGAGCCTTCAGTCATAATTATGAAGTTGGTTCTAGTTTTACTTAACCACCACATAATCGTATGACATATTTTCACGTACTTGCCTAACTGTATCTTTCTTTGAGTGGAAACAATGCAACTGGTTAAGTAGGTACTTTCGACATTAATTTATAGATTATGAGTAAATGTAACGACTTATAAATTGATTACCTAGGTGTTTTTATTATTGAAAAATTACTAAGTTTGCGTCTAACTATATAGAGCAAGTTTGCTAGGAGTAAACTTAGTAATTTTTAATATGGGGTAGTAGCTAGTGCGTTCTATTTGTATAAGATAAACAATGTTTGCTAAGACCTAGTACTATTTGTCATTAAAGTCCCATATAATAGGGAGCGAGCCCATGGCCATCTAACGGGCACATAAATCGCAGTATAAACAACAAAACTGATTGTAAACATTCTATCACCAATGGAAAGCTACATTATGAGCTATTAAAATAAGCTGTATTTTTTTAATTAGAGATCCCTACTAAAATTACAGTGATGTAACCCAAGGTATCAATTTTTTTCCTAAATAAGTCATTATTTGAAGTGCGCTGTAATTTTAGGATTATGACTTTGACATTTATTGTAAGACATTAACGCGAGCGAAGCCGCAGGTAAAAACTACAAGGTAAATCAATAATAATAACAAATACCTATCTCCAATTATCAAAAGGCTTTCCTAAAAGGGGATTCTCATGACAATATGCACGTAGACTTATAATTTATGACGTTATCCGCTAGCAACAATAGGTAGAGTAAAGGTAAATAACTAAAAACATCTCAAGGGTTTCCCTGTAACGCGTTTGTCACGCGGGAGGGTAAAATCTCAAGTGAGACCTACGTCAGAGCTCCACCTCTCATCGAATTTATATGAACGCACACAATGCTCTCAAGTCAGTGCATTGATAGCGATTGCTATACTTGCAGCTTTTACACGAAATACCTACACAGGAACTACTACTTACCTTTCAACATTTGGAGAAAAAAAACAACGCAAAAACAAGAGGTCAGTGTTCTTCAATGTTAATTAAATATTCTTTATAAAATCTTATCAGCTTCATTATCACTCCGCGCTTATCCCATAATATCCTATTTGGGGTCGGCGCAGAGGTCCTCTTTCCCACTTTATTCATACTTTATAATAATTAAAATTAAATTGCTTGCAAAGGAATGCATTTAACTAATAAATAAATATTTCTTACACTCTCTTCTACCATATGGCCCCAAGTAAGCAGTATAAAGCACTTGTGTTATGGACACAACATGACGGGAAAACTTTAAACAATTATAAACAATTGTAATATACTACATACATAAACATATAAACAACTATGTATTATTCAATAAATAAAATTAAAGTACAACCACAACTCGAGAACAAATGTCTGTGTTTATCACAAATATTTGCTTCTACCAGGATTTGAACCCGGGACCACTTGGCCGATAGCCAGCGAACTGACCATTATGCGACCAAACCGGCCGGCAAAATATTAGTCCATATTTACCGAAGTATCATCCCGCTCCGATGCGTAGCACCCTGCAGTTATACTTTCTACGGGAGCGAAACTTTGTCGGGTCGACGATGCAGAGACGTCGTAGAGACCCCGTAGAAACGCCGTAGAGACGCAAGTACACCTGTCGTAGAGAAACCCTTTCAGGAAGTGCTCTAGAGCAATGCTCTATAAAAAACATGGCAGATATTGTAAAAGATCCCCGACCAACAGCTTGAAAGTCCTTGAAAAACAGTTTCTCATAGAAATACAAAAAATGTGACAGAAAAGTTAGTGTTCTGAAATAATATACGAATGCATCTTAAAAGGAGGCGTCAATCGCCGCTGTTGTCTAATACTTTATTATAATTTAGACTCACTTGCTAGGATTATTTCTTGTCATAAATAACTATATTTTATGGCATAATTATTAGGAGTTAAAGTATGAAATTGCCGTTTTATTGTAATAGGTTTTTTGAATTGACATAGAATCTTCATGGTTTGAGGTTTTCGAATGAAACTTTTTTCACATGGTTTCTATGATGTTCTTTTTTTAATAAATGTGAAACATTTGAATATCGACTTTCAAATGTTTTTGTTATTCAACTAACTGCCGCACTCAGAGACGTCAATTAACTTTAATGAGTATTTAATGTCAACAAAATTTGATTCAAATCTAGACCATAGACCCGGCAAGAATAGCGACTAGTTTTGAATTGTCATTTTTTGACGTTAAGTACTCATTAACGTTATTTGACGTCTCTGAGTGCGGCAGTTAGACAAGAAAGATATTCTGCGAAAATTCGAGTGATTTTTGAATACGAGTTCCGGCGCGGAAGTAACGCGGCAGAAACAGCCTAACAATATCAATGTTGCGTTTGGTGAGGGGTCTGCTAATGAACGCACCGTGCGATTTTGGGTCAAACGCTTTCGTGATGGAAACTTCGATTTGAAGAACGAGCCACGAGGAAGACCGGTGAATAACGATGAATTAAAAGAGATGGTGGAAGCCGATCCTAGCCAAACTACCCAAAAGAAATTAGCGGCATGGGTTAACGTTACCTTTTCCACAATATTGACTTATTTGCGTCAAATTAATAAAATAAAAAATACGAAATGTGGATGCCTCATGATTTGACTGATCTGCAGAAAGAAACGCGTGTTGAAACTTCTGTTGCCTTGTTGAATCGGTACAGAAATGAAGGAATATTGGATCGAATTGTGACATGTGATGAAAAGTGAATTCTTTATGATAACCGTAAAAGAAAAATCCAATGGCTGACCCCAGGTCAAACGCCACAACAGTGTCCTAAAGCAAAACTTACCAATAAAAAGGTAATGGGAACTGTTTGGTGGTCTCAGCATGGTGTTATTCACAATATAGTTTTCTCCGATCTGGTCAAGCAATAACGGCAGATGTCTATTGTGCCGAACTCCGAACAATGTTGGCAAAACTAGCAGTAAAACAGCCCCGACTCATGAATGGATCTTCACCATTATTACTCCATGACAACGCGAGACCTCATACAGCACGAGAAACCGTTTTGTCCCTTCAGGAACTGCAGTTAGAAACCATTCGTCATCCTCCGTATTCGCCATTTTTTTCCGTGATTTGGACAATTATCTACGTGACAATAAATTCTCTTCCCAGAAGGCAGTACAAAATGCTCTCACACAGTTTGTGCAATCTAGATCCTCAGAGTTCTATCGCAAAGGCATAAATGACCTTCCTATTAGATGGCCGCAATATATAGGTAATAATGGTAACTATTTTGATTAAATACATTTGTTATAAACTAAAAAATAAACAATGTAGATTTTTAGTAAAAACGGCAATTTCATACCCCTAACACTAACTAAACACTAACTAACCTAACACGTCTTATATAAAAGGAAAATCCGTCGCAAAGTTAATAACTATAGTACCTATATGTAATTAAGCACACAGATGCGGCATGTATGTAATTTTTAAAATTATATTTAGGTAGGTATTGTTTTATAATAATTACAATTTTCCTACATTCACAACAATCGTCAAGCTAGAGTCAATTAAACGATCGTGTTGTCGACATTAGATAACGGAAAACATGAAGTTGCAGTATTTTTAATCATACTTTCTGCACAAACGTAAAAAATATGGAAATCACACTTCACATCTTGCTTAATCCGCCCATCATTTCCAAATTATCCTGTACCAGCCAATAAATCTTAAATTGAGCAAAAAATAAATTCGAGGAATTCTAAATATTGTATTTTTAGTTCTTTCAATTAGTCTCTTTTAAGATAGAATTAAGATAGGTACTAAGCAAATGCAATATTATATTTATATTTGATAATACATATACATGTTTGATTAAACTATCCGATACAACAAAAATTATATTTTCTTACATCTCCGCACACTACTCACACTACTCTGCACGCAATTTCTTAGTAAATTTGTACTTAGGTATAATTAGAATTTTCACTTTATTATTATACAACAAAGAAAATAATAATTTTACGACGATGATTTCAAATTGTAAATTAATTGCAATTAAAAATGTTATTAAATTAAATCAGGATTACTTACCTTAATCAATACCTATTAGAATTTTTTGACCTATTTTTTCTAACAACAATAATTGTTTAATAAATCATAATTAGTAAGGAAAACTAGACGTGAATCAGTCTTGAACTTGCTTTTTGACCTCGGCTTGGTTTTACGATAAAGTAATAAAGCAATGGGTGCGAGTATGGTTTTCCAAGTGTCTGTATTACTGAGGAAAGTACGTGGCTAATTATGAAATAAATTGATATTAGTAGATTGTAGAGAAATAGCTCGATAGCGCAGTGGCTAGGCGGCTTGTCCTGTGGGTCGTAAACTAAATTTCTTCAATCGATTGTCAACCTTAACTTGTTACTAGTAAAGCACAGATATGATTGAAGAATTTTAAATTAAGTGGTAGCCTGACGTGCTGTAGACTAACAATCTTCCTGAACGAAACAGAGAAGAGAAATGTTGTACTCTGTATTAAGTAAGAATAATGTTGTAATCAGCAACAAACATAATTATTATCTAATGCTTAATTAAGTTAATTTTTTTATATTATCACACCTAACCAGAAAATTGATTTTTCCACCCGCTACGTGTACACAAAATCCCACACCCTGGTCATGGGGTGACATAAAACTATGATCTTACCTCGGGCGATAAAAAAGACAGCAAATACTTACGATCTGAGACATTCTTAATGTTATCGCCACTGGTAATCTACTATTATATCACCCAGCGGAAAAGTCCACTTTATGGTCAGGTCAGGTATGTGCATCTGCATTTGTGTTCTTTTTTTCAACTTTTAGTAAATAACACGAAATTAATAGGAAATTTAGTAAAAAATTCTAAAAACTGATTGCATGGGGTCACAGCTGTAATTCAAGTTATGGCCAATAAACTGGAACACTCAATCCAGACGTTTCAACAAATGGGCATAGTCGATATCTAAGAAAGTACTTACTTTATGATAACAGTTTTTATATTAGGATTTAGTAAAGAATTTCTAAAGTATTTTAAGAAATTACCAGCTCGCTAGGATGTGAGGTTACAGATTTATGGCGGTTAAACTGGAACACTCAATTCAGTACATGTCTGAACTGAGTGATCTCAAAATATGGGTTTAATAGAAGAAATATATTAAAATAACACTTTTATCTTGTAGTTTGACTCTATTAAGAATTTCTAAAATAGAAATAATGGCTCAAAAGCTTACCATTAAAAAATAAACGTAAATAATTTTTTTGTGAAACGTCTGGATTGAGTGTTCGATATAAACGGCTTTACAGATGAGACTAAACCTCGTAGGCTGATGCAATTTAGATTAATGGCTTTTAGAATTTTTTTACTAAAATATAAAATATCTTCCGTTTTTCTAAATGTTATACTTTAAGAGGAAACCCATTTTTAATGTTTTCTTATATGAAATTATTGTAGGGTGACCATAAAAGATTTTGAAAAAGAACACTCAATGCAGACGCACATAGGTCAGGTGTGGGTGTAACATAAAACTTATATACTTACCTGGATATAAAAAGAAAGTCTCAAATCGCATAAGTCAAACTTGCAATCTGACTCATTATTTGTTTTATCGCCCTTTGTATATAATCTACTATTGTATTGCGTAATATTTACATAACGTCGTAAAATTAAAACACGTGTTCATGAAAAGTTCCCGTTTAAATCAAATCTGAACGCCAAAGAGTACTCAATAAAAACCCAACTCATTTTCCTTGTCGCCGTGAAGGCTGTCCTACGGTTGAACGAATATTTGCGTGCAGCGTCACGTACTTAGCGGAAAATGGGCTAGTTTCCTATGGAGATTCGATTAAATTCATGGCTAACTCGTTTCTATGCTCAAACGTAAACTCATATATCGCTCTATAATTTTGATTTTTATTTGAACTATTAGGAAATGTTAGAAAAATGTTAGAATTTCTCCCGGATCAAGACCATCATTTTTCGAAATTTTTCTGACCATTTTTCTTTGTTATTATCGCTCATTTAATAACAAAAACGACACAACTCAAATAATACTTCCTAACATTGTGTAATCAAAACGTGTAGTGTTAAAACTTATTTATGCAACAAAAGCGTTTTTGATTTGTGTCGCTTTTATATCGCTATCGTCAGAGGGCTAGAATAGGTGTACTAGAAAGACTAAGTCTTTTGTGATATTACGTAAGCTACCGTCTAGATTCTAAATTTCCTAGATTTTTATTCCTATATTCTTCCATATACCAGGAGACTTTTTGGACACTGCAAAAATTTTGGAATTCGTTCTGACCATAAAACTGAACAAATTTCACCATGGGAGCAACTCTAAATTCACGAAAAAATATCAGCTGTTTCATACAAAATGATAATACCTACTTGACCCAAATGTATAAAACAGCTGTTATTTTCGTGAATTTGGAGTGGCTCCCATAGTGAAATTTGTTCAGTTTGATGGTCCGAACGAATTCCAAAAATTTTTGCAGTGACCTAAAATACTCCTGGTATAGGAAAGGCCTGTGCCCCATCAGTTGGGATATTATAGGGCTGTGTGTGCAATGTAATGCACATAGAAATGCATTGTATAGTCAGTTAAGGGAAGGGTGTTAGACATTTCTAGAAAGCAGATTCACAAGTATCCTTTGGTAAGACAATGTAATCTGTGGTATGACAATGTGTGATACTTAAGTATGTGTTTAACTCTACTGACTATTTTATTGATGATAAAAGTCATTTACTAACGTCAGTTCATCATCGTATGCCACATTCATTATAATAACTATCTCATAACAAAGTCAATCGCCTATTGTGATTCTCTTTAGGGATGCCTAGAAAAGGTTATAGAGATGCAATGATGCACTATGTAAATATTTATTTTAAAACATAATATACTTAATATCTAATTTAATAAAACTTTCTGATATGCATCATGATAATAGCGTACCTCCATGACATGACATAACACTTGCGTTAATAAAAGTAAGCAGAGTAGAATGCAGTGACTAATTAATGCCAGAGCACCATCACCTATCAACTAAATGTTTGACCTGACAAGTATTCTAACTGCCGCACTCAGAGTCGTTCATTAAATTAGTCATAATGGGTATTTTACAAATTATCATTAAAACATCTAATTGACCGTTCCTCTCAGAGTCGAAAATAATTGATTGATTTGTTATGTGACAATTTTAAGTCAGGTTAGTGTAGTGCATCATAACGAAATGTGATAACCAGTGTTACCGGTAAGTGCGGCATTGCCACATGCAAAAAGCCTTTAAACAATATTATTATTTAAACTAGTTTTTATTACACAAAAGTATTGTATTCCATTAGAACTAGTTACTAATAGTTATTTAGTATAATTTTAACGTAAAAATCCACAATAATAATTTGATTTAATCAAACTTGAACTGTAAATGCCAGGACTTTTTAGATTTGGCCACACCGGACCAAAAGTCATTTTCAAAAAGTCAATGTCAACAAACAAGAAATGCCCCAAATAATTCCATGTAATTAACAAACAAATACATATCAAAATCAAATCTATTTATTTTGTGATCAAATAGAAAAAGCCACTGCAAGTGGAGTCAGCCTGGGAAATCATTAACATACAAAAGTCTGAGCGGCACGCTCGATATGGGCGAAATCATATGGGAAACGCCATAGAAAAAAGAATTCATTATAATAATTGATTAGTACTGTGATTGTCTTGGTAAGTATTGATGATTTCTTTGTTACATTCATGGGGTTCGATCGTTCCGGGAGTGGAATGACTGAGGAATTTAATTGTAATGCATATGTGCACAGTATTAGTATTTTCTTATATTTTTTTGTGCTTGGATAGAATTATCCTGTATTCCAAGGTGCATTATTAAAAAGTAACTAATATTTCTATGCAATTTGCAGCGTGATACAATAACATTAAAAAGAGCATGGGACAATCTTAAGGCACCTGTAAACCTACAGAGCGAGGGAGTTTAATAAAAACTGGAAGTGGTCCATAAAATCCACCACTGTCCCCACAGCAAGGAGATATCATAAGCAGTAGAGGAGGTAACATTTATTTTCCACTGATTAACTGTTATGAAAGTGTAACAATTTATATAAATTATCCGTAACCTATCCTTATTAACTTTAAAATTATTATTCAGGCTGCACCTTCAATTATATGTGAAGTGCAGAATCCATTTGATAATGATGGTATTGTGCTGTCCATATAGACAATAATCAAAATGAAACAGTATAAAATATTTTGGACAATGAGTTTGACCTAGGCTTTGCTATGGGTACCTATTATATTTCATAAGATTTTAAATAAAATGAGCACTTGTTTAAAAACTTGTTGATATGAATCAAGTTGTTTTTATGTTACTTTAAGGAAAATTTTAAAACTTGGTGCAACTGGCTATTAGTATATATAGTTCAATAATAACATGCAATTAGAAAAATGATTTAAATAATTAATATTATACTTATCTTTTTTCAGATCATATAGATATAATTATTAGAAGAGGGGCATATTATCAAACAAATCTAAAGACTGACGATTACACACCAAGTCAAAAATATTTTTTTACCCGGAGAATCAATTTTAAAAGAAATGTGCTGCTGAAATAGAGGAGTGGAGAAAAACTCTTTTGGAAATTCTCAAATTACAGTTCAAGGAATCAAAAAATAAATTGGAACTCAAAATAAAATACTTCTTTTATATCTACTAGTTTTATTCAAAAAAACAAAATAAACCCCAAGCAATGAAAATGAATTAGCAGAAAAATAAAGGGATTAGGCTTTTAAAAGAATTTCATTATATTATTTTAATTTTACAATTATTAGTAATATTAATTTTGACATTGCTTGATTAAATTTTGCTTTATTCTGTTTGTGTCCTCATCTGTAGAAGGGAATTTTACAAAGTCTTTCATTGTTCTTGCTTGAGTGACACTTTGGTGACAATTTGTGATACTGACTGTTGACCTAATAATATTTATCCATATTCCATCACATTACCACCTAGTTTCTGAAATATAAAGACAGTAATGACAGATATTAAATGTACATGCATACATACATAAATCATGCGTATATACCGAAAGGGTAGGCAAAGGTGAATTAAACACCCACTATTCGGCAAATAAGTTAGGTCCCGTGTAATACGTGGCGAGCCTATTGCCATCTATCGGGCACGTAAATCGCAGTATATTGCTAGGTTGTAGAGAATTGCTGCTGCCCATTATTACTCATCGCTGTTTACCTTTAGTTGTCTTGTACGACACCCACGGGAGAAATGGGTGTGGTGACAATTATATTCTACTCTGCCATCACCACACGGCTCATTGAATGTAAAGTAATATTTAACTAACCTGAAAAATTCCAGTTGCTAAATACCGCAATGTTAATAACAGTATTACTTCAGGGGCAAATGGTTTCGGTGCTTTTTAAATCAGGTTCCAAACTTGGGGGTAAAGTATTTTTTACTGCCCGGAGTGTAAATCTGTACCTTGCATGAAATCCAAGCACATAGTGAAAGTATCAGAATAGTCGCGTAAATAGAATCTAGGTTGTGCTTGTCTGAACTTTCTTACGTAATCTGTAAGCTCCACAAAATCCATAACGTAATTTATTATTAATTATTATTGAAAATATCACTATGAATGCACTGAAATATAAATTACAACAAAAGATAACCCTACTTTTCGAATGTCAAATAAACGTCACATAAGACCTAAGTAAGGGTCATCGGTTACTCAAAATTTAAGTTTCATTAGCGTCACTATTGACCCATTATCTGACTCTGAGAGGGAATTTTATTTAATGTTTACTTAAATGTCATTTAATGATCATTAAATCGACTCTGAGTGCGGCAGTAAGACTTCGATTTTCAAAAACTATTGCAAAATATAACGGAGTAGCATCAGATGCTGATATCACTAATGTGTCGGGAAATACCTATACTGAATAAACTGTCTCTTATCCCACTACTCCCATTGAGTTACCGAATCACTACCTAATATTTTGTCCGCATAACTAAACAAAGGGACACTAAACTTGCATAGTGCAAGGATCGTAACAAGTGAAAAGAAGTGATCCCTATTCCTTCCTGTGTAAGAGAAAGGCGTGATAGGTATACATTATGTAGATGTTATTGCCGTTGATTGTTTTAAAATCTTATAATTTTTACTTTACAGATGCATCGCCTGCTACCCCTGTTGGCCATTCTAGTCTCGGCTGTCGTCGACTCCGCCCTCCCACCGAGCTGCCAAAGCAGAGTTTTCTGCAAAAGCGATCTACTTCATCGGGTACAGCTTGCTAGACTCTACAAAGATTCCAAGACTTTCGTAGATCTCCAACTTCGCGACAGTGAAGAGGCTATAATTACTGCCTTTGAAAAACTTCTCGCAGATACCAAAGATCCCACCAAAGAGCAACTTCAAGCATTTGTAGACGAATATTTTGATTCCACGAGTGAACTAGAGAACTGGACACCCCCAGACTATACCAATGATCCACAGTTCGTTCAAAGTGTAAGCGATGAAAAAATAAAACAGTTTGGAAAAGACATCAACGCCATTTGGCCCACTCTCGGTAGAAAAGTGAAAAGTGATGTATTCGACAAGCCTGGTCGATTCAGCTTGATTCCCGTCAACAATGGCTTCATCATACCAGGTGGAAGATTCAGAGAAATTTACTACTGGGACACTTACTGGATTATCAAAGGATTACTGATCAGCGGTATGAATGCCACGGCTAAAGGAATGATTACAAATTTAATCGAACTGTTGCAGAAAATAGGGCACATTCCAAATGGAAGCAGATGGTACTATCAAGAAAGAAGTCAGCCACCTCTATTGTCGGCAATGATGGAACTGTATTTTAGGAAAACTGCTGACATTGAGTTTTTACGACAAAACGTTGATCTTCTGGAAAAAGAATTGAACTATTGGCTCGATACCCAAGTGACATCAGTCGTAAGAGGGGGTAAAAGTTACAACCTTCTCAGATATAATACACCTTCCGCAGGACCTCGTCCGGAATCGTACTACGAAGATTATACATACGCACAAATATTTACTACGGAAGACCGCAAACAGGAATTTTACACTGATATAAAAAGCGCAGCGGAAAGCGGTTGGGATTTTTCGTCTCGTTGGTACATAGACGGTAGTGGTGAAAATACTGGCAATTTGACAACGATTCACACTAGAGATGTGATTCCTGTAGACTTAAACTCAATTTTTGCGGACGCTTTGAAGAACATGGCAGTTTTTAGGGTACTGGTTCCGGGGAAAACACGAACAGCAGCCTTACATTGGTCGAGGCTCGCAAAGAAGTGGCAGAACGCGATAGAAAACGTATTTTGGAATGAACAAGATGGCATATGGTATGACTACGATGTCAAGCGCCAGGCTCACCGCATATACTTTTATCCCAGCAACTTGAGTCCCTTGTGGATGAATGTCGTGGACAGCAGGTTAGTTAAAAGACGGTCGGCTCAGATCCTTCAATACTTGGAGAAGTCGCGGAGTCTCGATTTTGAAGGGGGGATTCCGTCGTCGCTAATTAGGAGTGGAGAGCAGTGGGACTTCCCCAACGCCTGGCCCCCTCTGGTCAGTATTGTAGTTAATGCTCTTGAAAGACTGAAGAGCAAGAGCGCTTCCCAAAAAGCTTTGCAAGTAGCCCAAACGTGGATACGAGCTTGTTACAAAGGCTTTTTGGACACAAAGCAAATGTTTGAGAAGTATGACGCAGAGGTGCCGGGGCGGTACGGGGGCGGAGGGGAGTATGTGGTGCAGAGCGGCTTCGGTTGGTCCAACGGTGTCGTCTTGGAGTTTCTAGATAAATATGGGAAACAATTAACAATAGACGGTTAAAATACTCTATCCCCCATACAGAATCGCTACTCAAATATTGAGCAGTGCTTATAAAGTTAAGTGGACAATACCTGTCAGAATTTGTATGGAAAAACGTCAATTTTGACAACATTTAAATGTTAATCAGGACTCAAACTTTGAGCAACGTTTGTGTATTCGGGGGTAAGACTACAGTAAGAGCTCTAAAAACATTTGCGTACTGTATAAAAACTTATTGTGATACTCTTTAGGGATGCCTAGAAAACGTTTTAAAGGGGTAGGGAAGGTCTTGTGGTCCGGAACCTTGAGTCACAAGCCCACCTTTCATTTTACCCATGAGTTTGAGGGACGCTTTGTGTTGTGGCCCACAAAATAATAAAATACCTATAGATATTCGCAAATTCTAATATTTTTTACCTGTTTCAAAGTAAGATGATGCACTGTGTAAATATTAATTTGCATAAGTATAGGCCACATGGTATATATTCAAGAAATAATGTTATATAACTTAATTTAGAAATAAAACATTTCTGATATGCTTCAAATTAACAGCGTACCTACATGACATATTATAATTACGTACTAACAATAAAAACTATTGCTTGATAAATAAGGAACACAATAACAATAGATGGTTAAAACACTACAAGACAGTACAGTATGAGCTCTAAAAAAACTTGAGTACCTACTGTATAAAAGCGTAAGTGTAAGTTATTGCAAATAAAACTTCAATTGGGAAGAGCGTCGAAAGAAAGTGTTATTCGAAAATACAGGATAATTTCTGGTAGATTATCTAGGTTGTGTTCATAGACTGAGATTGTAAACTATAAGATAATAGCAAACTATTATTATAATATAATTGTTTTTATTTTCAATTATACAAAAGTGTACAAATAAAAGAGTTATTTAATTGTATGTAAATTAAGATTGTACTATTTCTATAACTTTAGCATTGTAAGTTCTACTTACTTAATAGAGGCGTAATAAAATGGCTGTGTTAAAATTTACAGTGTTTTTTTCGGAGGAATAGCGGGTATATTGGCCAAAAAGTGGACTTTTCCGCCCGCTACGCGTACAGGAAATCCCACATCTTGGTCAGGGGGTGACATAAAACTATGATCTTACTTTGAACGGTAAAAAAGAAAGCCTCAGATCGCATTTTAAACGCCTTCGCCTTCGGCTCGGGACCTGAGACATTCTTCGTTTTATCACCTTTGGTATATAATCTACTATTATATCTGTCAAATATATTATGTATCTATTTACTTCACTTCTTATGTTTTTTGTTCACCGGACACAATATAAATTTAAAATTGAAAATAATAAAATGTAAGTACACTTTCGAGAATTCAACGACATGTTTTCCGCAATGTCGTTTTCCTGGTTCCTATTCTCATTTAGGATTCCCACCATGATGTGCGAAGAACACGAACAGTTTCTGGGTTTTTTCCGTATGGTATAGTCAACATCACATTCAAGTTCCTTTTACAGTACTTGCCCCTATTAAATAGCTTAAATTTTAACTTTTTCCTTTTTTTAAATGATGAATGAAGATTTTATATAGTTATAATTAAGCCGTGTGGTGACGGCAGAGTAGAATACAACTGTCACCACCCCAAATCTCTCCCGCGGGTGTCGTACAAGGCGACTGAGGATAAATCAGTGAGGTGAGGAGGAATGGGCAGCAGCGTTCCTCTTATACCACCTAGCAATGTACTGCGACTTTTGTGCCCGAAAAATGGCAATAGGCTCGCCACCTATTACATGGGACCTAGCATAATTGGCGAAGCGTGGGTGCTAGTTCACCTCTGCCTACCCCTTTGGGGATATAGGCGTGATTTATGTATGTATGTATGTATAATTAGTGCAAGATTCCGAAGAACATGACGAGAGATCAGAAAGTATTTGGAAAGCGAGAACGCCTGGCGGTGTCCTAATAGCAAATAGTATTATTAGCGACCACTAACACGATAATTCACGGAATGTATGCAATTTAGGTACGAGGGCGGGTCAATAAGTCCCTGACTTTTGGAATAAAACACAGATTTTTTGATAAATAAATCATTTTATACACTTTGTCCAACGCTTCTCCAATTTTTTTATACATACATACATACATAAATCACGCCTATATCCCCGAAGGGGTAGGCAGAGGTGAACTAGCACCCACGTTTCGCCAATTATTTTAGGTCCCATGTAGTAGGTGGTGAGCCTATTGCCATTTATCGGGCACAAAAGACGCAGTACTATTGCTAGTTGGTATAAGAGGAACGCTGCGGCCCATTCCTCATCACTGATTTATCCTTAGTCGCCTTGTACGACACCCACGGGAGAGATTTGGGGTGGTGACAATATTTGTATTCTACTCTGCCGTCACCACGCGGCTATTTTTTTTATCAATTTTTTTATCCCTTCCAAAAAATATGATTTGTCGAGGTTCAAAAAATTCAAAAAGTCACGGACTTATTGACCCGCCCTCGTAAATTGGACAAAAAGGTAAAGTTTGTCCCATTTTCCAAGTGTTGTCAACTAGGCTATTGAAGTGTCGTGTACTACGGACACTAGGCCAGCGGAGACGTTATAAACCTAAAAATAAAAATTACCCAAAAGTGACAAAACTTTTTACGCTCACTATTTTGATTTTAATTTGAACATTATTATAAATGTTACAAAAACTACCACAAAGAAAATTGTGTGTAGAGAAAGTTCGAAAAATTCCCGAAAAACTAATAATTATGTATTATGTTTTTTCTAGCCACAATTTTATTTGCAGATACTATTTTTTTACGCGTGGAATGTCCTATTCCATAACGACGGCGTACGTTTATAATATAAAATATAATTTAAGTCACACCTGACCATAAAGTGGACTTTTCAGTACGCGTAAAATCCCACTTCCTGCTCGGGGGTGATTTAAAACTATATACTTACCTCGCGAGCGAAAAAAAAGCCTATATACATACATAATTCAACAGCCGCAGTTGCCTCTGCCTATGCTGTATAAAGCCGTTAAGCCAGTTCATTAGGATAATGTTGAATCGTGTTCAGGCTTCTCACGCCGCTAATTGATACCTGCTAAATAACCAACAGTTTACATGAAGTGTTACAATCGGTTACAAATTACCTGTTAAGCTCTAGTGAGCCAATTAGGAGGAACTCGATGACACAGTGGCTTAACTCGACGACTCAGTGGTTATTAAGAAACGTTCGCTAAGGCCAGTCATTGGATGGTTGACCAAAGTTGTATTATTACCTCGAGCTCCTCTGTGTTTCGAAAGGCACGTTTAGGCGTGGGTCGCTGTTGCCGTCGTTATACCCACCAATTCGCACTGGGCCAGCGTGGTGGTCGATGGCCGATTCTGCCTATTATTATTGTATTTATAGGGAAGACCTCTGCCCCAGCAGTGGGGGCACTAAAAGGCTGTTGGTGATGATGATGATGAAGAGCCAATTAAGAATATGATCGCATAACAGGTAACAACATCGCCGTGTGGTGAATGACGGCAGAGTAGAATACAATTTGTCACCACCCCCATCTCTCCCGTGGGTGTCGTACAAGGCGACTAAGGGTAAAGACAGGAATGAGTAATAGGCAGCAGCATTTCTCTTGTGCCACCTAGCAATATACTGTGATTAATGTGCCAGATAGATGGCAATAGGCTCGCCACCTATTACATGGGACGTAGCTAAATTGGCGATAAGTGGGTGTTAATTCACCTCTGCCTACCCCTTAGGGGATATAGGCGTGATTTATGTATATACAGATAACAATGTAGGTGCACTAACACATTTAAAATGAAACAACTTTAACGGACTTAGCTCGACGTTTCATTCACTTTACAGCGGGTCTAATAAAAAGTATAAACTTGTAAATTTAATTATAATTATGTAAATTAACTATTAGTTAAATATATTATGAACACACCGGTGAACTTTAATCTCGCTGTAAAGTGAATCGAAGCGTCGCGCGTCGTCGGGTTGAATAATAACACTGCTAAACATCTAGTTAAATCCGTTAAAGTAATTTTATAACGAGATAAAATTTTTGATCACCCATTTAGGTAATGGTCATTGGAAAGGCGGCCGGTCCAGTAGGCCTATTCGCTAACTTTTTTTGACAGTTGAAAGTGATGATCACCTAACTATTTAGTTATCCATTACTACTTTACTATAACGCTATTTTGACATGTGTCCTGTGAAAACAGTAATGGATAAGTAAATAGTTCGGTGACCAGATCATCACTTTCAACTATCAAAAAAAATTAGCGAATAAGCCTACAGAGCGAATATTATTTGGCCACTCCGACCTCCATATGTATAGTACCTACTAACTTAACTGTGCAATTATCAATTACGACTGCCTCATTGCTGTCGGCATTGAAATCGGTATTAATTAATCAGCTGATAAACAAGTGACGCAACGATTACATGGCGATCGATACGCATGCGTCCATCAAAAATGCAGTCGGGCTTGCTCATTGAGAAAATGAAACTGGAATAAAAACTCAATGGTGGTGCATAAAATAAAAAACTGGAAAAAAAATTCTGACACTGACAGCCATTACAGTCTTGGCCGTTTTCGAGGAAAATATCAAATTGTTTTTAGGAAACACCTATTTTTATATAAAATACTATATTTTTTTGTGTAATAGATGCATTAGACACTAAGGTACTGTACCTTGTTAGAGTTAGAATTAAATGCATTTTGTATGTTTGTGGTTGCGTTGATATATTTGTAAAATTAACATAGTTTATCACTTTTCTTCATGTCTGTACAAGACGTAAAATACATCAGCGGGATGAGATGTCCAATTCAAAAATTGCATTAGGTCAACTCATCCCGCGGTATGAGATCGAACGGGATCAGTTGACCAAACCCTCTTCTAAAATGGTCCATGTATTTGTACACTATCTCAAAAAATTGAGGAAAACATAAATTATTCTGGGAAAATTCCAAATATGTTAATATAAATTGTGTTTAGTTTTTTGGCTTATAAACCATTCAAAACCATTATAATCCATACATAGTAGGTACACCCATCTAATGTCAAATAAAATACGTACGTAAGTACGTCAATGTTATAAACTTCCGCCATGACGGCTTGGCTGTTGTGTTGCACATGCAATACAAGCCTAAACTTAGGTACAACAAAACAAAAAACAGAGCTTAAAATTGGAATTTAACACTTATGAACTGTTTTATAAATTATTGCCTACATTTTGAATAACTGTACAAATATATGGGCCAGACTCATCGAACTACTATTACCTTATAACTCAATGGCCAGACTCCATACATTTTGGAACATCTCCTTTGTCAACTAGCCTATTTAAGTACTCCATCTTGACACCTTCAAACTACACTCAGTCAGTCTGTCAACAGTGTAATCTTATCTTACTTTACGCCCGATCTACACGTGTGACGCGTCACCGAGAAATAGTTGTTTTATGCTAATAATAGCTTGTCTCAGTAAAGGACCGATTTACGTGCGAATTTTTAAGGGATTTCGAGTGCAATACTGGTACACCTCTACACAATTTTACCAAAGCCCTTTGTAAAGAGCATTGCATAACGAAACGCGTCCTGTTCTGGAGAGGGTGTTAGGGTCCGTTCACACAGACCGGCTCGGAGAGGAGAGTATACTTTGAACGCGTTTAAAATAGAGTTTAGTGTCTTTGAAATAAGATTTCTTATTAATTTCACTTATTTTTGTGTAGGTAGAAATGCACGAATAGCCGCTCAAAGCAAATACAGTGTCATGTAAAAATAAACCTTATGTCAATAATTCTAGAGCAGATCAGCAGACTTATATCGCATTTAAGATATAAATGCGTTATACGTCTGCTGATCTGCTGTACTCTCCGGGCGGGCCAGTCTGGACGGACACACTTATTCGAGCCAAACGCGTCGTACGAAAGTTTTTCCAGATTCGGACAATTCGACACGGTCAAGTGTGCGAGGTTTCATAGAATTAATTATAAAGTTTTCTTAAATTCGATCGGTTCAACGCGTTCGGCTCGGATAAGTGTGCGTTCATCTTTAGGGCTTGTTTGTCCCAGATGCGCGCGCGCAGTCTGGACGCGCGGCGTGCGACTGCGGGCCAGTGAAAGCGGGGGCTCGCCCGCCGCATCAGCTGGGATGCGCGCGCGACGCTTCGCTGACACACATCGGTCATGGCGAATGCGACATTATGTTTTATATCGGTCGCGGGCCGGACTCGAGACCACTCGGCTCACGACGCCAGTGTACGCGGCACGCGAATACGCGCGCAAAGGTTATGTTTATCGCGGCGCTTTTCCTCGATTTTCGCGCCGGCTGACGTTTGACGGATATAAGCCAACATGTTCAAGATATTGCGCCTTCCACGGCACCCGCCCTGGTATCCAGTGCTGGGCCTGCTTGGAGCATACGTCCAGGCAGTGTCCATAGTGCCCGTCTGCAACTCCTCGATCTACTGCTCGGGAGAACTCCTCCACAAGGTGCAGCTCGCGAGGATATTTCCAGACTCCAAGACGTTCGTCGATATGAAACTGGTTCACTCGCAAAATGAGACTATGATGGATTTCTCCAAATTGATGGACGAGACCAACAGGGAACCAACGCGGGAGCAGCTCGCTAGGTTTGTGGATACCCATTTCTCGGAAGGAAACGAGCTGAGCCAGTGGATGCCGCCAGATTTTGACGTTGACCCGCCTATAATAAACCAAATCAGTGACCCGAGACTTAAAGCGTTTGCGAAGAGTGTTGTAGGCATTTGGGCAAAGTTAGGCCGAAAAGTGGATCCACATGTTGCCGAAAATCCGGATAAGTACAGCTTTTTATACGTGCCTAATGGCTTCATAGTTCCCGGGGGGCGGTTCAAGGAGTTGTATTACTGGGATTCCTTCTGGATGGTCCGCGGGTTGCTTATAAGTAATATGACACAAACTGCAAGAGGCATGATAGAAAACCTTTTCTATTTAGTTGACAAGCTCGGATATATTCCTAACGGCAGCCGCGTTTACTATCTTGGAAGAAGTCAGCCCCCACTCCTGGCTGCGATGGTGGCAAGCTATTTCGCGGCTACCGGGGACCTGTCTTGGCTTGAGCAGCATGTGCCTACTGTCGAAAAGGAGCTGCAGTACTGGCTGGAAAAGAAAAAGGTGACGGTAAAAGTCGACGGCAAAAATTATTTACTTCTGCGGTACTTATCAGACAGGCACAGTAAAGGGCCACGCCCAGAATCTTACTACGAGGATTTCCAGAACGGCCGCACAATGTCTAATGATGACATGCGAGAGGACTTCTACACGGAAATGAAAAGCGCCGCAGAAAGTGGATGGGACTTCTCCACTCGGTGGTTCGTCACCCCCGGCGATGCTGTTGGCAACCTGACAGACGTGCACGCCTCTCGCATTTTGCCTGTGGATTTGAATGCCATATTCGCCGGCGCCCTGGAATTCGCTGGCGACTTCCGAAGCCGCCTCAAGGACAGACGCGAGGCGCATAAGTGGTATAGCCTGGCCAAGTATTGGAGAAACGCCATTGACAAGGTCATGTGGAGCCCCATGGACGGAGTATGGTACGATTACGACGCCAAAGCAAAAACCCATAGGAAACACTTCTATGCGAGCTGTGCTACGCCCCTGTGGGCAGGTGCGGTAGACCAATCAGAAGCCCCGGCTTACGCCGAAAAGTTAGTTAAGTACCTTCTCAGTTCAGGAGGGCTAGATTACCCTGGCGGTGTCCCTTCATCGGTTCTATATTCGGGAGAGCAATGGGACTATCCGAATGCTTGGCCCCCCTTACAGAGCATACTCATTGGTGGGCTAGACATGAGTGGCGATAGGAAAGCCAGGATGCTGGCTAAGAGACAGGCAAAATTGTGGATCAGAGCAAACTATATTGGGTACAGCACTTGGCATAAGATGTTCGAGAAGTACAGTGCAGTGCAGCCAGGACGCGAGGGGAGTGGCGGCGAGTATAAAGTGCAGGATGGATTCGGTTGGACAAACGGAGTTGCCTTGGAACTCTTGCAAAGGTACGGAAGGGAGATGATCCTGGATGACGATGTACCTCCCTTGCCTTACGTGAGACAGATACGATGATCTAAATATCTTCAAAAGTGGTATTTCAGACTGATATAATTATTGTTCTTAGTTAAATAACGCTCCGCGTGTTTTACATGACTGTGCATGTATATAATTGCAGCGATCGATGTTGTAATCGCGGGCAGAATTTATTTAATGCCGAGCTAAGCGATATGTCGTAAGTTTAAAGTCTACATACTGATTCATAGGTAATTATTTGTAATTAAGGGGAATGACGAGAAATCAAAATAAATTATTTTGAAACTTAAATTCGTAATTTTCTTGTAGTAATTATTATTTTATCAAATGATACATCTTAATTACGATTTGCCTACTTAATTGCCCGATATATCGCTATAAGCAGGCCTCCTAGTATATGGGACCTAACATGACCTAAAATGACGAAACGTAGATGTTAGATCACCTGTCCCTTCGGGGATAAATAGCCTAGTAATTTTTCTTGATCCTGCCCTTATCCCGGTCTAGGCAGGGTCGGCACAACAAGTTTTCTTCTTCCACTCCTCTCTATTCTTCACCAAATGCTCAACTACTCCTCTCGCCATCATATCCTCCTGTACACAATCCATCCGTCTCTTCTTTGGTCTTCTTCTCCTTCAACGTCTTTCCACGTTCATACCTAACATTCTTCTGGCAACATAGCTTTCATCTCTTCGCATAACATGACCAAGTATGTTACTCCGTAGTCTCTCAGTCACTGACGCTTCTTTGAAACTTCTCCTGATATAGGTAACCTTCATGTAAGTTTACCCACTCACAAAATCATCAGGATAGCCTAACTGCATATCGTAGAAGAATTAATTTATTTAATACATTGCTCTTCCCTAAGACCTATCATAATAACATAAAGTTAACACCGAACAGTATCATTACAGGAAACTTGATAATTATAAAATACCATGTTTATACTTTATACGTTATGTATTTGTGTTACTGTAATGTAACTAGCTAGGTATAATATACATAAGTATTATAAGTGTTTGCATGCCTGAGCTGCGGTTTGAATTGCATAACTATTTAAGTCCAGATCAGATGGTAAGTGACGATAAGGGCCGAAAATGGAATCGAGCTTAACCTGGTATCCTCTACCACAGAAGGGGGGGGGGGGCTATCTTATCACAAATTGTCGGAACACAATAATGCTGATAACATTATTATTGTGGAGAACGACTTAATAAGATGGTGGTAGCTATCCAGGAGGACTTGAAAAAGTCCTAACACCAACCAAAATACAATTTTGTGTGTGCATAATAGATGACGGACTAAATACATGATAATTGTGTTAATGCAGTATACAAAAGCAAAATTAAAAATAAAAATGCGGTTTTTGTATTAAGACTGTAATCTGAATACAGTTGAAACTTACATAAGTAGCTGAAAAACCTTATTGACAGTCCGTTTTCACCAACAAGTATAAATAAATTAATTATAATAAACTCCTATCCTCCTCCGTCCTATAATAAAAGTCATAATATAACATAGGTAGTATCTTAAAGAATAAAGTATCACTGGTCGCTTTTTTTTATAGATAATATAAATGATTTCGTTAAAAACTAAGAATTCGCATTTGAAGAAAGGAATCCTTAAAGTTAACTCGTCGTTGGTGAAAACAGTCATAAGTATGCGAAAATACCTTAACGAAATTAAGTTTAACATTTTCAGAGCCTTCAGTAGGCCAATAAAATTAAGTTGATGGAAGATATGACACTTATATAATAAGGAACGACTACGAATACTAATATATATGCCTAGTGCCGTTGCCGTAAAAATATATTCCCAGTCAATATTCCAAAATATAACAATTTCAGTGTAAATAACACTGAAATTGAATAATGCATAATTGGTCTTATGTAAGTATATTTTTATTAAACCTAGGTCATGAATGTCATGATGTAACGGCGAAGTTTATAATTATAATATTAATATTGGTAAACGTAGGGTACCGACCACAGCACGCCAGACTACCACAAAATGTTAAATTTTCTCAGTCGACTTTTGGCTCTACTGCCAACAAGTTAAGGTTGACAATCGATTAAAGAAATTTGACAGTTTTGGGTAGTCTGTAAAGACGTTGACTGTACACATACTGTTTTGTTTTTATATAAAAATTAATCCGCAACAGTGGTGCGACTAGGTATAAAAGGTGGCCAAAATAGGAGTGCATCAATTTACCCTATACTTTCCCCTATTAATTATATTTGGCCAACGGACGTGAATTCAATTCATGGATCCTTAAATAAAAAATGCATTAAATAACAAAATATATCTACAACCTCTTTTCTAACCTAGTTTACTTGCTCGTCTGATATCGTAGTTTAATTAAAAAAAATAACCCGCGATAAAAATTGTTTCATTTGACTGAAACAACGTTTCTATCCAACAAATGCCTATTTTAGACAACTTCTTTTACATTTGACACGACGGTCGCCATTTGTTTTTTTTTTCTGTAATACATCAATTTCATACGTTTGTATTCTATTTGTTCGAATAGATTGGCGACTTGGATCAAATCACATGCAAACGTAAGTAAAATCCTTTGCGTTCTCGTTAGACGTTTCGATTCTCGACTACGCTAGTATTAGTAGTTCAATGACAATAACTGACGAAGGAGATGTTCCAAAATGGTCCATGTATATGTTACACCATATCAAAAACTTTAGAAAAAATTGATGATTCTGGAAATCACATACACATAAGTAGGCAATGAAATTATATTTAATAAATATAATATCATTGTAAGTATGTATATACCCATTTAATGTCAAATAAAATACGTTCGTCAATGTTATAAAGTGACATCTTCCTTCCGCCATGACGGTGGGCTAGCCTCAAAGAGTACAATGTATATACAGAAACTAGGCTGTTGTGTTGTAATCTAGGCCTAAACATACCTAAGTACAACAAGCCAAAGAACAGAGCTTAAAAATAGGAATATAACAATTATTAAGAACTGTTTTATAAATTATTGCCTACATTTTGAATAACTGTACAAATATATTTTTGGAACGTCTCCTTTATAACGTATATATAACGGTATAACGCGCCAGCAAAGTTTTCACATTTTCAAACTTACACTATACTAGGGACCGTATCCCTAACATTAGAACACAACAATCTCTTATTATTCGACACAGAAAATTGTGTTTGGAAAACAGTTCAAAAATAACACTCTCGATGCGGGAATCGAACCCGCGTCCTCTGCATTCCGGGCATATGCACCATGCTCTTCCAACCAAGACGCGGCTTCGATTCCGCATCAAGACAATAATTTTTTGAACTTTTTCTGACCACGAATTTCTTGGCGATATCAATTTCTGTTCCGCTCGCCATCAGTCCATCATCAGGCTACTCGATCTGAGGTTCCCCATTCTCGTACCCGCACTCGCTGGCGGGAGTCACGTACGGCAGATCCATTTGGCTCCCGAACTCCGCCTCGTACAAAATCTGCTGGATTTTCAGCCTAGCTCCAGCGTTCTGTTTGGCGTTCAACCTTTTTAGGATAGGGGCGCAGCTGACTAGGAACAGCTCGTCGGGGTCTGTCCTATTGCACTGACAAGGTGCTTCCTCGTCGGTGGAGCTTAATCGGGCCTTTTTAGGCGACGGCTGGGAATCGTCGTCGTCTTCGAATTGCCTGTCTTCTTCTACTGTGACCGAGAGCTCTGGTAGGCTCGGCATTTGGCGATGGCGGTGGTGGACCTCCTCTTCTGGGTCAGAGTCGTCATCTTTCTTGGCGGAGCTGGAACGGAAGGCGTGGAGTGTTATTAACTTTTCCGTGATCAGGTTCCTTCAATGCTGGCTTGGGGGCGTAAAAATAACGGAGAATTAGCTAGCCCCGACCCCAGAGGTATCGTTAAAGTTGACAAGGGGTGTTGCCCGGTGTCTTATTGGTCAATAAGCACCTAGGGGCACCCGAATGGTGGAGGACAACCAACAACAGCATACCCAAAGAGGGTTGGTGTCAGGCAGGCGGCTGGCTGTAAAACGTAGGCCACAAACTTGAGCAGCATGGATTGGAATGTTGCCATTAATAGTTTATCGTTTGTAAAACAGAGTTAATATTAAATTAAGATTTTGTGTGTGTGTTTGTGTGTGTGTGTTTGTGTATTTGCCGTGTGGTGAGGGCAGAGTAGAATACAATTGTCACCACCCCAAATCTTTCCCGTGGGTGTCGTACAAGGCGACTAAGAATAAATCAGCGATGAGGAATGTGCAGCAGCGTCCCTCTTATATCACCTAACAATAGTACTGCGACTTTTGTGCCCGATAAATGGCAATAGGCTCGCCACCTATTACATGGGACCTAACATAATTGGCGAAACGTGGGTGCTAGTTCACCTCTGCCTACCCCTTCGGGGATATAGGCGTGATTTATGTATGTATGTATGTAAGATTATAAAGAACATAATAATACATCACGCTTATTTATCTCCCAAAAGGGTTAATATACAATGAAGATAACAAAAAACATCTATACTAATTTTAAAAAAAACCTGAAGAAAGAGTTTGCTTGTTTGTTTGGGTTGAACGCGCTTACTCAGGAAGTACTGAATCAAATTGAAAAATAAAATTCTTTTTGTGTTGGATAGTCCATTTGTCATATTACCGTTACTAAACAGCCTATGCTATTTAGTAACCGAAATTAACGCGAGCGAAGCCGCGAGCGATCACAAGTAGTGTATAAAAATGCAAGTTGGTCGTGAACGGACGTGACTTATGTGTCTTGTGTGCTGAAGATACGGACCTGGCTTCGGCCTTGGACTCCACGTGCGGCAGGAGGAACCTCATGGCGTAGTGGTACGGCCAGCGGGTCCTCCCGCCGTGCGTGCGCTGCAGCTTGATGAAGGAATCCCTCAGGGAGCGCCAGCGCTTCTTGCACTCCGACTCTGCTTTAGTAAGATTATTAACAATTTAATTAATAAAATTCGCAAGGTTAACTGAGGAGCTCGGTATATTTCAAATTCGTGCGCGATCTGCCTACACGGGGTGAGAGACGGTGGCGGGGACGGGTCACTCTAGAACTCCAGATGTTAGCGGGGGCGGGTGATGCGGGGAGGAGCGAGTTCTCAAACCATGTGCATCTGCATTGAGTGTTCTTTTTTCAACTTTTAGTAAATAAAACGAAATTTATAGGAAATTTAGTAAAAAATTCTAAAAACTTATTGCATGGGGTCACAAATTTCTTATTGCACCCTGCAGGAAGGTTGCGCACGAACTTGGCGGACTATAGCGCGGTGCCACACCGCGCTTGATCTGCGATTGCGTAAAAGCAATGTTCGCTAAGGCCGGTCATTGGATGGGTGACCAAAAATTTACTATCTCGAGTTCCCCCGTGCTTCGGAAGTCACGTCAAGCTGTTGGTCTCGGCTGCATCTTACTACCCACCAACGCGCACTGGGCCAGCGTGGTGGGTTATGGTTTGGCCCAATCTGCCTATATTCTTCCATCCACAGGGTAGGCCCGTAATGATGCAAGTAGGTTAACAACACTGAATAAAATAATCTAATTTATATCCAGTATTTAAAAATCGACACTCAAGACAACTCCTCCGAAAACTCCTCCGAAACGCCTTGGCCAATTTTTAAGATTTTTTTTTGTGTATATTAGTAGGTCTGTGAGTAGATCGTAGACTATTTTGTGTACCCATAGCTAGTAATTAATAAATATTTCTCACACTCACACCTACTTCAAAGTAAGTAGCATAAGCAAAATTGATTTCAACGATGATTCACTATAAATTCGTATTTAATAATTAATAATAATAATAATAATTTATTTAAAAAAACAAACAAACATACATTCATGAAGTATTAACAAAACAGTGCAGTCACAAAATGTACCTAGGTACTAATGTTAAATTTAGACAGAGGCATATTATTGATTTGAAGCATATTATTTATTTGGATCACTTGAAAACCAACTTTGTTGTGTGCGGCTTGTGTAGGTAGTGTGCATGCGACACGTGTAACGTGTAACAGACCCATCAGATAGAGATTTTAAATAAGATTGATCAAGAAGGTAAACAAACAATGCATAATGTTTTTTAGAGAAGTTTGCAAAAGAATCCTTAAGTAGTCATCATGAAGTAATGATTTCGATAAATACAAAGAGGAGGAGCGGGCAAATATGACACAAAAGTAGTGATGTACAATCGAGTGCTCGAGTCGTAATCATAATTTTAAAATTTTATGAATAGGTTTAAGAATGACCTTGTGTGTGCCGGGTCCATAGTGTGGCAGGGTATTTTGTTCGTTATGAAAATACGTCGCGGCTTAGAAACTTCTACATGTAATAGTTTTATGTAAGGCTAAGTAAAATAATTGAAACCATAATGATTTGTAATAAGGTTTAAAATCAATGAAAAGATAAGCATTGGCTTAAAAAGCAAAATATCAAACATCAAGTCAGACTGTACGAAAATGTCACATATCTCCAACCGATTGTAAACCTTAACCTGATGGCGTAAAGCACAAAGTCGATCCACAAGGATTTTTTTTTATTCTCAAAGAAAAGTCAGCTTTATGTCTAGTTTTATAAAAGTTTAAAATCTATTGAAAAAGTTTGTTTTGTATTTACCTGTTACATTAAGGGCCTCCTGAACTTCTTTCCAAGCGTCATCTCTTAGCTTAGTCTTGTTGAATCCACTGACTGATTTGTCATAGAGAATAGGTCGCTTTTCTACTTCCTTTATAAGATCTAGTTCGTTCATATTGTCCCAGTACAACTGGGTTACTTTAAGAACTTCTAAACGCTGCTTGATCCAAACAACTTTAAAATCTAGTTAATCAACTTTTCTTAATTCATTGTTATTACTTGCGATATACTTTACACGTTTATCTTAATAAATATTTTATAAAAATGCCGGCAAGAATAGCCTCCTATTTCTAGATGGTTCGCTAGTATAACTACAAAATAAGAATCGTATTCGGGTTTGAGTGCAATTTTCTTTTGCCGCGAATTTTTAACGTCCGTATTCCGGTTGTAATTAGAGAAATTGATTGAAAATCACTAGTTTTGGAACAAGGGCGTGTTGTAAGGGTGCGGGACAAGCACTGGGGTGACTGCCGCCTGCCGCGTCGCACGGTACGCGCGCGCCGTACGTATTGAGCGTCAGACTTTAATCCTCGTCGAACAACAAGCGACCTTATTTCGTGAACTTTAAAGACCAATATTAAAAATCTCAAGAAACATTTCCGCCGTGCGTATTGAGCGGCGCGGCAGCCATCGACGCGTCCGTCACTACGTTAATCCTAAACGATCAATAAGCAACTCTATTTTGTACGTTTTAAAAGCCAATATCGAACCTCTCTCGTAATCTGTTTCGCCGTGCGCATAGAGCGGCGCGGCAGCCGAAGACGCGTCCGCCGCGTTGGTTAATCTTTGTCAAACAACAAGCAACCATATTATGTGTAAGGTAAAGACCAATATCAAGCCTCTTCCGTAACCTGTTAGATATATATGTAGTAATATTGGACCACCCGTGTTTTCTCGATTAGAATGTTAATAGGTGGTAATTGAGTGATTTGATTAATATTTTCGTTTAAATTACATACATACATACATAAATCACGCCTATATCCCCGAAGGGGTAGGCAGAGGTGAGGTCCCATGTAATAGGTGGCGAGCCTATTGCCATTTATCGGGCACAAAAATCGCAGTATATTGCTAGGTGATAGGTATAAGAGGAATGCTGCTGCCCATTCCTCATCACTGTTTTATCCTTAGTCGCCTTGTCGACACCCACGGGAGAGATTTATTCTACTCTGCCGTCACCACACGGCTGTTTATATTAATATTTTATTTTCGTCCGTTTTGATTGTACCTATGATTAATGCACTTTCAGGTGTTATGTTTATTACAGAAAACTTTTAGTAATCTATTATATTAAAAAAAATTATCTAAATAATAAACATCAATGACTGGAGAACAAATTAGTGTCTTTTTTTATCACAAACCTTTCGTCGAAACTTAACATGGTTCGAAATATTTATTTACATACGCCTATATCCTCAAAAGGGTTGACAGAGGTGAATTAACACCCACGTTTCGATTGTCCTGATGCGGAAGTCGAACCCTCGTCCTCCGCACTACTAATTTTGTAATTTGTAGTTTGGCGCGCTTACAATGGCGGCAGTCAAAATGTTTCAGAGTGAACTTTTTTAGCAGTAAAAGTGGTGTTATTTTTATATTTTTGAATTGAAGTTGACCTTCAATTATGCGGAATCATTGAAATAATAAAAGTGATAACACTTTATTATGATGTGTTTGACGTTGAGAAGTTTTTATACAACCACCATGAAGTCTGTTAGCGTTGATCATTCAATGCCTAGATGTATTATAATGTGCGACATTCATACTTTAATATGTAAATCTAATAAAGAATGGGTATTTTCAATGAAGATATGGCTCAAAGGTCTTAGACACCAAGCCAAAAACCCAAAAAAAAAATCTAGTTTGTGTCTGTCATTTTGCTGTGTTTTGCTGCGCCGGCGGTGTTTACATTTTTTCTACTTTTCTCTCTCTCAGTATTTTATTTCATTGTTTACATTCTGAGAATTAAAGTATTTTTATTATAGCGACAATCTAAGCCTGTATTGTGTTATATCCTGTATTCTGTATGTATGTAACATAAACAAAACTTTCCCATTTTAATTGTCGTTGCAGCTTTATCAAATGAATATATTTAATTAAGTTGATTATTCCAATTAATGCACATAAATTGGTACCCGAACCTTTAAACTGACTGAATATCGGCCGTCTGTTGTTTTTCAGTAACTAACAAAATCTATTTTCAGATAAAGGTTCATCTGACATGATAAAAATGTCATCTCAAGTAAGTGCCACTTTTTCCTCATTAAGGATTTAATAACTGCTCCAGCAAAATAAGAAGTTCTTTCTTAATGAATTCACTTACTTATCGGTATAACTTACAGGTTGAAAATGTAGTTAATGCATACAAAACTCTATCGAAAATTCCTTCAGTTGTAAATGGAACCCTGATAAAAAATAGCACCAAAATCACTTCGAAATGGTCTGTGAGAAATCTTGATAAAGGAAAGAACTCCAAGTTCCTCTACAATTATGTGCTCAATGATAACTTCAATGTGATTGCTGAAAGTGAATATGGAATTGATATCAGCAATGAGTAAGTATTAATAATTATTTGGTTATTGTTGAAATCCAGAAGATCTACTTCCCTTACTTGCCAGGTGTGTGCTCAAATAAAGTGGCCCAACCGTGTACATCTTTGAAACTTGTATTTATACCGCTTGTAATCATGATTGATGTCCTGCTTGTTTCTTGTCTTGTTGATTTTTTTCTTTATTGGTTGTTAGGTTCTTAGTGCTATTTAACAACTGTCAAATTCTGCTGATCTACTTTTCAATGAATTTTGTTATATATTACTGAACAATTTTATCATTTAATGAAATTGATTTGATAGTATAATAAACCTAATTCTTAGGTTACTGTCAGCCATATCACCAAAAGAAACATTTAAAGCTGTCATTCGTGAGGAGAGAGACAAAGATGTTAAGAAACAGTATTTGGAAGTTTGGCAGAAGAATAAACTAGTACACAGTATAGACCTTACTTCCTTGGATATCCATGGCGATGTTTACGCAGATGGTAATTCGAATGTATAATTTCTTTAAAATGTTTTTATATAAAATGTCTTCAAATATTTATTTATTGCTTTGTTAAATACAATTGACTTATTGAGATTTTTTGTATACAACTAAATATAAGCAATAAATAGATTTCTGTGTCTTGTATCTTTGTTTAGATAGTTGCTCACTAGGTATGTACCCCTTAGTAATAATGTCATGATTGTAGGTGAATTTGGCACCCTTGATTGGTCTCAAGATGAAAGTACTATTGCGTATATAGCTGAAAAGAAAGTTATTAAGTCTGACCCACACATTAAGAGGAAAGGCGAGGATAAGTCCAAGAGCATTGCCACTGGAGAAAATGCTCCAAAAAAAGTAAGCATAAATATTCTGCCCTTGGACAGCTTCCGCTATGGGGCTGCAATGAGCATTCATTAAAACTCATATTAGATGCAGATACTTGGTGCACTAAAATACAAGAACATTGAAACTTTATACTTTAAAACCTTTCTTTAAACTAAAAATATTTCTTGTATTTTTCCAGGGCGAAGAGTTTTTATATAGACAGGACTGGGGGGAGCAGTTGGTGGGGAAGTACATGTCAGTGATAGTGTTGTGCAAACTCAGCACAGAAACGTGCGTTGTGATGGAGGGCCTACCTGAATCTTGGTGTCCAGCACAGGTATGTCATGCAATTAATCACCCACGTTTCGCCAACTATTTTAGGACCCGTGATAATTATGGCATTTATCTTAAATTAAGCAGCCATACCTTATATCAACTAGCAAGTTGATAAAAGGGTAACGGCTGTTAAATTCTTAAGTTGGCGCCCGACGATATAACGAATTTTAGAATTTTGCGCCGTGTGGTGACGGCAGAGCATTATCTGGAATAAGATTGTCCGTTAATCTTTCCCCCACACAAGTATTCTATTAGGCAACTAAGGGATAAAAGATAACAGTGATGAGGAATGGGTAGCAGTCTTTCCGTTATGTCAAGATATACCTTCTACAAAGTATTAGCAGACTTTAAAAAAAAAACGATCAGTATGCTTAGCACGGGACGTGGACAAAATCTCTCCACCCCTTGACAGTGTTGTGTCTCGGGATTTTGTGGGAGTTAGAGCGAGAGGAAACATTTTCGTTTCCCCGAGGAGATTTTGTCCACGTCATGTGCAACGGGGGCTGTGAGGCTCCCCTTCGCCAACCTGTGCTCAATTGGTGCTAGAGGCGTCTAGAGTGCGCGACAGATAACTCTGCGCGTGGTCAAAATTGGAACTAAAACTCCGCCTATTATTTTGTTCGTGTGTCAATGTGAGCGAACAGCGCCACTCATCGCGCGCAGACTTATCTGGCGCGCACCCGTACCTTTATTTTGTTTTTTTAGGTGCGATTTACACCCGACGGGCAGAGCGTAGTTGGAGTGGCCTGGGACACGTTCCCTCGCCGCCTGGGCTTGATATTCTGTACCAACCGTCCCAGCTACATCTTCAGGCTGCCGCTAGATGGCGATATTAGTAAGTTTCATACAATACCGTTTTTTTTTTATGCTAGTCAGGGAAGCTCTTGGCCTTCATGTCATCTGATGGTAAGTGACGATAAGGGCCGAAGACGGAATCGACCTTCACCGGGAACCCTCAACCACAGAGGGGCTGGCTATCTTATCACAAGTTGTCGGAACACAATAATGCTGATAACATTTTAATGGCGACAGATCTTGATAAGATGGTGGTAGCTAGCCAGGCGGACTTGAAAAAAGTCGTACCACCAACCAAATCGAGTACAAATTCGTACTCGAACCACTAGATCACGGCGGTTAAAAGTTAGAACGAGGAACAATGCCGTGTGATGATGATGACAATTGATTACAGAAATATTCTCGAACGACGGTATGGCTGTGCGATCGCCGCGCTTCTCCCCCGATGGAGACCTATTTTGGCTGCAGAGGACTACGGGGGGGCCCCACCATGCCTGCCATTCCCTGGTCAGACTCAAGAAAGGAGAGGTAATCATTATGTGTACCTAGTACTAGTAGTCGCCCGCGGCTTCGCTCGCGTTCGTTGGTTCATGTACAAACCTAACCAACTTACTAATTGTTTAAACGTCGAACCGAAATAGTCGAAGTTTGACCGAGTCTGCTAGTCGCTTCTAGGCAAAGCCCGAAACAGATTATTTTACTTTCAACGTTTGACTGAAATGTTAGGAACTTCTAGGTTTGACTAAAAATACTATAAAGATTTTTGTGGTTAGAAAAAGAATTTCGAAAAAATTATGATCTTGAGGCGGGAATCGAACCTCAACTCAACTCAAGATCATAATTTTTCGAAATTCTTTTTCTAACCACAAAAATCTTTGTACTAATTTTTCTATCATTTATATAATGTTAAAATTAAAATGGAATGGAAAAATACTATAATCAAAGGCCAAAATTGGAATTTATTTCGGGGTTAGCCCGAAGCTTTAGTCAAACCTAGGATAAACCAGTCATTATGACTGCATATCAATTATGATAATTAATTATTGTGTATTAAAAATTTGTCCTTAATCTAGTATCCATATCCAATAACACAAGAGCTTATGCTGCTGACATTGGGCCAGATGATAGGTGTGTGTATGTAAGAAATATATTTTTATTTTCCAGAGAGAATCAACCCCAGTCATAGACATTGTTCAAGACGAAATTAAGATAGTGGGCGATGAAAGCTTCCACGGCCTGTATTGCTTAGCGCTGCCTCCGCGGTGCTTCTCTGCAGACGGCAAGCGAATAGTATTCTCCACGCCGCAAAAGAACGAATTGAGGACGTACGTCGTTGATATAGGTGATAGTTCTTCTTCTCCCTGTCCTGTAGGCCTGTTCGCTAACTTTTTTTGACACGAGATCAATAACATACATACATACATAAATCACGCCTATATTCCCGAAGGTGTAAGCAGAGGTGAACTAGCACCCGCGTTTCGCCAATTATGTTTGGTCCCATGTAATAGGTGGCGAGCCTATTGCCATTTATCGGGCAAGAAAGTCGCAGTAGGTACATTGCTAGGTGGTATAAGAGGAACGCTGCTGGATGAGGAATGGGCCTCATCAATGATCTATCCTTAGTCGCCTTGTACGACACCCACGGGAAAGATTTGGGGTATAAATACTGAACTATTCACTGATCCATTACTACTTTACTGTAACGCCATTGTGACACTTGTCCTGTGAAAACAGTAATGGTCAAGTAAATAGTTCGGTGATCATCACTTTCAACTGTCTAAAAAAGTTATCGAATAGGCCTACTGTTCCCAGAATATCTGGGGTCGGCGCATTATGTTTTCTCTTCCATTTATATCGGTCAGACGTTATCAAGCCATCCGCTCCCTTTTGATTCTGATCATCCATCACACCGTAAAGGTGTCATGAATCAATGTATAGGAAAGAGACGGATCGGACCATGTCGAGAGACCGATGAACGGAGAGAGTGATTGGAATGACAACATTCCAATCTATACTGCTCAAAGTTTTGGCTTGGGTTTTACAGCCGACCGCCTGCCTGGTACCAACCCTCTTTGGGTAATACTTACATATGTCACGTGTTTCTCCCACGGGGGTAGGCAGGATCACTCCTCTCCACTTGCTATGTTCTTTACATAGTTCTTTCTTTCGCTTCTTACGCTCGTGCATGCCCGTCGGTTGCGAATACCTTCTCTTGGTATTGGGATCATGAGTGTTTATTCATCTCTGCCTACCCCTTCGGGGATAAATAGGCGTGGTTTATGAATGTATGAATCTTTAGAACTAGAGTATTATTTTTAAAAAAACCAAGGAAAGAAAAATTGGTTGTTGAAAAATTATTAGACTTCTAGAAGGCTATATTTTTTTCGAACTATTTCTAACTTGCTTTTCATTGTAACTCCTTTCCCCTGTTTAATTTCAGATGGACATCGAATAGTTGATATATCTAATAAATCGGTTCCTTGCTCCACCGCGGTTCTGGATGTAATGTGTGACATTATACTCGCCACTTGCTCCAATCTAACCACGCCTGGTCAGGTAAGTGGTCCTTAAAAATTAAAGTGGCATTATCAATTCATCATCATCACCAACTTTTTAATGTGCCCACTGCTAGGGCCACAGGCCTTTCCCATGGATGGAAGAATATAGCGACAATAGACCACGCTGGCCTATTGCGAATTGGTGGGCATTAAAGACAGCTTCATAAAACCTAATGTAATAAACATATTTAGGTAGTTTCAGTTTTCAAGGAAATCGGTATAAGTTGTTAATATTTTCGGAAATGCATACTTATATTCGTAGTCTAGTTTTCTTCTCCCTGCCCTTTTCGCTGTATATATCTCGTCCGATTTCCACGCTATCGCGCGTAAACTCGCCATACTCCCTCCTTTGTCATATCATCTTTCACACAATGTATCCATCGCTTTTAATGGAACTTCATAAGCAATACTTACCCTATTAAAAAAATAAGAAAACGTATGTTTTACGACGTCAAACTTGTAGGACCAATGCCATTTAAACATATTGGTCCTTCGAGCCGGGCACATGAACTATGGATGAAAATTGTATGTGTTACAGATGTATGTGGCTCGTCTGCCGCCTGCCGGCAGCGAAAGCGATATAAAGTGGGTGCGCGTGAGTGGACCGAGCGAAGTGCCCTCTTCCGTAAGCAATAGCACGGTGACCTATATGGCACTCACTCATGAAGGCAGCAGCGATTCAGTCAGTACGTGCTATTTTCTTTTTTTTTCAAAAATATTTTTACACACACCTATCATCTAGCCCAAAGTAAGTAGCCTAAGCACTTTTGTTATGGATGCTAGATACAGAAATATATTTTTCACAACCATGACTCGGGAACACATATTAGATAGTTTTATTTGTCTAGTATTAATGATGTATTTATTTTAGATTACACTTTTCTTGTTTTTAAGAGCATTTGGTAGATAATGAGACATATCAAGATGTTTACATTTTGTCTCAAGCCCAAGTGAATGAATACATTACAGAGACAGATTTGAGTCTCTGTAGTCAATCTGGGTGTTGATTTACCTCTGTCTACCCAAAGATTTTGGTGGTTAGAAAAAGAATTTCGAAAAATTATGGTCTTGATGCGGGAAGGCCCGGATAGCAGAGGACGCGGGTTCGATTCCCGCATCAAGACCATAATTTTTCGATATTCTTTTTCTAACCACCAAAATCTTTGTACTCGTTCATACTATTATTTTTATTATAAATATTTTACACCTATCATCTAGTTCAAAGTAAGTAGCATTAACACTGTGTTAGGGATACTAGATGACTGACAACTTTTAATATGTTTACAATCAATAAGTAAGTTTTGAATAACTAGCTTACTTGGCAGATCATTTGACAGTTGTAATATAAAATAGGTATATGTCAATTGGAACTGCCAAGTAAGCTATTCAGAACTTACCCGTCGATTGTGATTAGTGGCTCGGCAAACGTTATTTTGAGGTGGTATATCGCGCTCGGCCTGCGATAGCGTGCTAAGCAATGTTCACCAAGGCTGGTCGTTGGATGGGTGTGTTGATTTGTACTATTTTTTCTGACATTTATATAATGTTAAAATTAAAATCGAATACTCTGTCTACCCTTTCGGGGATATAGGCGGGATTTATGTATGTATTATTGTTACAGAGTCCTTCTCCTCCATTTATTTCGCGCCAAAAGTGGACCATAAAGTTCCGTTAGTGGTTTGGCCCCATGGCGGGCCCCACTCGAGCTTTACCAATGCGTACTCTGTGGAGGCAGCCTTGTTCAACATGCTAGGTAAGTGGAAGAGTTAAGGCAACCGACGATACCATTTGTAACTTTCCAAGTTTCTAATTATCAATCTTTACTAGGGATGTGAGGGGATACAAGCGTGATTTATGTATTTTTTATTTTATTTTACTTTGGTGGACATTAATTTGGATTAAAAGATATGAACTTGTTTGTGCACTAAAACTGCAGATTACTGAACCAAATAGCTCCGCCGGATATTCGGTTCGGTTAGAATCAAACCAAATCGGTAGTTCGACAAAGTCGTTATTCGGCGTATCTCTAATCAATTATCCCCCGAATACAGAAACGCTTATCACAGTTTGGGTCTTGCTTAGCATTTAAATATTGTCAAAATTGACGTTTTTCCATACAAATTCTGACATGTAATGTCCACTTTTTAAGCAGTGCCCCAAATTCGATTAGCGTTTCTGTAGTCGGGGGATGTAGTGAAGAAGAAGTGGAATGTTTTACTTAAAGCTTAGCTTAGATGCAAACTGGTGAATACAGTTTGCATCTAAGCTTTTAGCTTGACATTTGGGAACCGAGCACAACCGATAATTCTGATCAGTTATTTTCGTCAAACAAAAGCAAAGAATGTTATTTTTGAACACAAACTTTTAACTGCCTAATAAATTGGGAAACTCTTGTGTGCTTCTGAAGGTACGTTAGGTTAGGTTTAATATACTGCCCTGTCTCCTGTAACTGTTAAATTTGGTAGGTAGTGTTAATTTATTATATTTTTATTGTTAAATCTTTCGTATTGCTCATTTATAACATATTTTTAATAGGTCTAGTAGTAAAATAACTTTTTTGCCTTGAGTGCTAGTTTTTAAAATTGGTAACATAGGTATTTTAATATATTTGAATTTTATATAAATATAAAACCTTGACAAAGAAATAGAGGCCAGAAAATATTACCGCATTTCTAATTTTCTGACATCTTATTCTTGATAATATAGTTTTTTTTTAAATCTCATTTGTACCGCACTTCAGAAAATATACCGATTAAAAAAATATATGTCAAACTTTCTAAAGGTTTACGTGGATGAAATTAACATTGAAAGCTGAAACATGACCTAGCAACGTCCTGCCATTTCCGTGCGGATAAATGGCAACTGGCTCGCCACCAACTATACATGGGATCTCACCTAATTTAGTTAGTTCGCCTCTGCCTACCCCTTCGGAGATATACAAGGTGTTTGGTACATGGTATATCAATCCGGCACCCTACCCATGCTGACATAGTCATATAAATACTATGGTAATAGTAAAAATTCTAAATACTACAAATATTTTTAAAATATTTCACACATTTTGTTTTTCTGATCGTACTATTTGTATGGAGAGTTCAAAATTTTTTTTTACAAATTAATTTTTTTGATATCACCATAGTATTTATATGAGTATGTTAGCATTGGTAGGTGCCGGCTTGATATACCATGTACCAAACACCTTGTATAGGCGCCATTTATATATGTATACATGTATGTTCATAGTACACCAGTACTGAAAACCGCATTGCAGGGTTCGCGTCGCTCCTAGTAAACTTCCGGGGCTCCACGGGTGCGGGCCAGGCCTCCGTCGCGTTCCTCCCCAGGCGAGTAGGCGACGCGGACGTCAAAGACTGCAAATACGCCACCGAACAAGCCATCAGGAGTTTCCCGGTGGACGAAACCAGGGTCGTGTTGACTGGGGGGTCACACGGGGGCTTCCTGGTGACCCACCTCAGTGGCCAGTACCCGGACGCGTACAAGGTGGTGGTCACAAGGAATCCCGTCACCGATGTCGCCAGCATGCTCAACTCTACGGATATACCGGATTGGTGAGTATGGAAAACAGATGCGTAAAGTGTTCACTCTACAGTCTTAAAGGAGATAATGCGATCTGAGTCGCTCCCGCACTCCTAGCAAATAAAACATTACATAACGTTATAATAATATTCATTAATGTAATAGGTAGGTAAAAAAAAGGGTTAAGGAATTCACGCGAACGAAGTTGCGGACAAAAAGCTAGTTTTAAAAAACACACTTCTGAAGCACACACTACATGAAGCCCTTAAATTTCACAATAAAGTTAAAATTTTGGTCGTCCACTTAAGGCAAAATGCGCTTTGCTGTGATACCCGACCCCGTATTATGCAAGCTGATTTCAGTTGCTATGGCCTATCCGTCACTTTCACACTTTGCTATTATTCTCTATGAGTGAGTGATCTCAGAATACAGAAACGCTACTCAAATATTGAGCTCACTGCTTATAAAATTAAGTGGACATTACCTGTCTGAATTTGTATGGAAAATGTCAATTTTGACTATACTTAAATGTTAAGCAGGACTCAAACCTTAAGTAGCGTTTCTGTGTTCAGAGGATAGACTGGTAGACCAAAGCAACTGAAAACGGCTCACATAATGCGGGGTCTGATCAGAATATATCGGGGTACCTCGACTACAGAGACCATAATACCGAAGATCGATTTGTCCAGGTCTGGCCTCCGTCAGAGTAAATTACCGCGGTTCCACCGGCAGCGGCGACGCCAGCGTCCGCTGCCTCCTCGGCAAAGCCGGCTCTTACGACACCAAAGACTGCTACCTCGCTTTGAACACATTAGAAAGAGAGAATGTAGACAAAGAAAAAGTCCTCCTGTACGGCGGCAGCTTTGGCGGGTTCGTGACTGGCCATTTGGCCGGGTTATACCCGGAGGCGTTCAGAGCGATGGTGATGAGGAACCCGTTGATAGATCTGGCCACTAAGGGCCATTACGCCGACAATTCTGATGGGTAACAATATTTTTAAATGTACTGTAGAACACCGTGTGGTGACGGCAGAGTAGAATACAATTGTCACCACCCCAAATCTTTCCCGTGGGTATCGTACAAGGCGACTAAGGATAAATCAGTGATGGGGAATGGGCAGCAGCGTTCCTCTTATACCGCCTAGCAATGTACCTACTGCGACATCTGTGCCCGATAAATGGCAATAGGCCGCCACCTATTACATGGGACCTAACATAATAGGCGAAACGCGGGTGCTAGTTCACCTCTGCCTACCCCGTCGGGATATAGGCGTGATTTATGTATGTATGTACTGTAGAACTTTCTGCAAAATTTAGTGTTGCCTTACTAGTAGGTTAGTCTTCTTCTCCTTGCCCCGTTCCCAGTCTATCTGGGGCGGCGCAGTATGTTTCCTCTGCCATTCATATCGGTCAGACGTCATCAAGCCACTTTTTGATTCATATCATCCATCACACCGTAAAGGTGCTAGTGATGAATGAATGCAAAAGAGACAGAAAGGACCACGTTGAGACACCGATAAACGGAGAGTGATTGGAATGACAACAATGCTATCCATACTGCTCATAGTTTTTTTTTGTTTTTTTTTAATTCTCCGTATATTTTAGGGAAGGCAAAGGAAGCCCATACAGCCATGTCTTTAGTGTATATTTTATCTGTAGTCATATGAGATAATGAGTGGGTGAAGTGTAAGAATGAAATGAATTTTACGTTAAAATATGGGCGTCACACATTTTAACGCATCAAGGGAGTGCTTGGCGCGAATTTAATGGTAACAGAGTTCATGACGGTGCCTGATGAGATGGACAAAACCACTTTTTATAGTGGTCACCACAACATCAAACACGTCACAAGACTTATTTTTAATGATTCTGCATAATTGCACATCAACACGGATGCTTGTGCATCAAAATAACACCACTTTCACTGCACAAAATCCACTCTGAACCAATTTAAGAATTATCCAAAATAAATCCGACTGACACCAATAAACGCGCCAAGCACCCTCCGGTTTTTTTGTTTTACAGCCGGCCGCCGGCCGCCTGCCTAAAGTTGCCTTACTATATAGTGTAGTGTTTAATTTATATTGCAAAGTAGATAGGTAAAATGATTTACGTATGTATTTAAAAGACAAATGTTATTGTTTCTTCTTGAAAAAATTCTGTTAAAAAAATGTGGGTGCTAGTTCACCAATGCAAAAGTTTTCATAATCGTCGTCTTGCCCTTATCTATCCCATTTCATTTGGGGTCGGCGCAGTATGTTTTTCTTCCATCCATCTCTTCTGCGGTCTTCGTCTTCTTCTCCGTCCCTCAACATTAATGTTTATCACTCTTTCAGTCACATGCATTTCTACAATGGTGCTACTATAAAACTTATTATACAGAGTTACTACCGCACTTAGAGACGTCAAATAACTTTAATGAGTATTTAATGTCAAAAATTTTCATTCAAATCTAGACCATAGACCCGGCAAGAATAGAGACTAGTTTTGAATTGTCATTTTTTGACGTTAAGTACTCTTTGACGTTATTTGACGTCTCTGAGTGCGGCAGTTAATTGTTTAAGGTATCAGCAACCTCGCAGGACTGTCTAACATCATAAACAAGAACGTTTGTTCTACGACTTTTGATAATTCGTTAGAAATTACTTTCATACAAAATTAAATATTTTCATTTAATTCACCGCTCGAATGTCTATTAACCTCTCGTTTATGAATGAAACATTTACAAATGTTTGCGACAGTACAATAAAAACTTGAAAATTCATTTTTGTTCAATGTATCCAGTTATGTAAAAAGTTATAAAAAAATGTTTTGTTTTTAATGTTAAATATCTATGAGAGAGCGATTTGGCGCGTTTCGTGGTGTCAGTCAGATTTATTTTCACTAATTCAAAAATTGTTACAGAGTGGATTTTGTGCAGTGAAAGTGGTGTTATTTTGATTCACAAGCATCCGTGTTGATGTGCAATTATGCAGAATCATCGAAAATAAGTCTCATGATGTGTTTGATGTTGTGGTGAAGATCACTATAAAAAGTGGTTTTATCCATTTCATCAAGCACCATCATTAACTCTGTTACCATTCAATTCGCGCCAAGCACTCCCTAGATGCGTTAAAATGAGGCACCCATATTTTAACGTAAAATTCATTTCATTCATACATTTCACCCACTCATTATTTCATAAGACTACAGATAAAATATACACTAAATACTTGGCTGTATGGGCTAGACCCTTTGCCTTCCCTAAAATATAGGGAGAATTAAAAAAAATTATATATCTAGTCCTGCAAGGTTGTTGGTGTGTTACAAATAACCCTGTATACCTACCAATGTCTCACTTTATCCATTACTAGTGGTCGCCCGCGGCTTCGCTCGCGTTTATGTCAGTTGTTATATAGCCTTATAGTTATAGCCTTTCTCAATAAATGGACTATCCAACACAAAAAAAAAATTCAATTTCACCCAGTAGTTTCTTAGATTAGCGTGTTTAACCAAACAAACAAACAAACAAACTCTCCAGCTTTATAATATTAGTATAGATTTGCGCCATTCCACAAGAGATAAAAACGTGGTGCCCACTTTAATACTCTAAATTTTTGTTCAGGTGTGAAGTAGAAGCGGGCTTCGAGTTCAACGAAAAGGGCGCCGTGTCCGAGGAGCGGCTGCTCGCGATGAGGCGGGCCTCGCCCATCGCGCACGTGCACAGAGTGAAGGCGCCCACCTGCCTCATGCTGGGCGCCGGCGACAAGAGGGTGCCTCACTACCAGGGCCTCGAGTTCGCCAACAGGCTGCGCGTCAACGGTGTCGAGACTAGGTGAGTATATGTTTGTTGCAACACTGACAGATAGTTACCTGCCTCATGCTGGGCGCCGGCGACAAGAGGGTGCCTCACTACCAGGGCCTCGAGTTCGCCAACAGGCTGCGCGCCAACGGTGTCGAGACTAGGTGAGTATATGTTTGTTGCAACACTGACAGATAGTTACCTGCCTCATGCTGGGCGCCGGCGACAAGAGGGTGCCTTACTACCAGGGCCTCGAGTTCGCCAACAGGCTGCGCGCCAACGGGGTCGAGACTAGGTGAGTATATTTTTTTATGCTAGACAGGGAAGCTCTTGCCCTTCATCTCACCCGATGGTAAGTGACGATAAGGGCCGAATATGGAATCGCGCTTCACCTGGAACCCTCAACGGGCTCCAGGTGAACTCAGAGAGTGCTCCTCAGAGGGGCTGGCTTTCTTATCACACATTGTCGGAATAATGCTGTCAACAACACTTTTTGTTATTATTATGGCGACAGATTTTGATAAGACGGTGGTAGCTAGCCAGATGGCTTCTAAGAAATCCTACCACCGACCAAACCGAGCGCAAATTTGTAACCCCCCTGGGGATCGAACCCGGGACCTCTAGATCTCAATTCCGGTGGGTCAACCACTAGACCACGGAAGCGGTTATAACACTAACAGATAGTTGCCACAATGGGGATGATGACACTAACAAAGAGGGTATGGCACAACACTGGTTCTCTAGAGAAAGCAGTCAATAAGAATGGTGATAATATTTCCGGTTTGAAAATTAATTTTATACAGTGGAGTACCCGCAAAGGCGGCATGTCCGTTTTGGGCCACTTTCCCTTATACAGGATTAATTTTAAGGTAACCGCAACGTCGCAGGACTAGATAGCTAACATTATAAACAAGAACGTTTGTCGTACCACTTTTGATAAATCGATAGAAATTACTTTTTACTAATAAAAATAATTGTTAATTTAATTCACCTCTCCAATGTCAATAACTCTGCCAGCGCGCGAGTGGCGCGAGCGCAGTTTCGTCCATTCGTTTATGAATGAAACAGAGTTATGATGAATGTCGCGAAATGTATGATAAATAGATAATATATGTTAAAACTCGTCAAAAAAACCATGTTGTTTATGATGTTAACTTAACCCTGTGATAACGGTAAAAATTAACCCTGTATGTTCCATATGTCAAACTCCTTTTACTCATTCTTTCTATGTGCTTCTATAATTGATTTTAATACTAGTATTCGTTTCAGGGTGTACATGTACGACGACAACCATTCGCTGTCATCACTCACTTCGGAAATGGACAACCTCATCAATGGGGTCCTCTGGTTCCTAGAACATTTGGAATAACAACTGTCTTCTTATGTATCTTGTGCTCATATTACAGTAATTAATTAAACAACAATAATATGTTACACATAATTATACAATGAGAGTAATCATTAAGATTAATTTTTGTTGTACTTTTTATTATTCGTGATTTTGTATATTCGCGTCATCTTTGTAACATAATTTTTTTTATAAATTATATTTTAAATAGAGCATCTTTTTTTTTAAAGCATCATCTTTTCTTTTTTATTTTAAACCTTGTTAGGGTAATGCATTCATTTTTTTATTGGTTTTAAATCTTCTTACGTCAAATCGGATAATACATGTTGGCAACAAACTTTGCTTTCTTTTCTATTAGTAAAAATAGAAAAGTTAGGAACTAAATCATTGGTAAAAATTTGAAATAAGACAGCCTTTGATTTTATTTAGCTCAACGACGTTTGCGTTTAATCCTTAAAAGTTGTTTTGTTAGTAAAAATTAACAGTAAAAGCTATTATGGCGTCGAATAACTTCTACACTACTGTTATACGTTAAAATATCTAATAAATTTAAAAAATAATAAGATACTTAAGCGGACGCGAATTCGATCACGCTTTGATCACATAACCTAACAAAGCAATCAAAAATTCCCTATTATAGGTACTGCAGTTAAATACCTACTTAATCTATTAACTAGGCAATTAAAAATTCCCTAGGCACAGCAGTTAATTTACGTCACAGATAAAACCATTCAATCCACCTGATCACCGGCCGTGACACGGCCATACCATATGGCTCGCTGAGCCCCATCAAGTGCCAATAAAACAGTAAAATTACACAGCTACTAACGCGGTGATTACTGGCCCGCTCACCCTATGGCGGGTGAGCGCGGCATGTGCGCTCTGTCCCTAGGGTGGTATTCGACAGCGCAGTGCGCTTTACGTTTTATGTGCCCGTAGTTAAAGCACAGTTTAATTCGATTCGACGAAACAGGTCTGTTGATCTGCTTTGGAAACTTCAACTTACATTATCTACAGCAGACAATTCGGTTAACTCACACATTCAAATAAAAAAAATTAAAATAAAAAAAAACACCATTTTCTTTGTACTAATTTGTCTTAACATTTATATAATGTTCATATTAAAATCACAATAAAAAATGGGTGTAAAAAGTCAAATAAAAAGAGACTTGTGGTAACAACAGACGAGAAAAGCTCTATTATCGCCATCCCTGCTTCTCTAGAGTTGTATTTATGACGAGGAATGGGCAGTAGCGCTACCGGTGCACCATCTAGCAAATTACTGCGATCAAAGTTCCCGGTAAATGGCTATAGACTCGCCCCCTATTACACGGGACATAAGAATAACATAATAGTTGAAACGTAGGTGCTACACCTCTGCCTACCGCTTCGGGGATAATTAGGCGTGATTTATGTATGTGAAGTGAAGCTCTTGCCCTTCTTCTCATCTAATGTTAAGTGACTGACGATAAGGGCCGAAGATGGAATCGAGCTTCACCCTTAACCCTTATCACTTGTCGGAACACAATCCATTATTATTATGGCGACAGATTGTGATAAGATGGTGGTAGCTAGCCAGGCGGACTTCAAAGAAGTCCTACCACGAACCAAACCGAGCACAAACCCATGGGGATCGAACCCGGGATATCTGGATCTTAATTCCGGTGGGCGAGCCACTAGACCACGGAGGCAACTACATACATACATACATGAATAACGCCTAATTATCTTAAGCTTTTGACAGAAATTTCGTCCAAAAGTTTAACATATCCTTGTGTCGCAAAGGCACCGACCACTTTCACACGTGATTGGAGTCTCCCCCGTGAGTTCGGCTAGCACCCCTACCCGGGCGCTGTACCGGAACCAGCCGTGCCAGTCTCTGCCCTCTCCCGGTTTGCCCGGGACAATATTGTACGACGTTCATTGCACTTGGCCACGTACGTTAATTATTAAAGCCTTTTACGCAAACCCTCCGAATTACGACGCTGCGTTCATCGTAATTCTTAGGCGTCTCTGCGTTGAAGTCACGTTTTTATATCATATTTCTTTAATGTAACACAGCACAGGCCTTTGCAATGCATTGAAAAATATAGAGTAAAAGTCCATAGTCCGCCTGGATAGCTCAGCGTGAATACAGTGACCACAGATATATTTTTAACCTTATTCCGTAAGGAAAAAGTATGTTTTTTCTTATCAAAGTTGTAGAGCTTCATCTTATAGGTCGGTAAAAACTCATTTTGGCAAAATTTCGGACTAGGTTGTTGTTTTAATAAGAGTGCGAAATAGCCAAATCAAAATTTGTTTATTCACTGGTACGATTACAATACTACTTCTTTTTAAACCTAAAACCCGTGCGTCCAAGGGAGAATAAAGTGCGCAGTATGATCTAATCTAAATGATCTAAATAATTATGGGTCTCCAAACCCCACTTGCTACCCTGATCCGCCCACGAAGCGCTGCTAACCCCGACACAGTCAATAACTACGTCTAAACGTGCCAGGGAGAAGCTCGCTAGTGCAGTGGCAAGCGCGCTTGGCCTGCGATTGCGTAAATTAAGCAATGTTCGTTAAGGCCGGTCATTGGATGGGTGACCAAACGTTTATTATTTCGAGTTCCTCCGTGCTTCGGAAGGCACGTTAAGCCGTTGGTCCCGGATGTATTTGCAGTCGTTAATATCCACCAACCCGCACTAGGCCAGCTTAGTGGGTTTACGGCCCCATCTACCTATATTCTTCCACACACATTAAAGGGCTGGTGATGGTGATGAAACACACCAGTCTCAAAAGCCCAATTATCGACAGGTATACTGTATAAATTTTGCACCAAATACCTACTAGAAGAGGCAGCCGTTACTAACGGATTAAAGTTTCTAATATCCACGCAAGGAAGATATTTATTTTATTGAAAGAAGGTAAATTGTGCGTTCTGTACATTTTATAGAGACTAAAGTGTAAGGGTTGGCGGTCAAAGTGGAATGGCCTCTGAAGGCGGTGTGAATTGACCTCCGTGTGTTCACAGGTTTAGGGTTAACGACTGTGCCTAATAAAGTACATTTGAGTCCTGCTAGTTAGCGGCCAGTGACCTAATCTGAAACTATCAAATCGATGATTCCTACAAGGACATAGTTTCATGGACATAAAACTCCAGAGCATTCGCAAATTGCTGGCTTCTTGGGTTAGAACCTGGTAGAGGCAAATGTTATTGTGACAAATAGGTACAGATGAGGAACACTTCACCTGGAACCCTCTGGAAGAGGGTCTGGCTATCTTCACTATTCGGTTACCATTATTATTACGGCGACAGATTTTGGTAAGATGGTGGGAGCTAGCCAGGCGGACTTTTATTTTATTTATTTACGCACATCAACAGCAATTCGACTATAAAAGACAGTCTTCAAAAGTCCGCCTGGCTAGATACCACAGATATATCAATCAATTAAATCTTTGCTAGCTACCGTCCTCCCACCAACCAAACCGGTACAAAATTGTACTCCCCTGGGGAACGATCTAATTCCGATGTGGAATCACTCGACTATTTTCTTTGAGACCAATATCTTTAAAAATGTATCTTCTAAACTGCATGTAACCATTATTAAGAACGTTCCGTTTCTCGGGTGTGGCAGATTATAATTATATTAGTCAGCTCATCATCATCAAATCCCCTCTGATTTTCCCACTACTTTGCGCAGGCCTTTCTTATTCGTGGAAGAATACAGGGATTCGGCCATACACTCGATTTCAATTAACAAATATAACCCCTAAATGTTACGTATCGATTCTACACACAATAATTCGTGCACTTGAAATTTAATGGTATTACGCGCCTACGCCATCGAAAGGGTTTCCCGTGAATAGACAGCAGTCAAGTCACCCCGTCTATGTTAGCTTTTCTGTCATTATTGAGTCCAAGGCAAATAAGGGGTTACTTCGAAATAAAACGCTGAGGTAACCTCAAGTGCGCCAATCACACCTACACGTCCTTAGGCGACATTGGTCGTTTAAATAATGCTTCCATTACTATTATGGCGGCTTTCAAAGAATACGCCATGTGGTGTCGACAGAGCAGAATACAATTGTCACCACCCCCATCCCTCCCGTGGGTGTAGTACAAAGCGAATAAGGGTAGACAGCGACGAGTAATGGGCAGCAGCATTCCTCTCATACCACCAAGCAATATACTGCGATTTATGTGCCTGATATAATTATGGCTCGCCACCATACCACATGCACACCGTCTTGGTTGGCGAAAAGTGGGTGTTGGTTCACCTCTGCCTACACCTTCGGGGATATAGGCGTGATTTAGGTATGTATGTTTCAAAGAATAATAATAATCTTTATGTGCGTAAGAATATTAGGAGCTCGCTAGCATTGTGCAACTCGTCATGATATCGTCTAACACATGATACAATTAGTAGCAAAAGTGTTAGTGTGGAAAAAAATTGTGAGAAAATAATTATTATCAAAGAATTCCTTTAAATATTAAAAAAAATATTGTCACTGAACACATTTATAAGTACAATTTCTTGTTAAAAAAATTTAGCATTTTAATTTCTTTCGGAATTCTATTATAAATACTATCAGAATAAATTAATGTGCCATCATCGCCTATTGACATGGCAATTTCAGTTAATACATACATAAATCACCACCCACGTAGCCCACAAGTATCGCCTATTATGTTAGGGCATGTAACTGGAGGCCCTATTGCCACTTGAGGGGCACTAAATCGTAGTATACCTACTTATTGCTAGATGATGCTACCACTGCATATACTCGTCGCTTTCTTTACTCTTAGTCGCCTTATACGACCCGCAGGAGAGATGGGGGTAGTGATAACTGTATTCTGCTCTTGTACAAAATACATTGTATTTTTTAATTACATTAATTTCAGTTCATGTAATCAAAAGAAATCTAAACAGTTTGCTGATTGAAAAATAAAAAGAGAAAACAAAATTGCTGTGTAGCAATAAGGCCTAGTGTTCTGTCCTGAGCGTAAATTTGTCCTGCAATCTGTTTTATCTCAGTGCGTGTGTAAGCAATAAGTTGTATTGTAGAAAAAACCGCAGTCACGCCAAGACCGCGCCACAGGAAGTACCCGCAGGAGCACAACCAACGTCTCCCGATAACAGCCGAGGAGATAGCCGTGTCTAATTGTCCGGAGCTATCGCTGATGCGGGAGCCGCTACAATAAGCAGTCGGTCTGTTGCGGGCGGAAAAATATCGATCGGGCGGCACACACCTGTTCACGGAACAATGGGGCCCGCGCACCTGCCCACAACCGCGCGCGCCACCACCACAGTCACACACGCACCACAGCCGTCGCGAGTTCGATCCGAGCCAGCGGTGCGCGGGGAGCGCTGACCACCGCGACGTCACACCGGCTAAGCGCTGCCGCCGATCGATCACCGTCCGGCCAGCCGACCACACCACCGGACCACATCCCACCCACCAGGTACAAAACTAAGCTTCTTTTTACTCCTTCAAACCCACACCGCCATTTCCAATCAGCGCCAAAAATTCTGTTAACTGTAGAGGTAAATTGATTAATGCAATCCATCTTCAAATTAATTGGAAAAAAGTTGATTCATTGCTGCCAATGACTCATCGTTCTCTTTGTCACCTTTTCAAGGATTGCGAGCTATGTAGCGGGGCAAGATGCACATAACATCGGGGCTTTCACCGACGTCCGGCGAGATGCTGGACACGTCCGGAATAGATTTCTACGGGGACGCTGGGGACCATTGCGGGCTCACGTACTTCGCAGTTGACCATGCAGTGCCCGAATCGTCGCACACAGTCGAAATAGAGTATGTGTACGAGCACCCTGATACCTACGTTCAAAATGACGCTGCAATGGATACGATTCCCGTTGAAACGGTCGCTGCTACACAGATTTTGGGAGAACAAGACGACAGGTTATGTAAAACAATCAAAGAGAACAAGAAACCAGCCGAACCTACGGTAGACGACAATGAAGCAGACCTGACAAACCTAACGTGGCTTCAGAACATAACGAATATAATGTCAGTGCCTCAGTTCCCTCTGCGCCCTGTGTCACCGAGTCCCCCCGAGAAAGTGCAGAACTCGAGACTTCAAAAGTTTCACCAAACTATAGCCAAGTGCCAGAAAGACTTGACGGAGAATAAAGAGGAGTATCAGACGAACAGCACCAAGAAACCGCCGTACTCCTACAGCACCCTGATCTGCATGGCGATGAGATACAACAACGACAAGATGACACTATCCGCTATTTACTCCTGGATACGCGAGCATTTCAAATATTACAGGAACTCGGATCCTACATGGCAGGTGAGTTGCTCATTGCCCTATTGCTGTTTATCTTTCGGCAGCGAGTAGGGAAGCCCTCTCGATTTAATAAACGTTAAATCTGCTCATTTCGTGCGATAGATAAGATTAGGTCTAATTGAATAGGGCCGAGTGCATTTGTATAACGGGAAACTGATATTGAGAGCCATGCAGGCGATTGTCCACATCAAGTGATAACAGTTTTTGCATGAGACAAATATTTTGAATTAATTTGACTAATACATAGAAAAAGAGATCATAAAAATTATATCTTAACGCGGGACTCGAATCCGGATCTCCCGTAATCCGAGCGGCTGCCTATACCTAGCACGTACGGCCAACCAGGACGATTTTTTACCGCCTTTTCTAAGTAATATTGTTTCTAACATTATCATCACCAGCCCTTTAACACCTCCACTGTTGGGGCACAGACCTTCGTAATGGATGGAAGAATGGGTCACATAACCCACCACGCCTAGTGCGAATTGGTGGGTATTAACGACTGCAGATACACATGGGACCAACGGTTTAACGTACCGTATAATAAATTTTTGGTCACCCTTCCAATGACTGGCCTTAGCGAATTAGTTTCCACAATCGCAAGCCCAGCGTGTTAAGCCACTGCACTATCGAGCTCTAACATTGTATAATGTTCAAATATAAAACAAAAAATAAACTATACATATTCAATTACTTTTCAGAATTCAATAAGACACAACTTGTCTTTGAACAAGGTATTCGTGAAAGAAGCCCGATCCAAACACGAGCCCGGAAAAGGAGGTTTCTGGAAACTGGACTTGGCGCACTTGGAGGGCACTAAGCGCATATCTAACAGACCTCGTAAGAAAAAGAAGTGCAACAACTCAACGACTGAGATTAAGGTAGCTATACCCGAAGAGAAAGTAGCAGTTGAAAATATTCCCGGTGTGAACATCATTGAAGAAATTGTTGTGGACAATTCCGTTACACTTAATTTACCAGAGTTTAACATCAATGCTCTCCAGCCGTTGCCCGGGTTGGACATTGAAACTAACTTGGGTGCGAACGTAATAGTGAAACCTGTGACTCCACCACCGCTGATCGCAGAAGACGACCTGTCTTCTCTTCTACTGAATCCAACTGACTGGGACGACATTCAGTTGGACATGCTGGACAACTATTTGGATTCCTGCTTCAAGTAAGAGATCTTAATAATCTAATATACTTTTTGGGAAGTTGCCTTAAATTCTACACATAATCATAACACGATACGAACTGTAAGAATTAAGTGCAATTATATAATAGACATTTGTGTATCTAGGTTTGATATTTAATTTTTCGATTAAGTTTGTAGATTTTTCTATGAAAAATAACATAACAGTCATTTGTCTAGTCAAAGAAAGGCTTAAGCGAAAGAGTAAAATTACGAATAACGTCTAAAATTATTCCTCACTTCTTTTTTGTAATGTGTAACTGTCGTTTATAAGTGAGGTAGAACTATATACATGTAATAATAATATATAATACCGCAATATAATTTAGTTGAAATATTTAGATGAATGAAATCTCGATTTTTTTACTAACACAGCACAGGAAGTATAAAATACTTTGTGTTTGATGAAGTAAGAGCACTGATTCTGGTATCATCGCATCAGTCTTAACACGAGAGAACTATAAATTTAAATGTACGTAGTAAAAATCGATAAATGTTAATCGGTCAAATTAATCATGCTAAGTTCCATGAAACAAACAACTCATTTTGTCAATTCAGTCAGTTCAATTACGAGTTTCCGTTCCATTAAGGGGCCATCCATAAATTACGTCACACTTTATGGTAAGCTAAATATGTGACGTCACATTTACTCACAAATGAGAATAACTGACAAGTGTGGGCAAAAAAATCACGAAATTATTGTGAATTAGTGGCGTACTTTATGGATGACCTCTAATAACTGTCGTTGTTTATTATAGTCTTTAACATGCAGAATGTTATATGAATTAAAGCTCAACGACTGTATGGTAGTACACAGATGCATTAACATACAGTCTTTAAAAATCAAATAATTAGTATTCTCAGTCTAACTTTGCTCAACTAAAACGGCTCAAAAACTATGAACCTACAGAACTAAAAGTTTTAATGTGATTACGATAAACTGATTGCACAATAATTTCGAGTTTGAAAGCTAAAGCATATTTAAATACATGCGGTTATTAATTAGTTATTGAATAGTGTGCTTTATTGCAATATATTATAATTAACTTTAAGGAATGAATTGTAATTAATGTTTTTATGACCTTTACCGCTCAGTATTAAAAGTGTACAAAACGTGTACAATAACTTATAGTATTACTAGATGTGTATGTTATGCTTTCAATTGTGTAGGAATGTAAAAGTTCTAACGGTGGGTTTCAATATTCTATCTACAGACAAAACTTAAGTTTTGTTGCGTGGCAATTTTGTTAAATAAGTTAAAGTAACAGAGGTTGCTTTAACTGTGGTAGATATATTATTGAAACGTAATATTAAAAACTGCATTAATCAATGTAGGAAGAGCTATCAGATAATCCGTCCAGTATTACTATATTGCAGTTGCTGCAATATGTGAACTATGCTCAGCACAAAGTGTAGTGTTAAGGTATATTTATTTACACAATTGTCTATTTACTAACGTATATATTGTAGAATTATCGTGTGCCGTTAAAATATTTGACGCACCAAGTGATTTTGATGTTGCACAAAATTAGGCAATTTTGCTTTTATCCTAACATCGCAAATATGAATGTTATAGACTATTATCTTCCGTCCGTTTGTCTTAATTTTTTAAGAAATGTGTAAATAAGCTCGTGGCCTAGGTGAGGGATACTGATGTGTTAGAAATCATGCACTCATAAAGTAGGATAAATGCGAAACATGATATTCATAGTTTTAAAAAATACTTACCTAATATTGTGAAATTATTTATAAGAGTATCATTCAATACCTCAAGGGGCCTTAAACGGTAGATGTCGAAGAAATATTCGGCATTTTTCTCAATTTTCGTACATAGTAGTTTTTCATAACCTAGAAGCATCCCTAAGCATTAATAATAATATCTTAATTTAAAGTAACATGAATATACATTGTTATAATTTATTTTTACTTAATCTATATTAGTAATTAATAAAATAAATACATAGAATAAAACAAAACGTCGATGACGTGCAGTCGTAATATTTTTTTTTAAATAAAACATTTTCCTTCTGAATGATCGTTAGTCATAAACTCATAATAATTTACGTTTATTTTAATTAGACAGGCCATGTGCAGCATTGTCCGTGTATGTATTCGTCCGATACAATTATAATGTCGCTGAGGAGAAAAATTATCTTTTTCAGAATAAAATGTACCGTCAACAATAATTTTGAGTTCTAAATATAAAAGTTGCAAAAGTACCTACCTATCCAGTTAATTAGGTATACATATTATTAACACGTACACTTGACATAAATAGGTTTACAGCCTAAATGTTCGTAAATCGAGACAATTAATTAATAAATAAACATCCTAGTCTGTTGCCAAAAAACTTATTTATTTTTATGTAATAAGGAAACTAAACAATTGTCTTAAAACACTTTCTTACACAATTGTACTATCATCAAGGAATTTAGCGGGTGGGATATTGATTGAGCTGTTTAATTTTGAGGAATTACCTCATTTTTGAGGAATTACCTCAAAATTAAACAGCTCAATTTATTTATTTTTCAAAATTTCTTCAATCGATTGTCAACCTTAACTTGTTTAAGGTAAAACACGAAGTTGATTGCGATGATCTGAAATTTTGTGGTAGCTGTTGACTGTAACTATATTAATTAAATACTTTTGACATTCAGTATTAAGAAACTGCTAATGTAAGTAGTGATTGATATATAATTTAAGTAAGAAGTAGTGATTGATATCATGGCAAAAGAAATTTCGTAAGAAATTTTAAGGTTTTTTTTAAAGGATTGCTTTTAAGTTTCAATAAATACAGAAAATTTATATTATATTAGTATCATCGTTTCATGTTTCAAAATGTCTCTTGATTTATTTATATGCAGAGATACTTAATTGTCTGTGTAGAGATAAAATTGTAACATTAAAAAATTAGTATAATTAAAATCTAGTCATCATTGGAGAAAAACTTCAATTGTGTATATTTCAATAAGTTAGCGTTTAGATTTAGATGACCCTATAGAATAGTGAGTTGCCGTCGTCTTAGTAGCTACGAACCAATCATATTGCGCATAATTAAAAAGTAGGAGAATTATCTTGGCTGTGATTGGTTGAGAGCAAGGGGGATAACGAGGCGTCAAAGTTTTCTTAGTGCGGATAGACTATTCTAATTCTTAATTCAAAAAGGGTCACACAATCAAATCCTTTGCAGCTGTTTATAATTTCTTTATTGAAATAATTAATTATGCATGAGACAAAATAAATACCTACAGTTAATAATGTTTAAGTAGGTAATGAGAGTAAATTATAAGCTTGGCAATATTTTTATTTAATATTTTAATAATCACTTAAGTTATATAAATTTTACTAATCATTGTAAATTAATCAAGATACAATGTTATCAAAATACGCTCTATTATTAACTTATATTGTAATGTAAACTAAATTAATGTCTTTATATGAATGTAATGCTTGATATAATTATTTTGCAGTTCTGGCAGATAGGGACTCTGTTATTTGGTGAATATATATTTGATAAATGTGCTTATAAAATTATCCTTGTTTAAGTTGAAACAAATAATGAATTTGCATCAGTTTAATATCGATAACAATATATTATGGTTGTTTGTGTCGAGGCTCAAAATGTGTAGGTGACAGTATTGTTTAGAAGTGTCCTTAATACAATAGTGTTAAAAATAAGTTATGCGTATTTTATTTTTGCACTGACCCACTTTCATCAAATTACAGGTACAGTCGGCCAAGAATTTGTTTTGCTTGCACCTGGATCTGACAACATTGCTAATTTATGATATTGCCGTTTGTCACAGTTGTCAGTATGAACCTTGGTCTAATTTTCGATGACCAGCAAAGTTAATCAAAAGTGGTACACCACTTTCTTGGCCGACCGTACATACAATAGAATTACAATTCCAATGGCATGACTAGATTTTGCTAGTATAGACCTAAGTTTTAATACTATAAAAGAAAGAAATAGAAAGTCATACTAATCTAAGTCAGCTGTTACACATGTTCCTTTGAAATAGTCTGAAATAATATCGTATTTGTGACACTGTAAAGTCTCCTTTTGTTCTTTCAAAGAAATAATATTCTCATCAAAAAATACACTCGCCATCATAGCGACAGCCGCATTTATATTTCCGCTAGGCATTGTTGGCAGCACTGACGCGTCAGCGACATACAAATGTTCGATTCCGAAAACTTTAAAAGAAGTGTCGACTACACTGTCAGCGCTGGACAAACCCATGGAACATGAACCGACTGGATGGTAGGTTGTTAAAGTTAAATGCCTTACATAGCACTTCCAGTACGAATCAGAAAATATTACATAGCTCTCGCATCCAGGAAAATGTTGGGGGTTCATAAAAGCACCCATCTCTTTCATTGCTGAAGTGTCTAGAAGCTTTTGTATAAATTTTAGACCCCTTACTAAAGTTTTCACATCTTCCTCATTCGATAAGTATCTATGGTTAATATTTGGGTGTGCTTTTGCATCTGTACTCGTAATATACACTTCCCCCTTACTTTTTGGATGCAGAACTATTGGAAGAATTGTTACTGCATGTTTGTCATACACAGTTTTAAAATAATTATCCCAAACTGAATCATTTATACCGACAGACTGTTTTAAATAACTACCTCTGTCAGACGATATACCTACTGGCAACACCATCAATTGTAAATCTGGAATTTCATCAAACTTAGTGGACAGAAATGCCAAAGCTTCACATCCTGCTGTTGTCAAAGGACCTTTGCCGTTAATGAAATAGTCAAGTATATTAAATGGATCTAACATATTTAATGGGTTTACTACCAGAGATTTATTAAAAAGTATTAAATCAAAACCTGTTGCTACATGGTCTTGTAGATTATCACCTACTGGTAAATCTTTAATAATTGGAATGTTAAGTGGTTTTAATACACTTTCAGGGCCAATGCCAGATAACTGCAGGATTTTTGGAGTATTATAAGTTCCAGCTGCTAAAATTACTCCTTTGTAAGCTAAATACTCTTGCCTTTCACCAGCTAAGTCTACAATAACACCTTTGGCAACATTATTTTGTGTAATAACTTTTTCAACTAGAGCATTGGCAATGATTTGTTCAGGTAAATCTAAAATATCAGAAGTTGTCCACCTTTTGCCATTACATTGTGATAATAATACTTGACTGAACCCAGTTTTAAAATTTGAATTAAATATTTCATATCCCAGCTCATTAGCTGCTCTTAAAACATTTGAGGCAAGTTCGCTGTCATACTGCATGAGGTTCAAGTGTAATATTTCGTTTTCAATATAATCAAAATGATTTTTTATATAGTTATCATCAAATTTACTATGAAACCAATCATTGTAGATTGACATGTTACCTCGAATGTGAATCATGTTGTTAAGTTTGGACGAGCCACCAACGATTTTTCCTTGTGTAAGCTTACATTTCTGTAAATAAAATTGAAACATATTTAATTACGTTTCTATATTGAATAATATTTACAATATTAATAATTAAAACAAATATGCATTTTGTACCAAAAAATTATTGCTAATTTAATATTAATAAATGTAGAAGAACAATAAGAATTAATTTCACTGCACATCTGAGGCTTATGGTGCCGGTAGTAGTTAATGGATGAATGACTTCTTTTTAACGACTTTCTTTTAATTAATATTATTGACCCAAGATATTGACTATTGGCTTGTTCATTAATTCTCACCTTATTGTTCATAGCAAGACAAGCAGACTCTTGGGGTACAGTTTCGTAGTTCCAATCATAGATAGATCCGTGGAGCATAGGACCAAGGACTGGTATTTCGAATAGAGAATTGCTCCAACCTCCGGCTTCCAATACTATAAATGTGTAATTAGTTTCTGTAACTATTCGATGAGCAATAACAGATCCTGCAGTGCCTGCACCAACTATAAAAAAAAATTGTTATAGCTGTTGCTTTTGATATGTTTGGGAAGAATAATAATTGCAGTAATTAAGTTTCTCAAAAAATAAACCGAAAGAATAAATAGGTATAGCGAAAGATAGCTAGCTATCTCAGATAACTTTTTGATACCTACTTTTTACTGAACGTTAGTTTTGAGCTTGTAATAAATAAAAAAGTCGAATTTACAAAACAGTGTGATGGATGGCAACTCACCAATAATATAATCGTATTGCTTGGAGGGATTCGCAAAACATTTTGTCGATAGTATCCCGGTATAGTAACTCAAGTAAATAAATATAATGAAACAGTTAACACCTGTGCTAAGTATAAGGAATTGAATAAAAAATTTCAAAGACATGATGTAAATAACTATTTATCATAATTTTTTAATATTTTAAATGAGGTTATGTTTTTGTTATCTTCTCAGCTGAGCCATATACATTGTACAGTTACAGTCTAAAATACACTTTAGATACGTTTATAGCTTTAGTTAGTTAGTTTTAAATTCTCCCATATTTTAAGAAAGGCAAAGGGTCTAGCCCATACAGCCAAGTCTTTAGTGTATATTTTATCTGTAGTCTTATGAAATAATGAGTGGGTGAAATGTATGAATGAAATGAATTTTAGGTTAAAATGAGTGTTTGGCGCATTTCGTGGTGTCAGTCAGATTTATTTTCGCTAATTCAAAAATTGTTACAGAGTGGATTTTGTGCAGTGAAAGTGGTGTTATTTTGATGCACAAGCATCCGTGTTGATGTGCAATTATGCAGAATCATTGAAAATAAGTCTTGTGATGGTGTTTGATTTTGTGGTGAAAACCACGTAAAAAGTGGTTTTGCTCACTTCATCAAGCACCATCATGAACTCTGTTACCATTCAATTCGCGCCAAGCACTCCCTAGATGCGTTAAAATATGTGGCACCCATATTTTAACGTAAAATTCATTTCATTCATACATTTCACCCACTCATTATTTCATACGACTACTGATAAAATATACACTAAAGACTTGGCTGTATGGGCTAGACCCTTGCCTTCCCTAAAATATAGGGAGAATTTTAAAACAAAAAAAAATTTAGGTTAAAATATGGGTGTCACACATTTTAACGCATCTAGGGAGTGCTTGGAACGAATTTAATGGTAACAGAGTTCATGATGGTGCTTGATGAAATGGATAAAACCACTTTTTATAGTGATCTTCACCACAACATCAAACACATCATGAGACTTATTTTCGATGATTCTGCATAATTGCACATCAACACGGATGCTTGTGCATCAAAATAACACCACTTTCGCTGCACAAAATCCACTCTGTAACAATTTTAGAATTAGCGAAAATAAATCTGACTGACACCACGAAACGCGCCAAACACTCCTCATACGTTTATAGCCTGCCTGCCAATCAAATGTCAGTTTGACATTTGATCCACAGATTAAGTTATTATGGATGGACGAACGTGAGTTATGGAGCCAAATTATTTTTGAATAATTCTACCCAAGAACGTTCAAAAATATCAAATCAGTCTTTTCATTTCGTTAAAACCCTTTTTCTTTGGCAAAAATGCAACAATTATTTAAAATGACTTATATGCATGAGCATTAAGAAGTTAATAGTAGAAAAGACCAATGTCTAACCAGTAGGCCTATTCGCTAACTTTTCTTGACAGTTGAAAGTGATGATCACCGAACTATTTACTTAACCATTTCTGTTTTCACAGGACAAGTGTCACAATAGCGTTATAGTAAAGTAGTAATGGTTCAGTAAATAGTTCAGTGATTATCACTCCTATGGGTCAAAAAAAGTTAGCGAATAGGCCTACAGCAAATAAAACTAAGCATATTAATAAATGAAAACCACAAACATGTGTAATATAAATATATATTTATTTGATAATAATATGATTATAGCATTTTTTTGCATTATTTAGTAAAAATCTTGGTCCTACCTTCGAAAAGAAAATTATATTCTTGTTGCTAATTTCATTCAAAGATTAATTAAAAGAGGCTTTATATATTACACAATATGACAAATAAAAACGCAGTATTAAAAAGACTATACGTGTAAAACTTGAGGATCTAATTTTAGCCTGTCTATTGTTTCTTGTGGTAAACAATAAGTAGGATTTACAAGTTTAATACTGCTATTTCCTAATAACGAGAGCCCGGTTAGGCCAAATAACGTGTGGAACGGGTCTGGGATGTCGCCAGGTCGGTCACTGAACCCACCAGACTCCGCGTCTTGGCATGCCAGTATGAAATCTTCTAGGCTCTTCTTATCCACCCAATGAATTCTGTTCAGCATTGATAGTGATGACATTACCCACCTATAAAGGGAAAAACCAACATTTATGTATTAATTTATTATTCTGACAATAAGTAAAAAATATCTAGAATAAAGTAGGTACTTATTAAATCATTTGAAGTATATACCTGCATTATTTATTTAATCAATTAGATGGCACAAAGATTTTGGTGGTTAGAAAAAGATGAAAATGAAAATATGGTTTATTCATATAAGGTATGATGACATACACTCATGAATCGTCAAAGAAATAACGTTAAACACTGGAAACGAAAAGAAAAACAGTTTCCAATATTTAATGTAACCACCAAAATCTTTGTACTAATTTTTCTAACATTTATATAATGTTAAAATTAAAATCGAACAATTAGATGGCAATAGGCTCGCCACCTATTACATGGGACCTAACATAATTGGCGAAACGTGGGTGCTAGTTCACCTCTGCCTGCCCTTTCGGGGATATAGGCGTAATTTATGTATGTATGTATTTATTTAATGATATGAAATTAAGTTAGATTCCACTGTTGGGCAAAGACCTCCCCACAGGCTAACAGAAAAAATTGAATATTAGTAAAATTATAAATACTATACCATGAATAGCACAAGTCAGGAAGTTTTTCAGGGCGACCATTAAGTCCACCACTGGGCAACTGCCTTTCACACAACCACCAAGCTAGTTCATCTGCTCGCAGAGCATCCATTCTCTTACATATTGACAAGGTTCCAACACAGCAGTAGATTAGACCTGGAATATATCAGATTATGAATACAAGGCTTATGAGTACTTAACTAATACTATAGACTAAATACGAGTTTATAATATCTGGTCACTCATCAGGTAATATTATTTCGTATTTTACCACCATAGTACTATAGGTACACCAAAGTCATTAGTTGACAGTTCTACATTATTCTACAAACCTGCATGGCTTTCTGAACCAGGTTTAGATCCAAAACCACCATCAAAGTTCATACAACTTAGTACAAATTCCACAGTTTTGTTAACATTGATTCCATCTAACCGATGTAGTAGTGACAGAGTCATAACTGCACAGAAAGAAAACCTTGTGTCGACTTCACCCCATTTGTCCCCTGTAAGAAAAACATGAATATTGGTAAATAAAGAAATAAATCTCCATATTTTTCTGGTCTGTTTGTTATAATTTGTGTAAGTAGTTTGTAAATTTTATAATTTCCTATAATCACCAAAAAAGCTTCCATCATCTTGCTGCAATGATTTTATATATCGTACCACACCATCCAAATCTAGAGCGTCCAGTCTGTTATACATTGCTAGAACCTGAAAATTGAATAAAATACACTTATTTACTATTGTATATTATGTAGTCACATAGATTCACCACTAACTATGCCAGAAGTGATATTGGAGACAATTAAACAATAAAAAAGGAAACATTGGAGGGCAGTTTCATTGTTTAACATCTAGCCACTCTGCATTTTATGTTCCACATGAAGAGTAAATCACAATTACATAGAACTTGGTAGTTCTGAATGCACTTTTTAGGCATGTATCGAATGGCTTGGTTAATATTGAGCTATTGGGTTTCTTCTGCAAAATCAATTCATGTTAACAAACATTTCATCACCTCATGTAGGTAATATTGATTATATTTTTCTGATCTTAACAATATAACAAGTCTGTGTTCTATGATTAAAGACATTAGTAGTTTGATAAGATTCTTTCTATACACAAATTTGATGATCAATATAAAAAATGCTGTTATGATAAAATATGGTTTACCTGCACTGCACTTAATGTGTAAAGAATGTGTGGGTCATGCCCAATGCTAGCTGATATACCTCCACTCTCATTATCTTGACATGAAGCAATAAATTCTATAATTTCATCTTTTGGCATCCTGTAAGGACATTTTAACATAAACTATTTATCCATAAATAGTGCCATTTCAAATAGTGAATGAAAAAGCTAATGAGGTATTTATCAATAATTAATAAGTTTTATTTAATGTCTTCCGATTAGAGAAATTAAAGGAATTAAACTATTTTATTATATAATTTTAGATTGTAATGCTGTAGTCTAAGTAAATCTAGAAAACTAGACATGCTCCTATCAATTTACATAAAAAAAATGTAAATAAGATGATCACTGGACAGAATAATTCGGTCAGAAAGTAGAGGTAAGGAAACAATAAGAACACTGTTGTTAGTAAGTTTTCATGAATTCTTGACAAATAAAAGCTGTGGATTGTTTTAAAACGATAAAGGCAGACACTGAGGTTGTTTGTACCTTGACGATTGTCCCATCAATTCCATAGCAGTAAGGCTCCAGTAAATTCCTGACATTCGTAGATACTCAGTCATGCAAAATTCATAGTCCTCCTTATTTTGGCCATAATTTGCTAAATAGTCTGCGTGTTTTTGCAACAACAACGTCTTAGGTCTGTCCTGTTTGAGAACTACATCTTTGGTGTTGAACGACATTTCAAATATTCCAATTCTATATAATTACACATTAATAATTTACACGAACAACAGTCTCATTCTTTGATTTTCCAACAACAAAAAGTGAGCGAGTGACATTGACATTCACATTGTGAGTTTGACATATTGGTTGTCAAAGTGACACTATTATGACATCGGTAGATTTTTAATTTTTTTTAAAGATTTTAGGAGGGAACTTGTCCATACAACCACGTCGTTAATTTTTAGTTTTGTTATCATTGAAATATCGGGTAACATTTAATTTTATTCCTGGAATTTTGGTCGTATTTTACAACATCATTCACTAGTAAAAAACTCTCGATGTAAATCCACATTTTCGGTGACAGAACCTAGTATATTGATTATTGTTCGTCCACATGAAATAAACTAAAATTCAATCTCCCAACCTGATGTCATAAATGTCTCGCCAAAAGAAAGGCTGGAGAAATGGCTGATTCGTTGAAAGTGCGACAGTTAACAATAACAATGGAGTCAAATCAACACTAAATCTAATTACTATTATATTATTACGAAGTTTCTGCCAGAACCCAGAGTCTCGCTCCTCGCTCCGATGTGTAGCGCTAGGAATAACTCTCTTTTTGGGTGATTCACTTATGCATAATTATTTATGTATATTTATCCAACACATCACATCTCTAGACTACTATTCGATTGCACCGTCTGTCTAACATTATTGTCACTTTTTCACTGATAAACTCAAAGAACAGAGGTGAACTGGTAGAGAATGTTATTAGAAGCCTTAAGCTCCCTTTTTGTATATTTTGTGCAATAGAGTTTACATTAAAAAAATTATAAGAAAGAAAATGCTCACCACTAAACATTTGCCGCTGCCAGGATTCGAACCCAGAACCTTATCGTCGGTAGCAAGCGTGACTATTGGACCAAGCCGGCTGCTTAAGGTAGCTATATAAAATATGGTTTAACATTCTGTTTGAAAAACACGTAAGCTAAATATTGACAATATTGTAAGTGATGGCTTGGGATTCTAATATTTTAACAGGTGGTGGTACGTCTACTGCTGAAATATAGAGTTCGAATTATTTGCTATTAGACAATGAAGAACTACGCGCCAGGAAAGGTATGAGACACTTTTTACTACCTATTTCATTATTGTTTTTTTTAACATGGCTTATCACTTATAAGGCTTGTACACACATCTGCGATGTGGCGTCGCATTGTAAAAATCAACAAGCTCGCACGGCACGACGCATCGCAAGAACTTGCGAATTTATTCGCAATATCTTGCGATGCGTCGTGTTATATTGCACATTCATTCAATTTCATTCTTCTATGTTTCGCCGCCTTGCCAAAACAAAATCGCATCGCAGCAATTCGCGCTGTAATTTTCTGCGTTGCAAATTCGCAATTCGCAGTTTTGTGAACTACAAACTCCTAAAAGGGTTCCTACAATCGATCGGCTTTTAAAAATAAAGCGACGAAAGGAACCTGGGCATAATAATGATGAGTCGGTAAACATGGTAACTAAATCTTCTTGTTCCTGCCCTTATCCCGCTCTAGGCGGGGTCGGCACAACATGTCTTCTTCTTCCACTCCTTTCGATCCTTCACCAATTTCTCATCCACTCCTCTCGCTATCATGTCCTCCTTTACACAGTCCATCCATCTCTTCTTTGGTCTTCCTCTCCTTTTACGTCCTTCCACGTTCATGCCTAACATTCTTCTGCCAACATAGCTTTCATCTCTTCGCATAACATGACCAAACCATCCCAGTCTATTACTCCGCAGTCTCTCTTTCACTGGCGCTACTTTCAAAATAAAATATTCAAAGAGATTTGGATTAAATATACAAAGAGCGGTCTGCGTTCGTATTAATCCGTGTTTCAGAAGGCACGTTAAGCCATTGGTCCTGGCTACATGATGATTATTTATTCATATGTCAGTCCTGTTAAGCAGTGATGGGGACATTAAATAAACCTTATTCCTCCTTAATTATTGTATTGAGCAAGGAATTCTTTAAAGTGCGAGTAGATAGCTGCACTATTTTTTGTACTGTCATTGTAGTTAGGTACCTACCGGTTTTTATGCATCTGTCTGCCTGTACATATGCATTCGACCTTGGCGTTATTGAGCTGGTTTTGAACTAGGTTTATTTAGGGAAGCCTCTCCGGGAAGATGAGATAAACACTGGAATATTCTGGATTGGAATTGTCCTGAATAAGTCATGTTTACGTCGGCGACGGGATACTGTGGCTTTTGTGAAGGACGGAAATTGCTATCCGCTCAATAAAGACGTGGTACCCCTCGCAGAATATAGAAAGCAACAACATTATCTTGTTATTATAAAGTGTGGTAATTACAGTCAATAGGTACTTTAAAGTTTGGTTTGAAATAAACGTCATTCGATAAAAAAATGCCTCCAATAATAATTTCAATCGAACATTTACTTGTTTGACGTTATGCAAATTTGTTAATGATAGGGTTCCGTACCCAAAGAGTTAATTTACCCTATAATTGCGGGCGGGACCCGATTATATTACTACGACTCAGTTGCCCGTCCGTCCGTCAGTACCAGGCTGTATCTCATGAACCGTGTTCACAGATGATGTACATATTTCTGTTGCCTCTATTTCAAGAAATACTAATAAACATATTAAAATAAATATAACATGGGGACTTCAATACAAGAGACAAGTTTTTTTGGCCGTTTTGTAAAGATAATGCGGCGGTACCCTTCGTGCGACTTTGTGTGTTTCGACTCGCACTTTGGAAGGTTTAATTCGGAACCCTGATGTCCTGCTGATGCCTGTACCTAGACCAAACATTTATCGAATTAGGGTAACACAGAATATACTGTGACTGGATAGCGTAGTCCCGTATCATCGCACTCGGCTGCGATCGCGTTATCTAAATGTTCGTTAAGGCGGGACATTGGATGGTTGACCATAAATATAATCTTGATTTACTCCGTGCTTCGGAAGACATGTTTAGCCGTTGCTCAGCTGCTAAACAAAAGAGGCAAAATAGATTTACCTATGTCTTTCCAAAATCGACCTTATTACCAGTTAACAAGTACCAGTTATAAGCCCAACTCACACTGCCTGCACTTAACAACCTGAAATAAAACAAATTCACAAAATGTGGTTCACCGAAAATTGCCTTTGAAACGTTACAAACGAATTCACGCTAAGTTGTTGGTCCCGGTTGCATCTGCAGTCATTAACACCAACCAATCCGCACTGGATTAGCGTGGTGGCTTTTGGCATATTCTGCCTGTATTCTTCTGTCCATAGGGAAGGCCTGTGCCTCAACAGCGTGAGGACATTATAGGCCTGGTTAGCTGCAAGTAAGCTACGAAACTGGCCGTTATCATCACCAGTCCTTTAAGATAATATACCGATAATAGTCGTGCGGCAAAGCGATTTACACTTATGTGATCGTTCAGTTTAAAATGGTACCTATATACCGCCGATGCACGAGATATACAAAGTTCAGTAGCTATTTTTTTTAAACTTGTATGACGATTTTAGCGGCTGTCAGAAACTTTAATGACGATTTACAATCACCATCTCCTTCGCTTCTCCATCCAGAGAGAAGAAATCTTCCACCACATCCCGCTCGCTTTTGAATGCCCTGTACTAACTCATATCATCATCATCATCACCAGCCCTTTAATGTCCCCACTGCTGGGGCACAGGCCTTCTCTATGGATAGAAGAATAAAGGGAGATTTAATAACCCACCATGCTGGTGGGTATTAACGACTGCAGATGCAGCCGGGACCAACGGCTTAACGTGCCTTCTGAAGCACGGAGGAACTCGAGATAATAATTATTGGTCACCCATCCAATGACCGGCCTTAGCGAACATTGCTTAGCTAACGCAATCGCAGGCCAAGCGCGCCATGCCATTGCGCTAGCTCCTCCTATGCACGGCTGACCAACTCATATGCATGGCCCGATAAATGGCAATAGGCTCGCCACCTGGGATCTGACCTAACTGGCGAAACGTGGGCGTCTACTGCCTACCTATTAGGGGATATAGGAGTGATTTATGTATGTTTGTCGATTGCACAGTAAGTTTTCTGCGGCTCGGTTCACGAAATTCCATTTGTAATGAAATATTTGATACCAATATTTTTGTTCGATGTTGTTACCCAATACACAAATCGCAAAACACACTTAGATGAAAAAATATAGTAGGGGAGGACAAACGAGGATTTTTGAGCTAACACGAGTGTGTCAGAATAACATAAAGGAGAAAACCTTGCACCCTCAGTACGTCCCCACCATAAGAATATTGTGGTTATTAAAACTTAGAAAAATCGAGTTTTGGTTGCTTCCAAACCGTCAGTGTTTTGAATAAGAACTCCTGTAGTGTTTACGTAACATCCCTTCTAAACATCTGACGAGCTCGAATTAATTTTGTTTATCCTATTTCCCACCCCTTCGTACTCTGCCTTCACCATGCAACCTGCAGGCCTAGCACGGGGACATGGACAAGTCTCCTCCACCACTTGACTGTGTTTTGTTTCGGGTTTTAGTGGGAGTTAGAGCGAGAGGAAAATACTTTCTTTCCCCCGAAGGAGATGTGTCTACGTCCCGTGCTACGAGGGCTGGCAGATTATTATTTCTCCGTTATTATTAGAACCACCAGGGGCGTACACATTTACGGCCTTACTAACAGCATTGAGAAGTTACTCAGTGTTTTGTCCTCGTCTCATAAACATGATTATGAATGCGAGGAAAAGAGACAAAACACTGAGTAACTACTCAATGCATATACCGTGTTTATTAGTAAGGCCGTTAATATCTGACACGCCCAAGTGAAGCCATGTGACGTATTTTTTACATTTAAAAAAATCTGTAACGCCCATTGGTCATCACACCAGTGAAAGGAAATAAATCATATAACTTTTTTCTTTTTAGCATCTAATCTTTACAATCAAAGAGTTCCCGGCTAGCGACGGTCGAGTAAATCCCCATTTTCATCTTCCTGGGCTCCGGTACTAATAAAATCGAGTACTGCAAACAAACTAATTGACAGATGGCGTTCTAACTCCGCGCCAATTTAACAAAACAGCTGTGAGCGTTGGCACAGACGCAAAAAAATATTCGTTTGAATTTGAAATTAGATTTAAATTATCGTTTGCAATACTTTTTTGACAAAGTGTATTAATCTGGAAGAATTTTATTATTTGAAACATTGAATCCTATTATTTTTAAGGATTTATTCGCGTATTTAAGTAAGTAGAGCACTTCAGACTACCCAAAACTGTAAAATTTCTTCAATCGATTGTCAACCTTACTAAGCTGGTAGAAAAAGCACAAAGTTGACTGAGAATTTGACATTTAGTGGTAGCCTGCGTGCTATTGATTGTATCTACCTGCCTACGTAGGGACGTATTTTACAAGAACACTATAAAAATTTCATTAATTACGCAGGCCCAACTAGCCGAGATAACATAATGGTACTTGGAATTAGTTTACCGAGCACTCCTGTCAACGATATCATAATGCGTGATAAAGGGTAATTCAGTAACGTGCAGAGTTTTTACAACGCGAACGAACAACTGCTATCATCACTGGGGAGCAATAAACAATTGAGTTGACCACTTGATAAGCTCCCTAAGGATTGGTGCACAAGGCACAGAGTGTATTGCCGAACAAAAAACAGTGTATTGACGAAAAAAAAAATATTAAAATAAGGAAACATATATTTAGATACACCTATTATCTAGCTTAAATTAAGCATTACTATAATGAATAACCATTATTATTAATACTACGCACATAATATATATATACATAAATCACTCCTGCTTAGGTAGGTGGAGGTGAATAAACACACACGTTTCGCCAATTATGTTTGGTCTTAGGTCTGTTTGCCATCAATCGGGCACGTAAATATAAAGGAAGAGCTTATTGCCGCACTCAGAGACGTCAATTAACTTTAATGAGTATTTAATGTCAAAAATTTTCACTCAAATCAAGACCATAGACCCGGCAAGAATAGCGACTAGTTTTGAATTGTCATTTTTTGACATTATGTACTCATTAACGTCAAAAAATTTCAAAAAAGTGACGTCTCTGAGTGCGGCAGTAAGAGGTTCCCAAACATGTTTTCTCTTAAAACACTTTTAAATTTTTTCTGGTTCCGGTGGATTCCCTGCAGCTCCATTTATTTTACATTTCTACCGCATTCCCCAAACTCAAAAAAAAAGAAAAGTTTGCCAATCAAAAAAGTAATTGCATCCAACTTTAATTTTTTCATCATTTTACAATAATAATTACATGTTTCAAACATGTAATTTTTATTAAGAAATATAATATTATTAGGTAATATTATCTTAAATTACATAGTGCATTCTTCACTATCGAAACCAGATAAATTGTTGTGCCACGCTTACGGAGACCCCCATCGACTCGCCCGTGACCCCCTAGTGGTCCAGGTGGACCCCACCGGGACCACTTTGGTAATCAATGAGCTAAATCGAGGGTAGCAATTCTTTTTCTATGAAAACACTGACAGTGTAGAGCTGCCCTTACAAAGATATGGTTTTATTGAACGAAGCTATCTCGCTCAGTGAGTGACTTAGTGTAGACCGAGGGTGCACGAGCGAGATTACTACGGCCATTCACAAACGCTGGATGCGAGGTATGCGTGGCATTCCAATGTTTTAGCCAGGGAACAGATAAAAGATCTTCTATCTATCTGTGGTTTTAGCGGTGGACAATAATAATTTAACTCCTCGGCTTTTTTAGGAGCTACGTCATCGTTTAGATTAATTGGAACCACTTAAACACCAGTTTAATTACCCTCAACTCGTTAACAAAACAACGCTTTAACGATACCTATCATGAACTGTCAAATTTTCTCGATAAATTTTACGGTTTGCATACCGGTTTTAATGTTTATAGTTTTTAATGATAAAAGTTAAATCTGATGTTCTTGTCCTTTTTTGTCAATACTGTGTGATAGTGACAGCATCTCATTTAAACACTTCTTCTTCCTAAACAAAACACGTCCGTCTAGGGCAGTGGAAAAATGGTTGCCAACATAATTTGATTATTATTGAATGAACCATAAGGTTTAAAACTAATGGATAGAAATAGAAATATATGCATTGCTCTTTAAAGAGTGAAAGAATACTGTTTTGTAATAACACAGATGACGTTTAGAGATATTTTTAATAATTTTTGTTTATTCTAACTTGATATAAACTTGTGATTTTATTTTCATTTGAACATTATACTGTACATGCTATAAAATTATTTCAAAGAAAATAAAGACAGAAAAATTTAGAAACAAAGAAAACTGGTTAGTAAAAGCACAGTAAAAGTTTGAAAGATTATAGTCTTCATGTGGGAATCGAACCCGCGTCCCCTGCAGAGGAGAACTTTTTCTATCCACCAATTTCATTGTGATATGTTTAGTAACATTGTTATAATGTTCAAATATAAAAATCAAAATACTGAAATTTGAAAAATTGTTTTAGAAATTATCTCTCATTAATTTTTCCATATTTTTCGATATTTTTCTGACTTTATTTTCCTTGATGTAGTTGTAGTATCCTGATTTTATTTTACTTAACTCTTTATCCCCAATTTTTATCCCCTCTTTATCCCCGGTTGATAGTTGTGGAAAATTACGCCCTGACGCAGTGAGTGGTGACTTATTGCGGGAGGTCCACGCTTCTATTATTCTTCTTCTCCCACTCCATGTGTCAATGAATACACAATGGTAACATTTTAAATTTTCTAAATGTTTTCCGAGCAATTCAATATCTTGTATAAAGTTTAAGATGACTATTCTGAAACAATTATTTTTTTAATGGTTTTAATGACCATTCATGCTTGACAGCAAAGAGTTACTTCGTAAAAGGAAGTGGTTTTTCCTTTTTTTTGTGTTCTAATCTGCAATCAATCCTTTGTTCCTTCGTAGAAAAGTTTTTATTGCCGACACGTAGGGAATGAAAATTTCTAATATTTTAAAATGTCGCGCACCCGTTGGGAAGTGAAGTATTATTTTTAAACCTTAAAAACAATTGACTCGCGGAGCTCAGCTCAATAACCCTACCTAATAAGTTTTCGCAATTTTACAAACCCTTATTTTATTTTATTCCTGGAAGATTTTAATTGAATCGGAGTCTTGTTTCGTACCGCTTAAGGTTCTAATACCGACAGTGATTAGCGAGATTTATTGCCTTGGTGAATAAGTGGATTGTTTGTATTATTAGCCGGCTTACATCGCTTGGTGCTGCCATGCCAACAACAGATTCTTCCAACGGGTAATAAACACCCTCGAATTTATTGAAGGATGTATCCGACTGCCCTGCAATCTTATTACTTGTAGAAATTATCTACAATATCTAATACAGACAGCGGCACTTAGTCAAATTCAATAAAATGTTTCCTCAACAAATAGGCCAGTGCAAAGACCATCATATCTAGTGAGTCTTATTTATATAAAAATCTCACATCCCAGTGTTTGTTATTTATCGAACTCCTCCGAAACGCCTTGATCGATTTTTATGAAATGAAATTGATTGAAAATGACGTTGTGTCGTAGGCTATTATTTATAGGTGATAAGGGCAGAACAACGTTTGCTGAGTCAGCTAGTTATAATAGATTAGGTATTATTTACTAACATTATTCAAAAAAATATTCTTAATCTAGATTTCAAATTACATAAAGTCTTTTAAAAGTTTCTGGACCTCTATGCTTATTTCGAGTGCTTTAAAAAAAGGTTCATGCTAGAAAAAAAAATTGCAAATTATAGGCCCGCGTCTCTTTGAATTATTATTTTCTCTGTAATAAGAACTTCCTCAATCGATATTACGGATAACATTGAATATTTTCAGTATATAAATAAAACGAGTCAGTAGAAAAATCGCTTGCTATATTAGTCTATGTTGTTTTAACCTTACGTTCTTATCAGTAGTATCACAAAACTTGTGATGTAATATACTCTTAAAAAAAGGTTTATCTTTGAATTTATTACGCAGTGCGTTAATGAAAATGAATCGAAATAGATGCTTATTAGTGTAGAGAGCCATATACAAGGAATTTTGGATATGTAATGTTTAATTTGTGGCCGAAGGATACAATTTGTATTTTATTGTAGACTAAAGAAATAGAGGTCAAAAAATCATGAAATTATTGAACTGAGCTGAAGCATGATCAATAATATTTCTAAATTTTTATCTATAACTTTATTAAAAAAAATGTAAAATTCAATCACTATTATCAATATAAATATTCCTTTTCCCCCTAAGGGGTAGGTAAAGATGTTTTTCATCCCACCATCTCGGAAAAAGCGTTTTTGCTCTTCGATATATGAGTGCAAAAGCCGTTTTTATCCTCTAGAGGATAAAGTAAATTTGAATTTAGAACATCGTGTGCAAAGAGTTTGTGAATTCAAAACATCAATATAGCTATTTATTTCTACCTCCATGGTGCCGAAATTATCATGCAACCTATTTTAATTTGTTAAAAACTCAGACTCGGAACCTTCTTGGTGTACTTTTTTTCTAATTTGCTTTGCGCGCGCCATTTCTTTTCACGTCATAAATTTGTTAAAACTTCTCCTAGGTTCCGTGACTGCCAATCAGTTTGGCGTCAATCCTGCTTTAAACATTTTAATCGTATACAACGCTTGCTTGATGCTTGAGTCAAGCATTTAAAAGCTTTTTAGGTCTGTTTGATTTGTTTGCAACGGAACAAAAACATACAGAAAATCAACGTGCTTGACTCAAGCTGATTGACCGTCTCGGAAATCCATTAGGGACGGTAATTTTTATTAGGTACTTACAGGTGTGTCTGGATGAATGTTGCGGGTGTGGCTGGGTGGATGGGTGGGTGTTGGAGGTGTGTCTGGGTGAATGGGTGTTTTGTGGGTGTGTCTGAATGGATGGGTGAGTATTGTGGGTGTGACTGGGTGGATGCTGTGGGTGTCTGAATGGATGTTGTGGGTGTTTCTGGGTGAATGGGTGTTTTGTGGGTGTTTCTGGGTGAATGAGTGTTTTGTGGGTGTTTCTGGGTGAATGAGTGTTTTTATGGGTGTGAATCTTGTGGGTGTTTCTGGGTGGATGGGTGGGTGTTGTGGTTGTGTCTGAGTGGATGTTCTGGGTGTTTCTGGGTGGGTGTTGAGAGTGTGTTTGGGTTGATGGGAGGGTGTTGTGGAAGTTTCTGGGGGAAAACAGAAACTGTTGTGATTGTATTTTTTTTTGTATTTTGTAATTTCCTCGTTGGGGGGGATGAAACTCGTTTTATTTATATACAGAGGTGAACTTGCACCCACGCCAATTATGTTAGGTCCCATATAATAGTTGGCGAGCCCATTATCATTTATCGGGCACAATTTCGCAGTACATTGCTAGGTGGTATAAGAGGAACGCTGCTGCCCATTCCTCATCACTGATTTATCCTTAGTCGACTTGTACGACACCCACGGGAGAGATTTGGGGTGGTGACAATTGTATTCCACTCTGCCGTCACCACACCGCCCATCTATCACGCCCACGTTACATTACGCCAACTATCTAACATAGTTGGCGTAATGTATCGTGGGCGTGATTTATGTATGTTTGTTTATAATAATATACATATTTGTATTGGAAGTGTAACCAACTTTGCTTGTAGTAAATATTTTATCTACACCTTCACCAAGTTGTAAACATTATCTCACATCGTTCTAAGGCGGTCTTAATGTTAAATGATTACGAATATAGATAATAAAAATGAGCCGTAAAGGGATTAGGTAAGGTACGTTGTTGATAATATTATTATGGTTTTATTATAAATAGAAATTTTCAGCGTTCCTCTTATATCACCTAGCAATAGTACTGCGACTTTTGTGCCCCATAAATGGCAATAGGCTCGCCACCTATTACATGGGACCTGACATGATTGGCGGAGCGACTGCAATAAAACATCAGATATCGTTACTGTTCTAAATTCAAAATTTAAACATTCTTTTTTAACTATTAGGCCTATTGTGCACACGCAGTTTTTCGCCGTCAAAATCTTTGGTTAATTCGCCGTGTGTGGCACGGTCGTCAGTGTTGTATGGCTCACTATGGAAGCTTGTAGACGCCTATAGTGCCGCCAATGTGTGTACCGCGTCTACGCATGGTGTGATTTTTATCAGTGTTGTATGGGAGTCTATGGCCTCTTGTCCACTGCACGGTTGTTCAACCGTACAGCGTGTTAGCCGTACAGTTGAACAACTGTGTGTGGACAAGAGGCCTTGAGCTTCACCCATGATGGCCAGCTTTATCTAGGCAGCAAAAAGTTTGTATCGTATTTGATGGTTTTATAATTGTCAGAATACACTTTTCCCCCTTTTTAATGTCCAAGGAAGTTGTCCACTTTGCCTTACCCTAGTAAAATGTTTAGAAAGTTTTCTTTGATTTGTGGGTGTACTCTAACCTCAGTTGGTCTCAAAGAGTGATTTAGGACCGATTTCACCGTCTCTCACAGAAACTGAGTTTAATAAAACTTGGTTTTGATTAATGCAAGCTATGTAGCGGAACTCAGTTTAGAGCATAAACCGAGTTCAACTTCAATTGATCGCGTTTAATTCTGCGGTGAAATCGGCCCTATATCCTCTATGGCAATGGAATCGATTGGCGTCAGAAAAAAAATGTCAATTCTGACGATTTTCTCGCTGACTGTATATTTTATCAAAAATCTGTGAATGTCGATTGTCATCCCTTAAAAAAAAAAGGTGAGGTCTCCTAAGACCATTTTTGCTTGGCAGCAAGGGATCTGGTAGCTGCCCCTACTGCCCACCTGTATAACAACCGAAATTAACGCGAGCGAAGCCGCGGGCGACCACTAGTCTAGCATAAAAAAAATCGATAGGCCCCTTGGCCTATCGTATTTTTTGCCCCCCTAAGGCAGGGCGGAAGAAGACTACGTGACAACTATAGTCCGACAACTTCGTGCGCGACCTTCCAGCGGTATGAGAGACGGTGGCGGGGACGGGGCACTCTAGGTATATGATAGCGGGGGCGGGTGATGCGGGGAGGAGGGAAAACACGCTCTTCCCCGCATACATCTACAGTGCCCCGTCTCCGCCACCGTCTCATACCGCAGGAAGGTCGCGCACGAACCTGTCGGACTATAGTCATGGTGTGTTCGCAGATGAGCAACGAAGCGAAACCGGTGGGCGAGGCCGAGCTCCTGAAGCAAGCCAGTGACAGATTCGTCTCCAGGTTTGGGCGCAGACCCGCAGCGGCGGCATGTGCACCGGGTCGGGTCAACCTCATCGGCGAGCACATCGACTACTGCGAAGGGTTCGTCTTACCCATGGTACGTTCTGCTTCCTCTTCTCCCAGCCCTACCCCTGTATTAGTTTATGTAAGCCGATTTCAGTTGCTTTGGTCTACCCTTATCTCTCACTCATCATCATCATAATCACCAGGCCTTTAATGTCCCCACTGCTGGGGCACGCACTTTCCCTATGGTTGGAAGAATATAGGGAGATTGTGCCATAACCCACCACGCTGGCCCAGTGCGGGTTGGTGGGTATTAACGACTCCAGATGCACCCAGGACCAACGGGTTAACGTGCCTTCCGAAGCACGAAAGAACTCGAGATAAAAAATTTTTGGTCATCTATCCATTGACGCTAAGGTGGGTCACCGTTGCTTAGTTTACGCAATCGCAGGCCAAGTAAGCGCGCCATAACACTGCGCTTAATTTTAGATAAAAGTATTTTATGTGAGCAGCCAAAGCGAGTCCACTCTTTATAATGGAGTGCTTAAAATAGAATCTTCTTCTCCCTGCCCTGTTCCCAGTCTATCTGGGGTCGACGCAGTATGTTTCCTCTTCCCTTCATATCGGTCACACGTCAGACGGTCAGATGCCGTGTGGTGCCGGCAGAGCCGAGTTCAATTGTCACTATCCCCGTCTCTCCCGTAGGTCGTACTAGGCGACTAAGGATAAAGCAGTGATGAGGAATGGGCAGCAGCGTTCCTCTTATACATCTAGCAATAGTAATAGACTTTTTATTCATGGGACCTGACATAATCGGCGAAAAGTGGGTGTTAGTTCGACTCTGCCTACCCCTTCGGGGATATAGGCGAGATTTATGTATGTAGTATGTATGTATAAATTAGTTCATGGATGTAGATGTCAATTTATAAAAAAATATTTTTTTTTTATAATAGTAGATACCTAAAATAGTTATTTGTTGTACGTGAGTGCAAAGTTGTTTTTTAACCGCGTGCTCAATTTTGATGACCGAGCTAGCGAAGGATTTAAAAAAATTAGAATCCTGAGCGATAGCGAGGGAATCAAAAGAGCACAAGGTGAAAAATCTTTGCACTCGAGTGCAACACGTAACTTTTCATCCCCCCCAACGAGGAAGTTTCTGTTTTCACCCAGAAACACCCACAAAACATCCATTCACCCAGAAACACCCATTCACCCAGAAACACCCAAAAAAACACCCATTCACCCAGAAAAACACACAAAACACCCATTCACCCAGAAACACCCACAAAACACCGATTCACCCAGAAACACCCACAAAACACCCATTCACCCAGAAACACCTACAAAACACCCAAGCACACCCAAAAAAACACCTAATCATCCAGAAACACCTACAAAACACCTAATCACACCCAATCATCCAGAAACACCCACAAAATACCTATTCACCCAGACACACCCACAACATCCATTCAGACACCCACAACATCCAACCAGTCACACCCACAATACTCACCCATCCATTCAGACACACCCACAAAAACCCATTCACCCAGACACACCCACAAAACACCCATTTACCTAGACACACCCTCAAATACCCATTCACCCAAACACACCTCCAACAGCCACCCATCCACCCAGCCACACCCGCAACATTCATCCAGACACACCTGTAAGTACCTAATAAAAATTACCGTCCCTAATGGAGTTCCGAGACGGTCAATCAGCTTGAGTCAAGCACGTTGATTTTCTGTATGTTTTTGTTCCGTTGCTAGCGTAAACAAATCAAACAGACCTAAAAAGCTTTTAAATGCTTGACTCAAGCATCAAGCAAGCGTTGTAGACGATCAAAATGTTTAAAGCAAGATTGACGCCAAGCTGATTGACCGTCACGGAACTCCTAGGTTTTAACAAATTTATGACGTGAAAAGAAAATGGCGCTCGCAAAGCAAATTACAAAAAAAAGCACACCAAGAAGGTCGAGTCTGAGTTTTTAACAAATTAAAATAGGTTGCATGACAATTTCGGCACCATGGAGGTAGAAATAAATATGTATAATGATGTTTTGAATTCACAAACTCATTGCACACGATGTTCTAAATTCAAATTTACTTTAACCTCTAGAGGATAAAAACGGCTTTTGCACTCAGATATCGAAGAGCAAAAACGCTTTTTCCGAGATGGTGGGATGAAAATATTTTTTGTGAGCAGCCAAAGCGTGGCCAGAATGATGGTGGCTCTTCATAAATGGAGTGCTTAGAATGGAATAGAATATTCAATTTGTGAAATGCAGGTTACTTTTACAACGATGGTCCCCACATTAATGTATGGAAGTGAATAATATTCTAACCTATCTTAGCTATCCTATATTATTCTATATTTGCCGTGTGGTGTCGGCAGAGTAGAATACAATTCCACCCCAAATCTCTGCCGTGGTTGTCGTACAAGGCGACTAAGGATAAATCAGTGATGAGGAATGGACAGCAGCGTTCCTCTTATTCCATCTAGCAATAGTACTGCTACTTTTGTGCTCGATAAATGGCAATAGGCTCGCCACCTATTACATGTGTTAGATTATTAAATATAGACCTTTATAATGTAAACAGTTGGTGTATTGACGGATAGTCAATGTAATGAATTATAGTCTGTGTTGGCGCCATTTGCTGTCGGAAGATTGAGAAGGCGGTGAATGAGTTCAATTGAAATGAAGTTGCTGCGCAAGCGCCCTTGATCGATCTGAAGCATCTTAATTCGTAGCTACATTCATACTGGACATCATTCATTCGATAGACGCAAAATGGAGGACATCTCGAAATTGTATTGGGATATACAATAAATAATGGAAAAGTGTTACTTATTGGTTTTATTTCAGCCGATTGCTTATATCAGAAGTGGGATAATACAAAAATATACCATTTTTGTAGCCGTACGCCCAGTTATTGGAAGAAAAAGAACACAGGTGACGTACTTTTTTTTTCCGTCTTAGTAAGTCTTCGCAAATCAATTGTTGATACTTAAGAAACATCCAGTTAATAACAGTAGAAGGTTAATATGTATATTTATTTATTTTAATAAGGCGAAATACAGATTTCGCAATGAAACATAGCTAGTGAGTGATAAACACATTTTTCATACAAGTTTAAAATTACAATGCTGCGGAAATTGTTAGGTGAAAAAAATAATAATTTATTTGAATTGACAATTATTGTTACAAATCCGTGGAGTTAGTGAAATGTAACAAAATATAAAAAGAAATAGTCCATCAATGTTGTTTACATGTTATTGTTTTAATTCTTCCTTTTCTTAGGGAAGGCAAGGGGATTTGGCTCATACAGCCATGTCTTTAGTTATGTATTTTTTTTACTTACAAAAAAGAGTGTCTTATATTTGTTAATAAAAACACTCTCCATGTCGTTTACAGTTTCAGCTGCTATAAAATTACATGAACTAGAAAACTAAGGCCTAAAACGCATTCGGCCAAGACTTTAAAGTTGTAATTTTCTTCAAAAATGAAAGTTAAATTGCATTATGAATTTTACTGGCGTAGTTATTCAAATATCACTTAACTTACTTAAGCGAAGTGCCTATAACTGTAACATTGAAAGTTAGTGAACTAGTAAACATAAAAGTCAGTTTAACATTTTCTTTAATTAATGATTGCTGGGATATCTTATGATGAAAAGTCGCAGAATAATTAGGATATAAACGAAATAATAATTATGTATCTACTTTATTTCCAAATGACAGTTGAACTATAGTTTAATTAACACACAAAAAAAAAAGAGGAATATTGAAAGTGGTAAATGTTGCTTCCTCTAGTTATTTTAACCAAAACAAATATACAGTTGGATTAAATCTGTGTGCTTACTTTAATATTTCACTGGATTCTTTCGGACCGACTCCTTGTAATTTTTAATCTAGACCTTTTACATAGAGGCTTTTCATTTCAAGTTCCAGAGACATAGAGGAGGATCACAGTGGCAAACGGAGAGAGCTAATAAACACCACGGAGCGTCTGTCCCAGTGAGACCAGACAGAGACCTGCTGAGCGGCGTGGCCGAATTCGTACCCGGCGCCGAAGATTGATATGACTGCTAATAATTCTCGAAATGGGAATAGGGGATTTAGTGATGACATTGTGTGTGAGAGACTGTTTTTTTTGGATAACGAATTGTATGCAGTGAAAGGAATGGATGTTGGTGGTGCATGAGCTTCTGAATTGTTTCATGATCTTCAATCTCACAAACTAAACGCTGCCAATCACGTTATTTCTAATATTGACAACACCGTTATGTCCTAACTGTATAATTAATCCAGGTAATACTCAATAAAGTTTTTGAGAATTTAACGAGATTCTTCAAAACAAAGACCTTGACATAATTTTTCCTAATTCTGTCAACGCTGACCTGATCTCTTAAAGAACAAGCAGTACACTATGCTCCACTGAAACTTGTTGGTAATGCTAAAACCTGCTATCAGGGTACGCCTTCTATAAAAATAAAAGAAGTTTAATAGAAGAATCAAGTTAAAAATTATACATGTCGATATCAATGAAACAAAAAAAAAAACCACAATTATATAATAACATTTTCACAGCACCTAATGTCAATGTCAATAATAAACATAACACAGCTTTAGAATAAAATTATCAAAGCCCCAACGATGACAATTTAAAAATTATCACAACTATAAATATCTCAATAAATATGTAGTTATCAATCTTAATTTTTGTAACATTATGCAAGCTATGATTGTCATAATCAACCTTATTCTTTGCTATCAATGTATTCGTTTAGGGTGTAAAAGCAATTTTACGTCAGACATTTTGTTATTCTTAAATCCTATACCTTCCAGTAACTTTAGGCTTTCAGGAAGCCTATTATATATTATGATGCTCATATTGTATACACTCCTTTGGTAGATGTATGTACGACTCGGAGGTTGATGTAGCATATTGACATATTACGCTCCAAGAGGTCTGTGCGATACGTTCGAATAATGGTTGTAGTAGATGAAGTGAGATTTTGAGAGAGACAAAGACGCATATGTCTCGTATGTACGTATGTGCAAGGTAGTGAAAGGAAGTTTGATTTGATGAATAATGGTTTGCAGCTGTCTAACACCCATGCATCGAATATAGCTCGAATACGTTTCTTTGCAGTTTGAATGCCCTTTCTATGTCAACAGAGACTCCCCTTAAGATCAGTCCATAGCCAAGAACGGAGGGAACGTAACCATGGTATGGAACTAGTACGATTTCAGCAGATATAGTCTGCCGCGTTCGTCTTAGAGCATAAACATACCGCTCCAGTTATTACAAAATAGATAATTAAGCGGAGTAGTTGACCGAGGGGTTCAATGAAAGAGTACGTCCTGGATAATTATTACAACTTTACTATTTTTAAAGAGAACAAAACATAATTTACCGAACAGTAGTTAAAACAGAATTCGTCGAAATTAGTAGGCTAAAATTATAGAAATTGTAATAAAACATACATATAAGTAAACCATACGATAATGTTATTTGTTGTAAATTATAATGGATGGACATCTTAGCTATAAATTTCCAAAACCGATAGTATAATGTGTAAATCTTTGTAATTTTATGGAAAACAATTCGAATATCTGTTCTAAAAGGGCGAACAAATACTTTCCTAAATTTTTTTGGTAACCAATTATGCGATATCAATTTGGTTGTAACCTTCCAATAAAAATGTCTCAAAATATGCTTTTGTCCCGTATGTGTCAAAATTGTATAATAATAGGTATATTATTATGTGCTAATAGTAATGAAATTTATGTAATCTTTTATCAAAGTGCTAGTAGGTTTAAAAAAAAAATATAAATATAATAATTATTATAATAACAATAAATAACAATAATGGTGGAAGAATTACTTAGTTTCCGATCTGAAGAAGTAAACTTGCTGAGCGTTGTAAAATGATGTCACATGTCGTCATGTGAATGTTAACGGGCCTTGATATTTATCGTAAGTGTAAATGCATGTAAAATCAAAACTAATGGGTATTTTTGACTACAACAAAACTAGTGTATTTGTAGTGTATAAGCTTGTATGTATAGCTTTACTGTAACAAACTAATAAGCGATCTGGCATACCTATTAACATTCTCAATTTTTTGACTGTTGTTTGCCACTATGAAATAAATGAATAACAACGATCCATTTAGAATATCAAATTTAAACTAGCTGTACTTTTTCATACAATACATGCCTTTAGGACCTTTCCCACTTACAAACACGGCAGTACTTATATTTTAATAATATAGATTCTTTTACGAAATACTTACATTGGGCGGCCTTACCCAGTACCGAGTTTGAAGACATTATAGTATTTAGTATTTGAAAACATTTTATTTTAATTTGTTGGGGTCACCATCTACTGATTACTGACAAGAGCAACAAGCTTTACAAGGAAAAGTTGAAAACATATTATGTACAGTCACTTGTGATCAAACATGGTATCCTATAAGTATTTCACATGCACGTTCACGATCTATCGATAACTTGAGCAGACATTATTCCTTTGCCATATATAAATTGTTAAGTTAAAACATAAAATGTAATAATTTGCACAATTAAATAAAATTAGATAAAATGAGTAACATAAAACCACAGAACACACGTTAAGATACAAATAAAATGAATACCCAATGTTTATTTGAATGTCAGGAATAACAAAGAAAACAAACCAAAAAGAGGAACACAACCTACATTCATAATGTCAATCCAATTAATTAGCATTGTAGCTATAACAATTCAGAGGGCATTTTAGTAGGGCAAAACAGGAGGTCATGGACAACATTTAATAAGTTTATTAATATAAAAATAAAAACAAAATTATGAATAGTCATTTTAAAAATGGATAGTGATAATTTTTAAAGACTTAGGACGTCTATTTACCGGACATTCGATTAGGTATTAAAACAACTGTTCATTATCATTAAACTAACACCCATGGAGTTACTACTATTAATTACAGGGTAGTTTGAACAAGATATTATTATATTGAAGGATATTAGGGATCAAGAAACATTTTAAACAATTGAGAAGATTAATAAAAATAAAAAAATAAAACGAGTGCGTGTAACGGAAGTGCGAATGTCAAGGTGAACGTGGGGGCTGTGACATGTAAAGATAAGATGCGGGTTGAGCATAGAAACAGGAAAACTTTGAAAATCGCGCCAGTGACTAAGAGACCCCAAAATAATGGACTTGGATTGGTTAGTAAGGTTATGAGAAGTGATGAAAGCCATGTTGGCAGAATAATATTATATATGAATGTGGAAGGACGCAGAAGTAGAGGAAGATCAAAGAAGAGATGAATGGATTGTATAAAGGAGTATACGGAATGGAGAATAATAAAAAAGAGCGGAAGAAGAAGACAGGTTCTGCCGACCCCTTGAAAGCGAGATAAGGGCAGTTATATGAAGAACCGAAAATATAAAAATCGATAACTTAGTTATGTATTATGTCTAATTGGTGCTGGCTCGCCTCTGCCTACCTCTTCTGGGATGTAGGCGTGATTTATGTATGTATGTATTATGTTTAATAATGTTAAAGACAAGTGATTGATATTGGGAAAAGGTTGCTTCCAAAAGACTAATACGTGAACATTATCTCAAGTCTGATTGAGTTGATGTCTCTCGTTTTATATTCAATATAATGCCATAGGAAATAGTTATTTATTTATTATTATGTATTTATATATTTATGTGTGTATGTGTTTACGTTATACCTCATTTATGTATTTTATTAAATTTGTAGCTAATTAAGCTTTGCCTCTTTATTATCTCTAACACACCCTACTGATTGGCTGGTAGAGAATGCCATATGGCATTAAGTCCGCCAATTGTATAGTTCATATAGTTGTCCAATAATGTTATAATAAATCTATGAGTATAAACAATACTTACATATATCTGTAATAGTAATGAATTGATTGAGATAGTGATTTGTCTATGACGTGGAAAGCCATGCATGAAATTAAGTGATGAGGTTTGCATAGCATAGAGCAGGATGGTAATGATGCCGCCCAGAAGTGCTATGCGACACGCAGTCAAGTCAAGATGTTGAAAGAAATTACCAACCTTGTTTCGATATAGTTATAATTTTGGGACTTTATGTAATAAAATAAAGGGACTCATTTTTGTTACGGACGGCCGACGGCTACACATAGTAATTATTCACAAGAATAATAATTATCATGAAATAATTAGATAAATTTATTAAATCAGTCGAGTCCCTATATAAAAAAAAATAAAAATAATAATAAGTAAAGATAAAATAAAAATAAATTCGAATTGTCAAAAGTATCATGGCCGGCCATTCAAATCATAACGCAGACGAACTAAATACTTGGTAACAACAGCTTTTATTATACATCTGGTAGACGTCTGATTATATGTTTAATTTAATTTATTTGGGGTGTCGATAGATCCACCTATTATGTAGTTGTATGTAGTTGATGAGTGTCGATAGATCCACTCCTAGGTCTTGGGTGTCGATAGATCCACCTATTTGTCTACAAAGTAAGTAAACGACGTCGATGAACCGTCGAGAGCGATGTTCAAATGAATGTGTTGGTTTTGGGCTTAAGAGACGGTTGTGTCTCTTAAACTTAGAATGATTGCGTTCATTGAATATCAAGAGAGAATTTTATTGAATGAAGTTGATTAAGAGTGTCGATAGATCCACTCAATCGACTCTGTTTGGGTGTCGATAGATCCACCTATTATGTAACTGATTAGGAGTGTCGATAGATCCGTCGAGAGAGATGTTCAAATGAATGTGTTGATTTCGGGCTTAAGAGATGGTTGAGTCTCTTAAACTTAGAATGACTGCGTTCATTGAATATTAAGAGAGAATTTTATTGAATAAAGTTGATTAAGAGTGTCGATGGATCCACTCAATCGACTAAAGTGATTTGGTGTCGATAGAACCACCTATTATGTAGTTGATTACGAGTGTCGATGGAACCACTCAATCGACTAAAGTGATTTGGTGTCGATAGAACCACCCATTATGTAGTTGATTACGAGTGTCGATGGAACCACTCAATCGACTAAAGTGATTTGGTGTCGATAGAACCACCCATTATGTAGTTGATTACGAGTGTCGATAGAACCACTCAATCGACTAAAGTGATTTGGTGTCGATAGAACCACCGAGAGAGATATTTATTTATTTAATTTATTTATTTATTAACATCACTAACAAGTTCATCCTATTCAAATGATTGAGTCGATTTTAAGCTTAAGAGATGACTGAGTCTCTTTAACTTGAAATGATTGTGTTCATTGAATATCGAGAGAATATTTTATTTCAGGATAGAACATTTTATTTCAGGAAGTGAATGATAGATCCGTCGGAAGAGATGGTCAAATGATTGTGATGAATTTAAGTTGCAGAGATTGTTAAATAGAGAACATTTTATTTCAGCAAGTAATGATAGATCCGTCGGAAGAGATGGTCAAATGATTGTGATGAATTTAAGTTGCAGAGATTGTTAAATAGAGAACATTTTATTTCAGCAACAACAAGTAATGATAGATCCGTTGGAAGAGATGGTCAAATGATTGTGATGAATTTAAGTTGCAGAGATTGTTAAAAAGAGAACATTTTATTGTAAGAAAGAAAGAAAAACGTTAATTGAAACAACATAAACAATAAAAGAAGAATTAAGAAGTTATGATTTAAAATGATAGCACTTCTACGATTAAGTTTGAGGACAAACTTGTAGTCAGGAAAGGCCGAATGTTAGATTATTAAATATAGACCTTTATAATGTAAACAGTTGGTGTATTGACGGATAGTCAATGTAATGAATTATAGTCTGTGTTGGCGCCATTTGCTGTCGGAAGATTGAGAAGGCGGTGAATGAGTTCAATTGAAATGAAGTTGCTGCGCAAGCGCCCTTGATCGATCTGAAGCATCTTAATTCGTAGCTACATTCATACTGGACATCATTCATTCGATAGACGCAAAATGGAGGACATCTCGAAATTGTATTGGGATATACAATAAATAATGGAAAAGTGTTACTTATTGGTTTTATTTCAGCCGATTGCTTATACATGGGACCTGACATAATTGGCGAAACGTGGGTGCTAGTTCACATCTGCCTACCCCTTCGGGGATATAGGCGTGATTTATGTATGTATGTATCTTAGCTATTTCCCGTTTCCCAGTGTCGTGTATAGCAATCCATCGCACTGTAAACACATTAGGCGTAATAGCCGGCCGCTGGACCTGGATTCTTAAGTAAATACGTGGACAAAATCTCCTCGGGGGAAAAACAAAATATTTTCCACTCGCTCCAACTCCCACTAAGTCCCGAGACAAAACACTGTCAAGTGGTGGAGAGAGATTACGTCCACGTCCCGTGCTAGGCATACAGTTGGCTGAGCGTGAAGAATGTCTGCGTATACGTTTTCATTTGCGATTATTGTTCTTACTGAGACTACGATGACCTACATCCATGGCGACGTGATATGATGTTTAGGTAAACCAATTTGTAGCATGTGCAAATAACATGTGATCTGGTATGTGAGTCAATGACTTTTTCTATAGACGGTGACGTTCAATCACCTATTCGCACTGTAATTTAATTGACGTTATAATAATAAGAGTTTATGTTTTTAACATAAGATAGATAGGTAGATCGTTTATTACGTCATGTGGTACAAAAGATCTTAAAAAGTAATCACATGAGCCCCGTTGGGGCATTGCAAAATTTGGTTAAAATTATAACATGAAACATTAAAATTATTGCAAAATACCCACACACTTATAAAGTAAAAACAAATGAACATAAATATTCCGAAAGACTGTTAACCTTGAACAGAACATTAACTGCTTTTCGATTTCCTTCAATTGATTGGGAAGCTCGCGTGCTCATTGGATAGGTGAACCAAAATTCACAATCTCGAGGTCATTCGTGCTTCGGAAGGCTCGTCGCTCAAGTCGATGGCCCCGGTTGCAACTGCAGTCGTAATATCTATCGATTCGCACTGGGCCAGCGTGGTGGGTTATGCCCATTCTGCCTATGTGTTTCCATACATCGGGAAGGCCTGTGCCTCTGCAGTGGGGGTAATAAAGGGCTAGTGGTGATGATGATTTTATTCTTCCATACATTTCAGCCATCTTGGAATTGCCCATTTTAACATTACTCGTTTTTTTGATCACTGCAAAAGTTAGCTTGAATAAGATTCTTTCCGTCAGATGTGGTTTTGACCGGTTATAATTGAGTTTTGACTGTAACATTATACAGAGTTACAGGGAATTTTTTAATTTTTTATTTTATGGCTTTGTATCGATTTTTTTTGGATTACTTCTAAGGTAGGTAAGTTTTTTGATAGAGGGCATGTTAATTAATAAAAATGTTTAACAAAAACTCAATCTCAAAAAAATAACAGCCTGATCGGTGACGGTTGGAATTAAGGAATTTTCACTTAATGCCGCACTCAGAGACATCAATTAACTTTAATTATTACTTAATGTCAAAAAATATAATGTAAATCTAGTTAGACCATAGACCCGGCAACAATAGCGACTAGTTTTGAATTGCCAGTTTTGACAATAAGTACTCATTAAAGTTAACTGACGTCTCTGAGTGCGGCAGTTAGTGAAAATTCCTTTAAACCTCACTCAAACTGCAACGGCGGTGGCGGTAGCGGGGGCGAACAGTTGTTACGTAGCTAACATAAGGACATTAATCAAACCAGCGCGGTTAACGTCCCGTCACCGCCACCGTCCCGCCACCGCTGCTGTTTGAGTGAGGCTTTAACGTGAATTAAATCTCGTGGGGCCATAAGAACTTTTAAATTTGAAACGCTTTCAAAAAAGAATGGATCGGAGTTATTCTGCAGATGATTTAAAAAACTTGTACCTACGTCTATTCAAAGCGAAAATAATAAAAAACGGGGCAAGTTAAACACTTTTATAGAAAGGGGCAAGAGGCAAGGGGCGAGTTGCGCTGTAACTAGGTATAATACCTGCTAGGTTTGTTCGCGAAATCTATAAATAATGTGGATAGGCCTAAGTGGACCTAACTAACAGTTATTGGAACTTTGGAACTTTTGGAACAAACCCAATCAGAAGGAATTATATTGCAAAAAGCGGATTAGCAACAATTATCCGAGATCTAATTTGAGTTTGGCATGATTGATCGCTGTACCGATTAAAATGAATCATAATGATTAAATAAAGAAGCTATTGTTATAAATATCTTGTAAAATATTCTTCTCACTGCCCAGTTCCCAGTCTATCTGGGGTTGGCGTAGTATGTTTCCTCTACCCTTCACATCGGTCAGACGTCATCAAGCCATCCACTCCCGTTTGATTCATAATTATCATCCATCACACCGGAAATGTGCCAGTGATGAATGAATGTATAGAAAATGAAGGAACGGACCATGTCGAGAGATGGATGAACTGGGAGAGTGATTGGGATGACAACATTCCAATGCATACTGCTCTCAAGGTTTTGGCTTATTATTTTATTTTGTTTTGGAATATTTTGCATTATAATTGTTTTCTATTGATCTTGTAAAATGTGTCTTGATTAATGAGGCACTGAACAACACTTATAAGTTGAAGGGCATTTCAACAGCTTATTGTTAGTAATCAGAAACTTTCTTAAACATACTTGTACAAATCTGTGTTAAGTAGATAATACTTCGAGGGTAAAACGGTGAGATTTATTTATTTTGTTTGGAAAACTTACGCGTAGTACAATTTGTTTTTACTTATATAATATAAGTACTATCTTGTACCTCAAAACCAATTACAAATTTCTAGAAACAGGAATTTATTATGTTTAACATTAATAATTGTTAGGAAAAATAATGAGGTTATAAAATATTCAAACATCTGCCCGGATTGCGGAGGACGCGGGTTCGATTCCTGCATCAAGAAGCATTTGTCGAACTTTTTCTAACCAAAACACAAAATTTCTAATGTAGGTTTGTTTTTGAAGTCACTCCCGCTCTAGGCGGAGTCGGCACAACTTGTTTCTTCTTCATGTTTCCTTCTCTATCCTTCACAAATTTCCCATCCACTCCTCTTGCTATCATATACTCATTTACACAATCCATCCATCTCTTTTTTGGTCGTCACAAGGAGACTTCTACGTCCTTCCACGTTCATACCGAACATTCTTTTGCCAACATAGCTTTCATCTCTTCGCCAATCATGTCCAAATCATCCAAGTCTGCTCCTCAGTCTCTCAGTCACGGTCGCTACACTTAATTTACTAAGGAGTTATGAAACAATTCTTTGAAAAGAATGCCAAACATCTAATTAATTAGTTTCGCTGTTGTTATGACTACGATTTTACAGTTTTTTGTTAGGATGAAAAGCTAATTTTGGATAGAATAGGATAACGGATTTTTTATTTTTATTGCTTGACAGTGTATCTCAGGGGGCCTACCGCCTAACTCGATTGCTAAAGCAAAAGCTATAGTTTATGACGTCATGCTGTAATTTCGGACCAAATGTACCTAAACTATTAGTGATAGCTTTGAACAAATGATCACCGAATAAAATTGTATGAATTCTGCAGAAAATCCGTACCGCCTAAAAATTCAGGATGGCTACTACAGCCGTAAGCAGTGCATTGCTTGAAAACTATCATCAGTAATTGAGTTAGGGGGTAGGCCCCTTGGTCTTTATCTCACCTGATGGTAACTGATGGAATCGAACTTCAACTGGAACCCTCAACTACAGAGGGGCTGGCTATCTTTTCACTTATTGTCGGAAGATAATAATGCTGTTAACATTATTATTATGGCGACAGATTTTGATAAATGAATTGTAGCTAACCAAACTGAGTAAAATTTGTACTTCCCTGGGGATCGGACCCGGGACTACAGAATACAAGAATAATTGTCACCACCCCAAATCTCTCCTGCGGGTGTCATGTCATACAAGGCGACAATAAGTTAAAATAGCGATGAGGAATGGGCAGCAGCGTTCCTTTTTTTACCACCTAACTAAATGTAGTGCGACTTTCGTACCCGATAAATAGTAACAGGCTCGCCACCTATTACATGGGACCGAACCTAATTGACAAAACGTGACTGTTAATTCAACTTTGCCTTTTTCCCCTTCGGTGAAATAGGCGTGGTTTATGTATGTAGATTATTATGTAGTCTCTAATGTCGTTTGTGGTCTTAGAAATGAAAGGATGATCCTGACTGTTCCCAGAAAGCTAAGCATTGCGCGATTTATTTATCTTTATAACTATGACAGAATTGAGTACGTACCTACATACCTATTGTGTAGAGCTACATATTAATATCTTCTTCTCCCTGCCCTGTTCCCGGTCTATCTGGGGTCGGCGCAGTATGTTTCCTCTTCCATTTATATCGGTCAGACGTCATCAAGCCATCCACTCCCTTTTGATTCATATCATCCATCACACCGTAAAGGTGCTAGTGATGAATGAATGTATAGAAAAGAGACGGAACAGACCATATCGAGACCGATGGACGGAGGGAGTGATTGGAATGACAACATTTCAATCCATACTGCTCAAGGTTTTGGCTTAGGTTTTACAGCCGGCCGCCTGCCTGACACCAAACTTCTTTAGGTATGTTGTTGTTGGTGGTTTGCCCTCCACCATTCGGGGGCCCCAAGTTGCTTATTGGTCTACACCGTGTCTCTCCCTTAGTCGACATTTACGACACCCATGGGATGAGTCGGGGCTGGCCTATTCTACGTTATTTGTTCGCTCCCAGGCCAGCATAGAAGACAAGAGCTACCTATTAATATATGTGTATAGGTATGTGTATATCCGATTTGAAAGACCATATAGTGACGCCTATAGTAGGGTCTTGTGTGATAAATTAGTAGACTGTATATTTAAGGAAATTAGTATAATGAAATAAATATAGTAAAACAAAATTCCTCTGAAGCGTAGTGATGACCCGTCCCGACTCTAACTATTTCGGTCTCCCCCAGGCCTTGCCGTTCGTGACCCTCATCGTCGGTAGTCCCAATGACACGGAAAAATGCAACGTGGTCACGGTGCTGGCTGCTGGCGAAGTCCTGGAGACCAGCTTCCCCACGCCCAGTGCTGGGCACCCCCTGAAGCCAGGCGAGCCAGCGTGGGCCAATTATGTCAAGGGTGTGGTAGCTAACTTTCCCGGTAAGCACATACATAGGCAAGGATTAGAGTCTAATCCTATATCACATATCATTTATTACGATATTTATTGACTGTCTTGTCTTTAGACAGTCAATAAATATCGTGATAAATATTGAATCTTAAATCATCACATAAAAATCCAGATTTTTTTGTCGATATTGACAAAAAATAAAGCTGCAATAAAGTTGCAAATTCCGTTTACGTATCAATAAATATCGCGATAAATCTTAACAAAATCTGTCGCCATAATAATAATGTTAACAGCATCCCTGTGTTCCGACAATTGTGATAAGACAGCCAGCCCCTCTGTGGTTGAGGGTTCCAGGTGAAGCTCGATTTCATCTTGGGCTCTTACCCCTGAATACAGAAACGCTACTCAAATTTAGGGGACTGCTTAAAAAGTTAAGTGTCACTACCTGTCAGAATTGGTTTGGAAATACGTCAATTTTGACAATACTTAAATGTTAAGCGGGACTCAAACTTTGAATAGCGTTTCTGTATTCGGGGGTTAACGTCACTTACCATCAGGTGAGATGGTAAGAGGTAAGGTAAGGTCAAGCAATGTTCCCAGTCTAGCATAAAATAAATCATACCAAATTTTGTTTCGTAAGTCATAATAATAAATGAATAATGAATATTTCGTCCACTAACACCTATCATCTAGCTAGCCTATCTCTCTACAAAGGACCTAAGTAGCTAGATTCATAATGATTATATATAAATATTTATGATAGGTATACTATATAAACATTTTATATACCTAACCTTGACTGGAGATGTGAGAGGTGCGTGTGTTCATCACAAACATTTATTTATTTTCGTTTGTAACTGAGATCCTACAAAGAATATTGTGTTTAGAAAAAGTTCGAAAAATTATAGTCTTGTTGCGGAAATCAAACGTCTCGGTTGGCCGAGTGGTATGGCAGGCATCTGGCCAGATTGCAGAGAACGCGGGTTCGATTCCCGCATCAAGACGCAAAAAAACAGTCGAACAGGCCAAGACGCTATTGGAAAAAAATGTTTCAAAAATCAAGTAAAGTGACTGGCCCTTTTAGATACAGCAAAGTAGATGTTATACCCACAGTAAAATATAGACTTTTGTGATTTTTAACAAAAGATACCACTTGCAAAATTACGCGAGAAGTTAACCAAATTTCTGAGAATCACCCTTGTTCAAATTTTTCTAACATTTTTCATCATCATCATCATTAACCCTTTTAATTTCCTGGGGCACGGGTCTTTCCTATGGATAGAAGAATATAGGGAGATTGGGCCATAACCCACCAAACTGGCCCTGTGCGGCTTAACGTGCCTTCCGAAGCACGGAGCAACTCGAGACAGTAAATTTATGGTTACCCATCCAATGATCGGCCTTAGCGACATTGATTAGTTTACGCAATCCAAGCGCGCTATGCCTCTGCGCTAGCGAGATTCTCATTCATCATCCAAATTTAAATCAAAATAATAATTTAAATGTACATACATACATACATACATAAATGACGCCTATATCCCCGAAGGGGTAGGCAGAGGTGAACTAGCACCTACGTTTCGCCAATTATATTAGGTCCCATTTAATAGGTGGCGAGCCTATTGCCATTTATTGGGCACAAAAGTCGCAGTTCATTGCTAGGTGGTATAAGAGGAACGCTGCTGCCCATTTCTCATCACAGATTTTTCCGTAGTCGCCTTGTACGACACCCACGGGAGAGATTTGGGGTGGTGACAATTGTATTCTACTCAGCCGTCACCACACGGCCAATTTAAATGTCCTCATTTTAATACAGGTTACGTGAAGGGATTCGATGCGGTGATAGTATCTGATTTGCCTATGGGGTCTGGCTTGTCCAGCAGCGCTTCTCTGGAGGTAGCCGTATTCACATTCCTTGAAGAACTCACAGGCCACAGGGTAGAGTAAGTTCGACTAATCTTAAGTTTATTCCGAAAATACAAAGCTGCTGTTAAACTCATTAGTAGGTAACGTAAACGTCACTAAGGGTTGGCACCCACCCACATGTTGTGCCAACCCTACTAAGAGTAGGATTAGGGCAGGGAGAAGAAGAAGAAACAAACTAAGGGCCTGTTTTTTTAATGCATAGTTGCAACCAATTGTTTAAAATTGTCACTAATCGTTAAATATCACACTGATATTAAACCACTTGTAACAATTTTAGTTACTAATGTTACTAACGGTGAAATATCAGTCTGATATTGTTACTAAAGGTTAAATATCAGTCTGATATTTAAACATAGTAACAACTTTTAACAATTGGTTGAGTTAACTATGCATCAAAAAACCCGGCCCTTAGTATATGTAAGGTAATATCTTAGTTTATTTTCACAATCTGTAAAGTAGACTATTATTTGTTAGTTTATTCAAGTCCTCAAAGGAAGCCGTGGCTAACTTTACTTAAATTAATATTTTTTACTGCCGCACTCAGAGACTTCAACAAGCTTTAATGAGTTGGTTGTTCACGCCTAAACATTTCATTTGAATCTAGCTAGACCATAGAGCCAGTAAGAATGGCGACTAGTTTTGAATTGTAATTTTTTGTCTTAAGTACTCATTAACGTTAATTGACGTCTCTGAGTGCGGCAGTTAGTCGTCTTTACAACAGCCACAAGAGAGTCGACAATTGTATTCTGCTGTGACGCCCTTACACGCCATCACAACAATAAAATTTCAATAAAATACACGTTCCTACTTTTGTAGACTGTGCCTATTCTAAAGTTATGGTGACCTTGCCCTTATATTTAGGTCACTCATTTAATAAGGTGTCACGTAGACATTGTTTGGTTAGCAGTCTAGACTATTAAATATACAGTGTTAAAAACGATTCTTAAGTCACGACCCCTTTCATTTATTCAATGATGGGATTTAGGCTTGACTTCAAACTTGGATGTCATATGCCAGTGAGATGAAGGCTCATGGTTTTGATATTGGAAGCAAAGCAATTTCCGCCACCTTCGAGACAAAGATGTCTGCTCTTGTTGGTTGAAAACCACAGAATACAATATGTATTAAAAACTATTCGATTTTAATTTTAACATTATATAAATGTTAGAAAAATTGGTACAAAGATTTTAATGGCAAGAAAAAGAATTTCGAAAAATTGTGATCTTGAGGCGGGAATCGAACCCGCGTCCGCTGCTATCCGGGCAGGTGCCTGACCGCTCGGCCACCCAAGACACTAATTAACTTGCCGAAATTCTTCCAACCTTTACACTTCACGTTGTAAGCCAACGGGTACCCTCGCAATGTAGAAATAAATTTCAAACATTCCAAAGCAGATATTTTTACAAATACCGTGCGTTCGATTAAGCTTGGGTTTGCTTTATAAACTATTCAATTTTAACATTATATAAATGTTAGAAAAATTAGTACAAAGATTTTAATGGCTAGAAAAAGAATCTCGAAACGTTGGCTTACAACGAAACCGTTGGCTTACAACGTGAAGTGTAAAGGTTTGAAGAATTTCGGCAAGTTAATTAGTGTCTTGGATGGCCGAGCGGTCAGGCACCTGCCCGGATAGCAGCGGACGCGGGTTCGATCCCCGCCTCAAGATCATAATTTTTCGAAATTCTTTTTCTAACCATTAAAATCTATGTATTATAAAATTATTAACTGGAACCATTCTTATACAAAAAAGGCATGGCTGTACTTAATTATTTTTTTAAGGAGTTCGTCAAGTTCCCCGTAAAAACAGTTTTATATATAAAGCTCAATGGCAATTTAACATAGCAAAAGTAAACAAAAATACACCCATCAAAATTCGAATTCCAAATAACTTTAGAGAATTCCACTTAACTTCCAATCCGTCGCTCGACTTAATTTCCATTAGGAAATGGAATTGAAAGAAATAGGGATAGATTATTCATTTGATTTCTGAATATTGTGTAAATAAGAAAAAGTAATTGAAAAAAAAGAAGTCAGAACTTTTTCCCTAAAATTAGTGTCAAGCGCGTCTAGATAATTGGCTAATCTATTCGAATGAATAGGATACGAATATAAAAAACTGACGTATTACTGAGAAAACAGCATGGCGATTGTCGTGTCAATTGTAAGAGAGGCTGTCGAGGAGTGTTTGGCGCGTTTCGTGGTGTCAGTCAGATTTATTTTCGCGTATTCAAAAATAGTTGCAGAGTGGATTTTGTGCAGTGAAAGTGGTATTATTTTGGTGCACAAGCATTAGTGTTGATGTGCAATTATGCAGAATCATCGAAAATAAGTCTCATGATGTGTTTGATGTTATGGTGAAGATCACTTTAAAAAGTGGTTTTATCCATTTCATCAAGCACCATCATGAACTCTGTTACCATTCAATTCGCGCCAAGCACTCCCTAGATGCGTTAAAATGTGTGACACCCATATTTTAACGTAAAATTCATTTCATTCATCCATTTCACCCACTCATTATTTCATAAGACTACCGATAAAATATACACTAAAGACTTGGCTGTATGGGCTAGACCCTTTGCCTTCCCTAAAATATAGGGAGAATTTAAAACTAACTAAAAAAAAGAGAGGGAGGCCGTCAAAAAACAATACTAATAATAATATATCATTTATTTCAGGACCATGTCCATAATGTGTTAGTAACAATATTCTTACATAGTACGGTTAGTAACAAAGAAATTAAATGAGATTAAATTACATTAAAATACGAAATTAAAATTGGACATTATAAAATTAAAACAACTTTAAGTTCTCTTTAAATTAAATTAAATGTATATTTATCCATCTATTTAGTAATGGGGAATCCGACCGGTCCATAAACACTTTAAGGACACCGCTAGTGGTGCCACGGAGCCGCATCAGCATGGAGGCACACCTTTTCCTCATACTGCCGCACTCAGAGACGTCAAATAACGTTAATGAGTACTTAACGTCAAAAAATGACAATTCAAAACTAATCGCTTTATGGTTTATGGTCTAGATTTGAATGGAAAAGTTTGACATTAAATACTCATTAAAGTTAATTGACGTCTCTGAGTGCGGCAGATAATGGCAGCAAAGCCGTCAACCTGTGCCTCAGTAAACATACCAGACGCACTGCAATGCCTTGGCATCCCCAACAGCATCCTCAGTGCATTATTGTACTGAACACGCAATGCAAACAAATTGCACGTTGCCATTCATAAAAGAAGAAGAAGATTGGTTACTTGCTTAGAGCGGCTGATTGGTCGAGTATACGCAGCCACCCCGATCATTTCGAAAAATTATTGTCCTGGTGCCTTGTCTTGGGCAGTAATTTTCGAAATTCTTTTCACCTTTTTCTATTATAAAAGTTAGTTTAGGATTGTAAGAAACAAAAAGAATACTGTTTTTCGAATCGATTCTGAACCTTTTTCATGTAAACCAATGTAAGTCACAGCCATATGATTCTTCTGTTTACAGGCCCGTTCAGAAAGCCAGGCTATGTCAGAAGGCGGAGCATGAGTTCCCCTGCATGCCATGCGGGATCATGGACCAGTACATCGTCACCATGGGCAGGAAGGGGCATGCGTTGCTTATCGACTGTCGGTACGTACTTTCTTAACTTATAGGCAATGATTAGACGGTCAATAAATGTCGCCATCTAATAACGTGATAAATATTGAATCATTTTAAATCATCATAGAAAAATCCAGATTTTTTGGTAATATCGTCAATAAAGTTGCAAATTCAGTTTACATCTATTTACGTCAATAAATATCACGAGTGCCCGATAAATGGCAATAGGCTCGCCATGTATTACATGGAACCTAACATAATTGGCGAAACGTGGGTGCTAGTTCACCTCTGCCTACCCCTTCGAGGATATAGGCGTGCTTTATGTATGTATGTATGTAATATCGCGATATTTATTGACTGTCTCATCCTTGCCATACTCCGACTACTAGCTCGCTTGTGACATATAAGAAGTTTTATTTAAGACCTTATTTAATACACAATAAGGTCTTAAATAAAACTTCTATGTAATTATATGTAAATGAGAACCTAGTCGCAATCCTCGGGTCTAGTTTTGTTTGACATTTTTCTGTACAGCAACGGCACTTCAGACTACCCAAACCTGTCAGATTTCTTCAATCGATTGTCAACCTTAATTTGATATTCATAGAGCACAAAATCGATTGAGAAATTTTGCCAGTTTGTGGTGCTGTTGACCTTACTTTACTTTTCTCTGAGTGCGGCAGTAGTGCTACTAGCTGACCCGCCAAACTTTACCCTTATCACCTAGGGATATAAAGACGATTCTCAGACCTATCAAATATACACTAAAGATTTCAAAATTATTGGTGAAGCCGTTTCGGAGGAGTTGGATAGCGAACACTGTCACCCGAGATTTTTTTATATTAGTGTTACGGATCGACATAAAACCTTTGTGTTAGCAAAAGTGGTCAATTATATTTTATTTAAAACTAATGTCGCTGTGTGAAAAAAGTGAATAGCGAATTTTATGCTAAGCCTTGCTTGTGACTAAAATTGAATTGAAACATTTACAAAATACAGTAAAAAGATTGGCTTTTACAATTAGATAACATTAATAATGTGAGGAGAATGTGAGGAGTTATTAAGTAGTTGCGAGGGCTACCAAACAATAGAAGGCATTGGCTGTCAATAACATCGTGGTGGCGCTTACGTTCCTTGACATCATATACATACATACATAAATCACGCCATATCCCCGAAGGGATAGGCAGAGGTGAACTAGCACCCACGTTTCGCCAGTTATGATAGGTCCCATGTAATAGGTGGCGAGCCATTTATCGGGTACAAAAGTCGCAGTAGGTACATTGCTAGGTGGTATAAGAGGAACGCTGATGCCCATTCCTCATGACTGATTTATCCTTAGTCGCCTTGTACGACACCCACGGGAGAGATTTGGGGTAGTGACAATTGTATTCTACTCTGCCGTCACCACATCATATAGCCTGTGGATAATATGGTTGTATATGAAATAATGACATAAATTGGAAATTAACGTTGATTACCTTAACAAAACCACGGCCCCATATTGGGCGTCATATATAGGTGGCGCACAACGTGGGGCCGTGGTTTTGTCAAGGTAACCAATATTACTACAAACTTATGTCATTGAAATGTTGATACGACGCACTAGGCAATATTGTTAATGCTTGAACAGACGTTAATGTAATATTTAGTTTAGGTTATTGTTATAAAGTCGTCTTGTATTCATAGTTCCACACTATACCATAGAAACTAGTGTCGAGCTATTACGTTTGCTCGTGAGAACCTACAAGTGAGTGTTGAAATAGTATTAGCAATTTGTGTTTTCTTTTATAAATATTTTTTGCTCTAATCTATACATCTATCTCAATTACCCTAGTTACTTACTTCAAAATCTTATTTGTTTAGACATTTAACTAAAATATAACGACAGTGAGAGACACGGCTAGACGAACGAAAATGATTAAAAATGTAGGCCTACTGCTTACTTTGGATGTGATGAAAGGTATGAGAACTACAGATATTTACTAAACAATGTAGGCCTACTGCTTTGGACGTGATGAAAGGTGTGTGGAACTGTGAACTACAGATATTTATTCTATTATCACAGTTCACTGGAGTCCACTCAGATACCAGTTGAAATGGAAGACTCATCCATCCTTGTCGTCAACTCCAATGTGAAACATCAGCTGACGGGCAGCGAGTATCCTCAGAGAAGAGCTCAGTGCCAAGAGGCTGCCGATAAACTGGGGAAACCTTCCTTAAGGACAGCAAAGACAGGGGACTTGGAAGGTAAGGAATCTATGTTCCTATGAATTTGTGTTGTTATTACCTATTCATGTTGATATGAATTGGCCAAAGGTGTTGTGAAATATTTATTATATAACAATAATAGGTATTTGATTTTAATTTGAACATTTTATAAAAGAAAAAAGAGCTCAGAAATTTTTCGAACAATTCACAGTATGATTTTGTAAAAGTTTGCTTTTTTTTAAGTTGGCTTGTAACTCGAAAATTTTTGTTCTACAATGCGAGGGTTATCCGCTGGCTTATAATTCTAACGTATAGTTGAAACGTTACAGAAATTTCAGCAAGTATCTCTAACCCTTCAACTTCGGATTGTGGACGACATGGTTTCGATTTTCCCGCCGCCGGGACAGTATTTAAAAAAAAAAACTGAATTCTTTTTTATATTAAAGTGGTAAAAACTGGGGTGAGATGTAGGAAGAACTGGCAAAAGTAGGAACGCGAACCCGAAGAAGTCAGTCCCCATTTTAGGTGTTCAATGAATAAAACTTCTTAACTAATTACAACAACAAGACCTACATTTGCGAGTTGCTCCTACTTAATGAACAGCTGTAATGGCGAAGTTATGTCTCTTTTGATTGTAATTATTTATCATTACCTTCTATCCGCCATTACGCTCGTGTCGTTCCTTCATGACTTATACAAGGAATTTACAGTTCCTAGCTTACTTGTTACTTACTTGTTAGTTCCATAATTTATAATGTACCTGCAATGTCATAACTCGTTGACAATCATGTGTTTCTACAGTCTACTTGCGTGCCTTTTACTACGTACTTAACTATCATTATAGACTGAGGCATGCTGCGCACACCGTCCTTCCTTGGAATCACTGGTTTTTGATGCCTAGCGTCTTGACTATTCATGAGTGTATTGTCATCATACCAGATATGAATAAACTAATTTTGATTATGATTTATCATAGTCTCCCTCTAATATTGAAAGTAGGTGCCTAAACAACCAGCCATTCTAACACTGATGTGAAATTGGCCTGAAACCTGATTCAAATCGCGATGCCCATTTGCCTAGGCGGTAGCCTTCGGAGTATCTCCTTCAAACTAAATTTACAAAGGAATAATGCTCGTTATTAGAATATGAAAAGGGAAAATACTAACAATGCCACAGTACTGGGGATTGAAAATCTCTTAACATCTACTAGACATGCTTATAAAGTAGGTAATACACAACAAACAACTAACATTGGTTTCTATTTATATAAAATGAAATGGAAACGTTGTTAGTAAACACTCTTAACTTGTTTTTTCTTTTGCTCTCCGCAAAGTGTCTCTCGAATTCCGCTCAGTGGGTTCCGTATAATTTCCGACAGCCGATATCAAAGAAGAAGTAGCAACAATCACACATAAAAAAATTGCTACAAGAAGCTGTACGATCTATTGTTTAATCGTACCCAAAAACCTTACGACTTTCTGGACATTACATCTTACAACACTTTTGTTTGTGGCGAAAAATCGACTAATGCCTACGTTATACCTACTGAAGCATAGTACTGATTTTAAAATAGTTCATTTTAAATAGAAAACTAGCTGACTCGGCAAACCTTGTTTTGCCCTTAAGTATCACCTAGGGGTATAAAAATTAGCCTTCGACATGGTCGTAGGCTAACTTTCGCTCGACTAATTTTTATGAAATTTTTTGTGTATATTTCGTAGTTCTGAAAATAGGCCGCAGGTTATTTTTCTGCCTCTAGTACGTCCTAGGTGATAAGGCATAATACGGGTTCTGAATTATCATAATCTAAGGAACCCCAAAGAAACAGATTTTAAAAGGTAAAAGTCGCGGATCTACCCGCCATCCTAAGAATATCAGTCAATCGATTTCAATTTAAGGATTTTGCGTTTGGAATTCTGTCTGTTTGAACAGACATTTTTAGCTCACAATCAAACTGTTCGCCCAGAGGACACTAAAGGGCTGGCTATCATGATGATTTATATTCACGATCTTTTTCTAACCACCAAAATCTTTGTATCATGATGATGATAATAATCGTGTCATCATGTAGGCTTATTGTTATTGTTGTATCTAAAACAGAAAATATCAAAAGCTTAGACGTAACAAAAACAAAAGGCTACAGACATTGTTTGTTATTTTCCGTTTAGGCGATTATAATAATTACCATAAGCTGTGTACTGACAGACCAGGCACAGTATAACCGTCTCATTTATCTCTCGGGTGACTAAGGTAAGCGTTCATTGGCATGCGCCGGTCGCTCCGTACGCACGGCACGCAACGGATTTTAGTTTGCTTTGCGATTTTCGAGAGGAGCTCGCTAGCGCAGGCATAGCGCGCTTGACCTGCGATTGCGTAACTAAGCAATTTTCGCTAAGTTCGGTCATTGGATGGGTGACCAAAAATTTATTATGTCGAGTTCCTCCGTGCTTCGGAAAGCACGTTAAGCTTGTAGTCCCGGCTGTATCTGCAGTCGTTAATACCCACCAACACGGACTAGGCTACCGTGGTGGGTCCAATGGCCCAATCTCCCTATATTCTACCATCCATAGGGAAGGCCCGTGCCCCAGCAGTGGGGACACTAAAGGGATGTTGATGATGATTGCGATTTTACATCCAACTGCGTCCACTATCCGTCGCGTTGCCCGCATCTAGGGAGATTGAGCCGCATGGAGGAACTCGAGATAATACATTTTTGGTCACCCATCCAATGACCGGCCATAGCGAAAATTGCTTAGTTTTCGAAATCGCAGGCCAAGCGCGCTAAGCCACTGAGCTAGCGAGCTTGTCACGGCCAAAAATACACGCAAATTCAATCCGTTAAGTTGTTTTATTTCAACGGAATTGGATCGTTGACCGGTGGGCCTTTATAGCATCTTTTTTGGGAAGGCGAAAGCCGTTGTCTTCGAACACTCCCTGGAGGGTTTCTCTACGGTAGGCTTCTCCCGAGGGAATCTCGATACCGTAGACAGCCTCGTACGGTGCTATGATGTATCGCAGTGGAGTGATGAGGAATCGGTACCTAGCATTTTAATTACACAGTTTTATTGTTAAACCGTAGCAATATAACACGATATGCGTGCTTGATAGATGGATAATTAATAAAAAGGCATTATTTATGTGTCAAAAAAGTTATGGACATGAATGTTGATAGATTTCGAAGTAGAGGCAGACCTCTGAAAAGATGGATGCATTGTATGAAATATGTAATGAAGGTGATGACTGTAGATGAAGAGATGACGAGTGACATGCTATGCCGGTCCTAAATGATGGATGATGATGGTTTGTGCCGTGATAAATAAAAATAAAGACTATATTAGATTTTATTATTGTTATTGACACGTTGTTATAAACAACAGCCGAGAGTATTTGGAAGATTGAACGTTTTTGATGACTATGCTTTCAGTACTGAAGTCCCTAGGCTGTGACCGACTCGTGCTGATGAGGGCCAAGCATGTCATCGACGAGATCTACAGAACAGAGGCAGCAGCTAAAAGTCTCGCGGAAAAGGATTTAAGTAGGGTAAGTTATTGTCTTCATGCCCTGTTCCCAGTTTATCTGGGGTCGGTGCAGTATGTTTCCTCTACCATTAATATCGGTCAGACGTCATCAAGCCGTCCACTCGCTTTTGATTCATATCTATCATCATCACATCGGAAAGGTGATAGTGATGAATGAAATTAGTCAAAAAAAGATACACATCGCACTCTTCGATAAAGGATAGCCTAATGTGTTTACAGTGCGATGGATTGCTATACACGACACTGGGAAACGGGAAGATATAGCTAAGATACATACATACATAAATCACGCCTATATCCCCGAAGGGGTAGGCAGAGGTGAACTAGCACCCACGTTTCGCCAATTATGTTAGGTCCCATGTAATAGGGGGCGAGCCTATTGCCATTTATCGGGCACAAAAGTCGCAGTGCATTGCTATTGGTAAGTGGTATAAGAGGAACGCTGCTGCCCATTCCTCATCATTGATTTATCCTTAGTCGCCTTGTACGACACCCACGGGAGAGATTTGGGGATGGTGACAATTGTATTCTACTCTGCCGTCACCACGCGGCTCTATAAAGGATAGAACAACTAGAAATAATATAAAATCCAGTAATGACATATAATATGATACCTGAAATATGAACGTAATATAGATGAAGCTTAGGTGGCCTGTAATGGATTTCTATAAATCTCTATCCATAAAGTAGATGATGATGCTGTAGAAGAGGGCACTGTAAACAAGTATTTACGAATAAAAAATCCATTTCTAATCCGTTCCAAAAAAACGCAGTATAAGTATAAGTAGTCTGTACTCTCAATGTAACTGTTCTTACAGGTAGGCGAGTTGTTCTACCAGTCGCACGACTCCCTGAGTCAACTGATGGAGGTGTCTTGTCCCGAGCTGGATCAGCTGGTGGACATCCTGAGGGGAGCGCCGGGCGTGTACGGCGCCCGCATGACTGGCGGAGGATTCGGAGGTTGCGTGGTGGCTTTGGTAAGGCTATTCTTCTTCTTCTTCTTCTTCTTCTACTGTCTCTTCAACTTCTTCTCCTGAAGGTTGACCGTCAGCTTTTTAAAGTCGTATCCTGTTCTTTGCGAGCCGGAACAGTTGTTTTGCAGGGTAACACCAGTCCATCTCCTAATATTTGGTGAGACCATACTGTCACATCAATTCCGTTGGCTCGGTGGCGAAATTTGGTGGCTCGGTGGCGAATTTCGGAGGTTCGATGGCGAGTCACGTTAATTTTGGTGGCTCGGTGGCGAATTTCGGTGGCTCGATGACATATTTCGGCGGGTATGCGGTGAAAATGGGTTTCTTGGATGCACATTTCATTGGCTCGGTGGCGTGGTCGACGTCGTGGTGGCAAATACGACGTCTCAGTGGTTTTCCACGGCGGTGAGACGGCAAAGTTTACAATCTTACGTTAAATCATGCCACCGAAAGCGAAAGCACTTGCTAATCTTGGTAGGTATATATGTTGTTTTCATCTTTAATATCAAATAATTGCAAATAATATGTTGTTTTTCATCAGGTAAGGACAGCGGAGGTGGATAATCTTAAAAGTCGGTTGCTGAGGGATTATAAAGGCACCCCCACATTCTTCGTGTGCCAACCGAGTGAAGGAGCGAAAGGATTGAATGTATAAGGGAAAACAATAAATAATATTTTTATACGATGTTTCTTTTTAACTCCGACCCTTATTATAACACAATACGAATATTCTTTATTGTACATACACAGTAGTACAAATATAATAATAGCAAAAATAAAAATGTACATCCGTGAACAATAGTGATTATGATATTTCTAGTATTGGTTTGACTCCATTGTCCATTGATAGCTTTGTTTGTGTAGCGTGAATATGACATGCAGTCATCAACTTTTCGCATTTTATGGGTAGAATAGGGATGTCCCGACTTAAATATAATTTGAATCAAAATTTACGTAAGTCAAGCTTGATAGCCGTTTTGGAATAAAACACAAATTTAAGTTAGGGATTCTACATTTAAGCAAAAATCACTTGAATTCAAATTAAGCTACACTCGAGTGCCGTTTCTGAATACGGGCCTTACTGCCGCACTCAGAGACGGCAATTAACTTTAATGAGTATTTAATGTCAAAAATGTTCATTCAAATCAAGACCATAGACCCGGCAAGAATAGCGACTAGTTTCGAATTGTCATTTTTTAACGTTAAGTACTCATTCACGTTATTTGACGTCTCTGAGTGCGGCAGTTAGACATTGTTGTTTTAGATGAGTGAAGTAGACACTTGACTTGTATTATGAAGTACCTACCGAGAAAATCGAGATAACACAACATGTAATAGAAATAACGCATTCTAACTTAGTCATAAAAAACTGTGTTGATATCAAAAATTCAAAATTCTAATTCTAGAAATATCCATATATTTTTGCTTTACTGGCCGAACAATGTCTATAGGGAATGAAAAACTGAGTGTTATTAAGCAAATAAAAATAACAATTTCTATTTGTTTAATAACACCATAGTAAAATAATATGACTTAACTGCTGCCCTCAGAGACGTCAATTAATTTTCAAGAGTACTTACTTATACCATACCATAATTACCATAATTATACCCGGCAAAAATAGTTTTAAATTGTAATTTTTTGTATTAATTATTCATTAAAGTCAATTGACGTTTCTGAGTGCGGCAGTATGTTAGCATGGGTACTGTTCAGGGCACGTGTGCTATATTTCTGTTATAAATGTTGTAAATTTATCACCCTTTTGTATGAAGCTAGTATAACTAACTCTATTTAAGCACAGAAGTAACAAAAATCTGTCTGAGAAACAACGAAACAAGGTTTCTGTTATAAAATAACAGAGAAGATGAGATTATTATTATGTAAATAAATTAAATAAATCCAAGACGTATTTTCATAATTCAAATAGTTTGTCGAGTGTTTTTACACTGTAACACAAAAAAATTCTCAACTAATACAAGTTTGCTGGGAATTATGTTAAATTATGTCTTGTTTCTTTTTGATTTTCCTTACGAAGACAGCTGACGGATCCCTTCAAACGATATTCTTCCTTTTACCAATGATAGGTTGAGGATTGAAACATTGTTAGTCCATTATCGTTTGATTTTTTTATTTGACATTATAATGTTAGGAAAATTATCAGCATCACAAATAATCTTGTTAAGTATTATTTAGAATTTTATGTCTTCTTTTCCTACTGTCATTCCTTATTAAACATGCCGATACAGTAGAAATGTTGACAACCTGTTGGAGACAGACTGGAAGTTACTAATAATATGGTTGTATTTTATTGCTTAAAAACGGTGACAGTTATTTGATGTTTGGAAAATCTCTGATATTCGAAAAACATGCAGAATGCACCTGAACTGAATGCTTCGGACGCTACTACGCATAACTTACACACGTACAATAAATCACGCCTATATCCCCGAAAGTAATTTGAACACCCACTTTTCGCACAATTAATTAATGCTTACTAAAGACGATAAAATATCTAATTCGAGAACAGTACAAACTGAAATGCATAATAATCTTGAACATGCATTATTATTTAATATATTAATAATGGAGTCAGTAGATTTTCCCAGATTTTCCTATAGAGAGGGTCCCTCTAAGGAGGATGAAAACCATAGTGAACAAATTGCTTTGTGTAAAAAATCGCGTTCTAAATAGTATTATATGCATTTATGTATCTGTCTTTCCTAGCTCATTAGATAGGCAATTGAATAAGTATCCGACTCTACAAAAATCAGAACACAATTTTTTAGATACTGCCTTTTGGAATTTGAGGGCAGTACGCACGATTTGATCCTCTATAAAGCTTTAGGCTCGAACAAATATAAATAGCAGAACAGTAGACGCTTTATTGAAGGACGGCAATCACCGCAGTTAAAGTTTGTGACCTTCGAAGGCCACATTGTACACCACATACAGTTTGAATGCTGGGCTTCTATACAAGGGATTAGTTTGGTTGAGGCTGCTTTAGTTCCAAAACTGGTATCTTAACAATTGTTCCCTGTCCATTAAAGCTCGCTACAGACGAATATTTAATAATATTTTTCACTTCTCATGCTCTTAAAATGTTACTTTAATCCCTGCGTATTTAACAAGTATTTAACGCGAGACTAAACAATCATAATGATATTCCATCTGTAGCCACCCCCGCTCTGCGCGGGTGTTTTAGTCCCTTGTTAAATAATCTACTTTAATTATATACCAACAATTGTATTTAATACATACATACATAAATCACGGCTATATCCCCGAAGGGGTAGGCAGAGGTGATCAAGCACCCACGTTTCGCCAATTATGTTAGCTCCCATGTAATAGGTGGCGAGCCTATTGCCATATATCGGGCCCAAAAGTCGCAGTACATTGCTAGGTATAAGAAAAACGCTACTGCCCATTCCTCATCACTGTTTTATCCTAAGTCGCCTTGTACGACACCCACAGGAGAGCTTTGGGGTGGTGATAATTGAATTCTACTCTGCCGTCACCACACGGCTATTTAATATAGGTACGTCGGAATTCAATACTTGCTACGGCGTACTTTCGAACTACTCATATACTGACCTAGTATACCTACGTCGAAATCTTAAACTTAGAAATTCAATAGCGAAGCACTTAAAATCAAACTGTTAAATGTTGTAATTATTAATGTATTAACATTGCCTTTAGATCATATGATACTGTAATATAATAAGGATATCTGTTAGCTCGTTTCCTATTTCTTGTTCCTTCTCCGAATTACGTATATTTTTTCTCTGGATAATAATTATGCTAATAATTTGTACAAATTATACATTTATCTTGTTCGGTGCAAAAGAGACAAGAGCTTAAGTTGTATTGTAAAGATAATATTATTCAATAAGTGCGTTCATTAGGTACTTCTTGATTTTTTAATCGGTAATTTTTTCGGTTAGTCTTTATATTTATTATTATCCCTATCTTAATCCACAAACGTTGTTTTATGGTATAAAAAATACTCTACGACCTCTATGACCTTAGATTTACAAAATATACACTAAAAATTTAATTACAATCGGTCAAGACGTTTCGAGGAGTTCTTTGGGACACGAGATTTTTATATTGGACATTACATTTTACAGGCTCCAAACTGAGACTAAAACAATAAACTGATTTCGCCAGTCAAGTTGAGCATCACATTTCGTTATTTTTGTAATATCATCATCATCATTCAGCCGAGAGACGCCCACTGTTGGGCATATATTTGTAATATGCAAAACATAAACTCATTTACCTAGTCTGTTTCTTTTGTCTTGTCAATAAAACCGGTCTTCTAATCTTTATCCTTGTCTTTGTTATAAACATTAATCAAGACGTAAAGTTTGTGATATTTTATAGTAAATTATATACCAAGGGCGGTACTACAAAGAATGTCGAGGCGAGGGCGTTTAATATGCGATCTGAAGCTTTCTTCTTTACCGCCCGAGGTAAGTCAATAACAACTCACCTTCTGTAGGCCTATTCGCTAACTTTTTTGACAGTTCAAAGTGATGGTCACCGAACTATTTACTTATCCATTACTACTTTACTATAATGCTATTGTGACACTTGTCCTGTGATAACAGCAATGTATTAGTAAATAGTTTGGTGATCATCACTTTCAACTGTCAAAAAAAGTTAGGGAATGGGCCTACTGATTTTCGTACGCGAAGCCGTGGAAAAAGTGACTTTATGGTCAGATGTGACATAAACTCTTTAGTTTTTTATATCTTCTTCTTTTGAATAACGTTCGTGTATTTTTCTGAGACCTGTATACATTGGCATGCATACCGTGATTCAGTCTCACATAATATACTGGTGCTTCCCACTCAGAAACACTCCGCCACCAACACGGTTGACAAATTGAGAAGTAGTTTGTATAGGTACTACACATGATCGTAACAGTAGCTATTAACTCAAATTGAAAAGATAAATTTAATTTTTCTTCAACTTAAAATGCGGCAGGAAAAGTTGTATAAAAATCCATTTCTAAAGTGTTTTAGATGGAGAAAAAATTGTATGAAAATCCATTTCTAACGCGGCCCATCTCTTTATAAGTCTACTAAACTGCTTATTTCAATTAAACTCACATGTATAGCAAAAATCACTATGTAGCACTTAGGAGACTTAGGACTTTTATTCGCAAGAAAGTGTCAGATTACTAACGAGGGATCTAACACTTTCTTCCCGCAGTGGACAATGTAAGTAGTATTCTCCGTTCGTATTGCATGAAAATTTACTACTGCTGTTTGTTGGTTCGTGTTCTAACCTTACATAAACCTGCTATCCAGTCCATGTCCTGAACATTATTTTCATCTTTAATGTCCTCACTGCTGGGGCACAGGCCTACCATATAGACGGAAGAAGAATAAAGAGAATGGGCAATAAACCACTTTGTTAGCTCAGTACGACTTGGTGGGTATTGTCAACTGCGGATGTATCCGCAGAGGAGGATTCTCTATATTAAAAATACATACATACATAAATCATGCCTATATCCCCGAAGGGATAGGCATAGGTGAACTAGCACCCACGTTACGCCAACTATGTCAGGTCCCATGTTATAGGTGGCGAGCCTGTTGCCATTTATCGGGCACAAAAGTTGCAGTACATTGCTAGGTGGTATAAGAGGAACGCTACTGCCGATTCCTAATCACTGATTTATCTTTAGTCGCCTCGTACGACACCCACGGGAGAGATTTGGGATGGTGACAATTGTATTGTACTGTGCCGTCAACCACACACCAGACGCGTATATTAAAAATAAATCTTACTATAGTAATAAATTGAGAAAAAAGAGGTTGTAAGCAAAACTAATAGTTTTCATTGTGTAAGTAGGTGGCTTGCTTACTGGCGCAATTAATTTTATGCTATAAATACGTTTCCTTTTTTTTAAATTCCGCCTGCGCTTCTCTTTGTACCCACGCGTCCCTAGGCACAATGCCTAGTTTGTCTTAAGGATAATACGCCTCTGTGTATCCGGAACCAATGGCGTGACGTGTCATCCGAAACACGGAGGAACTCGAAATATTAATGTTTTTGTATGCCTATCCAACGAACGCGTTACTGAAACTCAAGTATGTATGCAAGCAAGCAATGTAAGGCTCCGCTGCGCGTGTTGATCTAACCCAGCTAATACTAATACTCAGCGGTGACTAATGGAGATTTAGAAAGTTGCGACGATGTAGTGGGAATAATCCAATCAAAAGTACTCGAAACCGACGGGCATGTATGACGACATTGATGAGGTTACACGAAGCGAATGAAGTATGTAAGGATCGCAAGTATTAATTTGCGATATGAGGTTTTCTTTTTTGCCGCCCGAGGTATGTACAAAATTTTACTTCGCCCCCTGACCGGCAGTGGGATTTTCTGTAAAAAAAAAAACTAATATCTTTGTTAACCTTTTTTGCTGGCACCGTTACCTGTAACTTGAAAAGAGTTTTCTAGTATGCGACGCGCTTCCCGGCGTCCTTTGAGGGATCGGGATTATATTGGACGGCGGCAAAACCCTTCAGCCAGTTCTAGTCGGGCAGCCGTCTGGTCCATACGCCTCGAGGTCCTGGTCCAATCAATTCGGGAACACTTCGGAATCGAACTAGTATTTTGTTTACGTGACTCTGTTTATGAGATTGGACGAGTTTCAAGAGGAGATTGCTTGGATTTTTTCTGCAGGCAAGTCTTAATATACGATAGGAAGTGTCTTAGTTGTATACTTAACTCCTTATTCATAATAACAAAATCAGTTTCTAAACACTGTTCAAGTTAAATCATTGATCTGTCTCTTTTCATCACAGCGTAAACACAGTTTGACAAAAATAGATAGATCAGTTTGTACAACTTAGATAACATTTAGTTAACACAGTGTTTAGAAATAAATTTTGTAAATTATGATTGAAAGGTTACTGGTTAATTTTTTTATTTATTTTACGAATACTACCTTACAAGGAAAGAGGTCAGAATAATTCTTCACGCGGATCAAAGTGTTTTGGATAAAGAAATTATGAAATTATTTTTGAAATAAAATACATAATTTTTTGTTTTGTAACTTTCCAAAGCATCGCAAACTAAATGCTAGTGATTGAAACTTTATGCGTGCAACTTATTTTGAATCAGTACAGCTTTTTAGCCCGAGATTTATGAATCTCCGACGACCATGTAATAGATAATTAAAAGCAAAGTTTAAATCGTTATTACCTACTTCTAATACGTGTTGAGGGCGCACAAGCGTAATTAGTTATTTCAAATTAATTGATTATAGAGACACTACAAACTGTCAAATTTTCCAATCAATTTAGAACTTTATAATAAGGATGTTAAGGTTGAAATTTTGGAGAAATTTGACAGATTGTAGTAACTGATGTGCTGTTGACTGTATTATGATGTTCTTCGACGACTACGACATAGTTAATTAACGCAAAATATAAATCGTTAGTACTTCTAATACGTATTGATGGCAGTCATGGGACAAGCAAAACTAGTTATTTCAAATTAATTGATTACAGAGACACTTAAATGATTAGTTATGTAATATAATTTGGTTTTTAATTGAAGATTATATAAATGTTGAAAAAAATATATAAAAAATAGTCCCACAATAAAGTCATAATTTTTTCTGTCCGCTTATTATTGTTATAATTTTTCTAATATTTATATTATAATGTTCAAATAAAAATAAAATCAATAATAGTTTATCGGAAGTTGTCTAACCTATTTTTATTTGTGACAATCAAGACCTCTTCGAATATATGGTAATCTAATTGAAAGCCGGTCACAAAAAAGTCAGGTCCTAAGTACTAGAAACTGACCGACACGTAGAAAATTAGATGAAGCGAAATCGCAGCTTCGTAGCCTACTGGCTACTGAAAGAATCTTTGTTGTTTACAACATTCCATGCAATAGGTATAGTTTTCTATTACTAAACTACTTAAGAGTAACAACTACTTACAGGTTACATGTAAACACCAAATGTTTTACTAAAGACATTCATTATGAACAAATAAATAATCTAAGTTAAGATCACAGAGAAAATATTTGAGACAATTTTTCATCGATTCCGATCATTCAAGTGCTTTGCGGTATAATATGTGCTTAAACTATTCTTAGATAAAAAATTAAAGGTAAAATAAATGACAAAAGGGGAGAAAGAATAATCAACTGGCTTGATAATATAAAGAACTTGACAAATAATTAAAGACTCTGCCACACTGATAAGACTGGCTGATTTGATCGCCGACGTCCTATCATCATCATCATCATCACCAGAACTTTAATGTCCTCATTATTGAGCTATAGGCCTTTCCCATGAATGGAAGAGTATAGAAATAATCGCCAGTAGCCTACCACGCTGGCCCAGTGCGGATTGGTGTGTATTAACAACTGCATATACAGCAGGAAGCAACAGGGCCCGTAGCCAAGTGGCAATCGTTTCATAACGATAAGGTGTCGAAATTCGTAACGACCGGCCATATTACTTTTGTGTCTACAGTGTCTTAGCTTGCGCTACCAACATAACTAGGAACTTATGAAGACGATTTTGGTCACGTGATTTCACGACGACTTACGTCAAATCCCATTCATTTTGCTTTATCGAACGTCGCTATCTTTGTCGGTATGTTACTTTGTCTAGGCCCCCCCTGGTTAATATGCTTTCCGAAGGACGAAGAAAGTTTAGATTTAACCTCTAAAAATCTACATACATAATCCATAGGTGCCATGCAATAAGTGGCGAGTCTATTGCCTTTATCGGGCACATACATTGCTAAGTGGCATGAGAAAGAGGAACGTTGCTGCCCATTTTTCCTCTCGTATCCCTTATTTAGGAGGGTGGTGACAATTGTATTCTGCTCGGCCGTCACAGTTCGGCTTATAAGGGCCGGTTTTTGATGCGTAGTTAAATCAGCCAATTGTTACTCATGGTTGTATATCAATCTAATATTTACTAGCTTTAATTTATACATACATACATAATTCACGCCTATATCCCCGAAGGGGAAGGCAGAGGTGAACTGCCTACCCCTTCGGGGATATATATTATAATAGGTGGCGAGCCTATTGCCATTTATCGGGCACAAAAGTCGCAGTACTTTGCTAGGTGGTAGGTATAAGACGAACGCTGCTGCCCATTCCTCATCACTGATTGATCCTTAGTCGCCTTGTACGACACCCACGGGAGAGATTTGGGGTGGTGACAATTGTATTCTACTCTGCCGTCACCACACGTCCAATTTATATAATATTTATATCAGTATGGATTTAAATGTTGTCATTCCAATCACTCCAATCAATCAAAAGGGAGTGGATGGCTTGATGACGTCTGACCGATATGAATAGAAGAGGAAACATACTGCGCCGACCCCAGATAGACTTGGAACAGGGCAGGGAGAAGAAGAAGGTTTACCAAATAGTAATAATTGGTTGAGTTAACCATGCATCAAGAACCTGCGACTCAACCAACTGTTAAAAATTGTGACTAATGGTTAAATATCAGTCTGATATACAACCATTAGTAACAGTTTTCAACAATTGTTTGAGTTAACTATGCCTCAAAAACGGGCTTAAGCTATAGATTATTGGAGAATTTGGTGTTTTGAAATAAACAAAACAATTATGTTAATAATAGGCTCCTATAAAATTTGTGTTGACAAGACGAGATACCGTTGGAAACGGGGGTAATGCGCATTTAAGGGTCCCTTTTACACCTACACGCACTTTTAAGCCCCTAACGTCGATCGACGCCTTCGGCAATGGCGTAACCACCGTATCCTAATATTGATTGACCGATGGAGAGAGTGATTGGGGTGACAACATTCCAATCCATACTGGTCAAAGTTTTGGCTTAGGATTTACAGCCTGCCGACACCAACCCTCTTTGGGTATGCTGTTGTTTGTAGTTTGCCTCAGAAGGCAACCGTTCGGGTGCTCCGATGTGATTATTGGTAGACACTGACACTAGATACGAGTGTATGTAATGATAACTTAAATGAATAAACCATATTTTTTCATGCCGTGTAGTGGCGGCAGAGCGGAATACAATTGTCACCACCCCCATCTCTCCCGTGGGTGTCGTACCGTCGATTAAGGATACATACAGCGATGAGTAATGAACAGCAGCATTCCTCTTATACCACCTAGAAAGATACAGCGATTTTATGTGCCCGATAGATGGCAATAGGCTCGCCAGTTATAAAGGGGACTCAGACTCAGACTACCCCTTCGGGGATATAGGCCTGATTTATGTAATATGATTTATTTATGTATGTATGTATATTTTTTACTAAGCCACTTTTATCACACGGCGAGGTGAGTTGGAGTTGGCAAATTAAATAAGATAAATTACGACTATTTATACTCATGAAACATTATTAAAACAGTAATGGAAGGGAGACGCCGCTATAATTAGTACTTTGTTTGTGTGTACAACGGCGTTTACTTAATACTTTATGTTTGTATAGCATAAGTGTGTAATTGTTTGTAATGCTAATGCCTATAATTTTCCGTTCAAAGTTAAAGTCATAATTCGTTCCTTTATTCATATCTGGTATGATTACAATACACATAGGAATCGCCAAGAAATTCATTCATAAGAAAGTCCTGTGTCCCAGCAGTGGGGACATTAAAAGGCTGGTGATGATGAACTTTCTGCCTTATCACAACAGTCATTAGGTCTAATGTTCATTTGACTCCATTGTTATCATCAACTGTCGCACTTTTCGCTAATCAGTCCCTTTCTCTGTAACTCGATACTTTGTTTGGGTAGCGACGTAGCGTTATTACGTAGCTGCTACAAATCTACTATTAAGACGTAGCCGTTACAAATCTTAATGATTAGTATTATAAAATTTTGAGAGCTAGTAGCTACCTACTTATCAACATTAGTTAAGCATACTTTAGGCTTTGGTTTGGCATCGTGCGTGGTGGAGTAATTACATACATACATACATAAAATCAAATCAAGGAGGCGAAGGAGTAGAGAGAGGACACCCATGTTTCGCCAATCATGTTAGGACCAAGTAATAGGTGGCGAGCCTATTGCCATTTATCAGGCATGAAAAACGCAGTACATTGCTAGGTTGTATAAGAGGAACGCTGCAGCCCATTCCGCACCACTATTTTAACCCTTAGTCGCCTTGTACACACCTTGGAGAGATTTGGGCTGGTACGATTGTATTTTGCTCTGACGTCACCACACGGTATAGTAAGTTTGAAGTAATTTTTGAGCAGTGTAGTTTGCTGCCTACTCGATAAGAAAAAGAAGAAGAAGTTAAGCATAAATTTTCTTCTCTTCGTAAACACAGGATTAAGTGAACCTCGAGTCTTATACACCAGGGAACACAATCATGATACCCCTGCCCGAAAAGCATGACCACCGAAATACGATATGATATAGCCATTTATTGCTTTGACCTGTCAAAGATCCATAGGTTTTTGACAGTTCAAAGCGATAACATAATGGCTTTAACATATTAGTTTCGGTGGTCATGCTGTCTGTATTGGCGCAAAATATTTCACTTTATTTTATCGCACCAAGGCCAGCGTTTAACAACGCCTTCTAAATAACTAAACCAAAAAAAGTCCTAGAATATAATTTTATACAAATCAGAAATACAATATTGACTGATGCTCTCAGGCGCTACGACCGTAGCTTATTATGACGTAGCTACGGTTGCTACGTCGTAGTCCGTTGATGTTTACTTCGCGGGACACGGGGGTAATATTGTTATTTTGACACTTGTATAAAACTCAATAAGACAAAATCAAATGAAAGTCTGGGTGTCGTAGTCAAGTGACTATGAATTGAAATTGTAAAACAAATGTTACAACTTAGTTTAAGTAGTAGTAGAACGAATTCGCTATCATAGGTGCCATAGGACTTAGCGAGTCCTACTACTCACTATATGACACTAACTACACTATATGACTTCGGAGTCAGTAGTTTTTAGTAGTATTTTTTGATTATGTAATTATTTGTCCAGTGTTTTTTACATACCAATCTGTTGCTAAGTTGCGAAAATTATATCCTAATGTAATTTTGTTACCTAATTATGATATTATAGTAACTTGCCTCCGGTCACAAAATAATTATACAATTTCATATTATGTTTAAAATTATATTGCTGAGATTCATTTGCTCAAGACCGACAGTGACACCACTTAGTGAATTACTTTGTTTGTCAATTACAGGAAATTTTGACAGGAGGGTTTGTTACTTCGTCCCTTGCAAGCTGTTGCTGCTTACTTGTTTCAGGCTTTTAGCACAGCTTTATATTTTAATGTAAGAAACGTGTTTCTTAGACACTTTCTCTTTCTTTTCTTTCTTCCTGCCCTGTTTCCAGTTTACCTGGGTTTGGTTTATAGTGGTCGGAGCAGTGTGTTTCCTTTTCTATTCATATCGGTCAGACGTCATCAAGCAATCCACTCCCTTTTGATTGATATCATCCATCACACCGTTAAGCTGCTAGTGACGAATGAATGTATTGAAAAGAGACGGAACGGACCCTGTCGAGAGACCGATGAACGGAGAGAGTGATTGGAATGACAAGATTCCAAACCATACTGCTCAAAGTTTTGGCGGCTGTAAAAGCTAAGCTTTTACAGCCGGCCGCTTGCCTGACACCAACCCTCTTTGGGTATGCTGTTGCCCTCCACCATTCGGGTGCCCCAAGGTGCTTATTGGTCTATACCGGGCAATCTCCTTTAGGCGACTTTTACGACATCCATGGGATGAGTCGGGGATGGCCTATTCTACGTTATTTGTTCGCTCCCAGGCCAGCATAGAAGACTGTGCACTGTGCAGTGTGTTTCCTTCTCTATTAATATCAGTTAGATATCATTATGGCCTCCACTCGGCTTTTATTCATAAATCCCATCACACCGGAAAGGTACTAGTGATTAATGAATGTATAGAAACGAGACAGATAGAGATCGATGAACAATGAGAGTGTTTAGAATGATTTTGGCTTAGGTTTTACAACCGGCCGCCTGCCTGAAACCAACCCTTTTTGGGTATGCTGTTGTTGATGGTTTACCCTCCACCATTCGGGTGCTTCAAGGCACTTATTGGTCTATATCGAGTAGTCTCTTCGTCGACTTTAACGACACCCCTGGGGTGAGATGATTTTTTGTAGTAAAGGTGGCAAAGTGCGCCTAGCGGGTAAGTGCACCTACGACAAATATCTCGAACACTAGATAGATATCTTCCAGATTGGATACTAATAGTGACACCTTTTATCGGTGGTGGTAGGTGCACTTGCCGCTAGGCGCACTTTACCACCTACACTATAATAACTAATCCTAATAAAGTTTGTGCGATATATCAGAAATCCGAAGATTTATTTGCACAATATTGTGTAAGTGTATGTATATTGAAGTGAACGACAATGTGTGGATATCAATCAACAATATTCTGCCTTATATCTGTAGGCATGCAAATGGTATTGGAAGATTATAAAAGATCTATTTTGACAGCTAAACTGTTGCTCATGGAAAGAAAAACAAATAAAGTTCAAGAAAAGGTAAGAGTTCTAGCAACATTTTAGAATTGCCTCGCACTAGAAAACTAGAACAAAACAGAGCACCATTTTGCTTTGAGCGAGGTAAATGTAAGTGTCAAAACGGGTCCTCTTATTTCGCTTTGCCTTTAATCAAAGTGTCCATTGGTTGCAATCGTCTCCACATACGTAATGGGAAAATTCCGCGGACAAGACGGGGACGGGGCCTCTCCGTATAAAAAGGCCGTCCGTGACATATGTCACACGGGCAAAAGGCCCGTGTGACATATGTCACGTGCACGGGGCTTTTTGTACGAGAGAGACCCCGTCCTAGTCCCGTCCGGGGAATTTTCCCGTTACGTACGCGGAGATTATAAATTGCCTAGATTGGTCTGCTTCTCGCGCATCGCCTACAGTAATTTGCACTTAAATTACGGTAACCGCGAAAAATTGACACGCAAATGGGTTAAGGCCCCTCACATCCAGTGAACAAGGGCAATGATTCTTGTGACCACGATACGTGATTACGTTATGAAACCAATTTCTAATGTTAGCTATTTATTGCTTCTCTTCGAGTGCCACCTCAGGATAATTTACAGAAATTTCTGGCTTTGGGAACCAAGGAAGATATTTTAGATGATTTTAGATGATATGATAGATGGAAAATTATTAGAAAGGAAAATAGTTCCGAAAACGTTCAAAAAATTAGTATTTTAATGCGAGAAATGATTTTCGAACTTTTGTTTTTGTTCGAGATGGTATTTTCTATGTCTAGTAATTCATCCAATTGCTGACCAGAAGGTATAAGCAAAGCAAGAATTGCATCCGAACTTAAGTTTTAGAGCTACTTAAAAAAATCGAATATAAACATTATGGTTACTGATATTTATAGAAAACGTGTAACAAAATTATTGTTAAACAGACAATTTTAGGTATCATTACCTAGTAATGGAGTAGTAGAAACCATTATTAAAGCATTTTTCTTTTTCACAGACTCGCCGGTTTCACCAGAAGAACATGAATTGAAGAAACATGGCGATTCATATAATAAGTTTTATCCTGCTGTTCCTCCTACTAAATCATATCACGGCAAAACCTCTGGACAAAGCAGATGGCGTTGCAACTCTAGCTACAAGTGTTCTTAAAGAAAAGAACACTACAGATGATACTACAGGAGTACCAGACCAATTAAAATTGGCACACAATGTCACTAAAGTAGCTAATACTGATTTATACAACACTACGGAAATACTAGACCAATTATTACTGACACCCAATAATACTAAAGTAGCCAATACTGATTTATACTACACTACGGAAAAAGTAGACCAATTAACATTGGCAGCCAATGATACCAAAGTAGCTAATACTGATTTATTCTACACTACGGAAGAAGTAGACCAATTATTATTGAAACACAATGATACCGAAGAAGCCAATACTAATTTATACTATTCTATGAAAGTACTAGACCAATTCATATTGGCACCCAATGACACCAAGGAAGCCAATACTAGTTTATACTATACTAAGGAAGAACCAGACCAATTTATATTAGCACTAAATGACACCAAAGAAGCCAATATTAATTTATACAACACTAAGGAAATACTAGACCAATTAATATTGACACCCAATGACAATAAAAAAGCCAATACTAATTTATCTAACTCAACACCAACGCTAACTATTGCGATCACTAAGAAATCGTGTGAAGTTGTATATGTGACGAATCGTAGCTCATCGAAGCTTAAAAATGCACACAGCTTAGACTCGATATATCTGAACAACATATATTCTAGAGTCACAACAAACCTTATTGAAGATAAGGTGTCAGTGGATATGTTGGATACGGATGGTGTGAATTTATTTAACTTAGTATCCAGTGACTGCGGTGGATCTAAGGTCTGCCCTCAAGTCAATGACAACTGGGCCGACGAGAAGATTATCACGATTGGGTTTCTGGGATCTTACGGAAGGAGTCAGGTATGTATATAGTTTGTTGATACTTCTATACCTAATTCGATCATTTTAATTTTATCATAATCGTCACCTGCTCTTTTAACTTGTGTAATACTTGTATTTTTTCCTGCTTATGTGTTCCTATATAATAATAATTTAGATTTCCCCCCTTCTACCTAATATACCTAATGGTGACAATAAAATAAAAACAACCAGTTGGACAGTAGTAAATTTATAATTTCAATTTAATACAAGTTTAACACAATTTATAATTTAAAATTTACATAAGCAGTAATTAAAAAGAACCAAGACCAAGGAGTTCGGGTGGAGTCGTTCTGGTCGATAACGAGTGGGACGAGTATATGAATCTAAATGATATGAATCTACCTATATCGATAGAAGTCTATCTATATCTCCGAGCCTTCAGCCGCCTGGTGGTTAGTAAGGTACCTGACTGTAGAGAAGTGTAGTAGGGAGTAGCAATTCCTCACAGGATTACCCGCTAGGTCCAGTCCACAATCAAGACAGCTTTAACTGGAGTCTCTTTACTCGTACCAAAGGACCCTTTCGGGTCAGTGACACAGTATGTATTCCTTTTAATAACAGCTGTTATTCGGAGAATCACTTTCTTGCTCCGATATAATATTTATAAAATTCTTCTGAAATTTGGAAAATTCCACCAAGATAAGAAGACCATCAAAATTTTACAGCGTCTCGCTAGGAATTTTAAAACGGAATGAAATCCACTTCCGAATTTCAAAATAAGCGCTCGTCATTGGCCGTGTAGTTTGACAATCGAATCCTGACATTCTTTAAGGCTACTAGGCCGGACTAGGGCAACGATTCTGTATCATACAGCCAAGATAACATTGACAAATTGACAATTGCTTCGATCTCTAAAAAATCGATTCTAAGGGAATTTTAGGCAACAAATATGACCACTGAAGACCTAACAAAACCTAAACGCCGAATAAATACTAAATAAAATCCTAACCTGCCGAAATACAAAATTATTGTCTGGAAACCAAGGAAAAAGTGAAGTAATATTTTTTATAACACTTGGGGGTTATATAACCACCCAAACCAAGCAACTCTTATCTGAACTTTTTCCTTTTTTTTTTTTTTTTTTTTATAAGTCCCCAATTATGCCAATTTCTCTTTGCAAACCCAAAATTATTATGACAACTAATGTCATTGTCACTGTCAGTCAGTTTGTCAATTTTGACTTTGACGACTTTGACAAGTGACAAAATGACAACGTTACACTTGTTAATATTTTAACTCGTCGATTTATTATTCTTCTTCTTCGTCTAACCTCATGGGGTTGATGATAGCTTCGTCATGATCATTCATTGTGGATGGCAGAATATAGGAAGAATGCGTTTTAACCCAACTCTCTGACCCATTAGTGATCGGCGGGCTCGGCCTGCAATTGCATAAACTAAGCAATATTCTCTAAGAATATATTATTTAAAAATATTCGTAATATACTTACTACATAATAATCCAAACAAGCACAACGCGAAAAAGAAAATTTCTATGTATCATTACTTATATAACTACCAGCCCGGCTAGCATGACCACCGAAACACAATATGATATAGCCATTTATCGCGTTGAACTGTTAAAAATCATTGGATTTTAACACTTCTGATTTATTTATTTACTACTTACAGACCAGATTTATTTATTTACAACTTCAATAAGCCTCATTTGAATCATTAAATAAGCCAATATGTTAAAGATATAGCTATTTATCGTTTTGAACTGTCGAAAATCTAATGATTTTTGTAAGTTCAACGCGATAAATGGCTATATCATATCGCGTTTCGGTGGTCATGCTAGCGGATTCGAAGCCGGGACTTCGACCAAATCAGCAATCGCTTTTAGTATAATGTGGTATCGATTATTGTAGTTGATTTGCGAAACTTTCTTTAGTTTCGTGTCAATGGTTGGCAAACAGAGACGTTTCTGTTAAATAATTAAAGTGTGTTTTATTTGAATTAACCTTTTGATCGAAGTATACAAATTGGAGGACCTTTTTTTGATAATGGTTAGCTTAGGATAGTGACTGTCAATGACCCAAAGGTATGTTTCCTCTTCAATTACGTCAAAGGTTATTTATCCAAACTCGAGCTTGATAGCGCAGCAGCTTAACGCGCTCGGCCTCGATTGCAGAAACTAAGCAATGTTCGCTAAGGCCAGTCATTGGATGGGTGCCATGATGTCTTAATGCTTAACTTAACGAACGAATATAATTTCTCGGGCTTGCTGGGCTCATTCGAGGATAGTTTCCTCGATGCTACATAATCATATTAATATAATATGTATAGCTACATAAACATATAAACATCCATGACTCGGGAACAAATGTCTGTGTTCATCACAAAACTTGCACCTTCAAGGATTCAAACCTGGGACCTCACCGTGAGGTGACGGCAGAGTAGAATACAATTGTCACCACCCCAAATCTCTCCCGTGGGTGTCGTACAAGGCGACTAAGGTACTAAATCAATTATGAGGAATGGGCAGCAGCGTTCCTCTTATATCACCTAGCAATAGCAATGTACTGCGACTTTTGTGCCCGATAAATGGCAATAGGCTCGCCACCTATTACATGGGATCTAACATAATTGGCGAAGCGTGGATGCTAGTTCACCTGTGCCTGCCCCTTCGGGGATATAGGCGTGATTTATGTATGTATGTATGTGCCTCTTCGCATCTGACTATTCGCTCAAGCCGGCCGTCAGAAAAATTCTTCATAATTGCACGAATAACTCCCAATAGACGACTACGATTTTATTGACAGTGGAATATGACTTCGACGTAAGTGCATTAAGAGATTTAGGTGAATGATGCGTAGGCCGTAGTTAGTTTGAGTGGGTTGTTTACTGGCAACAAGCGTTAAAGCTTGCCATTTAGTTCGGCTTCTCGCAATCGAAATAGGTTTTTCATTCCCCGCAAGGGGCGTCAACTGTAATAAATTTTATATTATATACAGTTGAAATTTAATGCACTTTATACATAACTAGTGGTCGTGATGTCGGTTCTTATATATAGCCTGCCTCAATAAATGGAATATTAGCGAGTTTAACCAACCAACCAACCAAACACACAAACAAACAAACAAAATATTAGTATAGATTAGAACGCAGTTCACAGCGTTTCAATTTAATATACATCATCATCAACAGTCTTTAATATCCTCACGTCTGGGGCACGAGCCTCCACTATGGATGGAAGAATATAGGGAGATTGGGCCATAACCCACCACGCTGGCCCAGTGCGGGTTGGTGGGTATTAACGACTGCAGATGCAGCCGGACCAACGGCTTAACGTGCCTTCCGGAGCACAGAGGAGCTCGAGATAATAAAAGTTTTGGTCACCCACCCAATGACCGGCCTCAGCGACCATTGCTTAGTTTACGCAATCGCAGGCCAAACGCGCTAAGCGACTGCGAAAGAAAGCTTCTCATTTAATATACAGTTGAAACAACTTGATGCACTTTATACGAATGCTTTTTCGGCCTTCTTGTAGAGCTTTCGTAAGTTCTGCACTGAAAAGTGTGTCTCTTCCATAATTATCCTACCTGCTGGGTAGAGAGATAAGTCGGGGTGGCGAAGGTGAGTTGGTATGTCAAAGTCAAATTCAAAGTCAAAGTCAAAGTCAAAGTCAAAGTCAAAATTCATTTCGGTATGATTACAATACACTTATGAATCATCAAGACGCTAGATACCGAAAACCCGTGTGTCCAAGAAAAAAATAGGGGAGTGCGCAGCATGTCTGTAATGATAGGTCTCCAAAACCCGAGTACGCCCCGATCCGCAACGAACCGCCGACCCTGACGCGTTCAATACCAAGATGATACTAAACGCACCAGAGCCCAACGCTCCGCTAGCAGTGAAGGGCTATGTAGTGAAGCGGCCCCGTAAACCTATACACATGGGTCACAAGTCCTAAGCGCCGCTTCTGACTTTCCTCTCTGTCACGCTATGGACCCGGTACCCCCACGGCGAATCCATGGAATGCTTTTTATCTCATCTCCCCTTTGCAGAAATGGACCATAATAGTTCTGACTTGTCATAGTAGATGGTACGGACTGAGATAAGACATAAACAAAACAATTCGCAATCAACATTGCCAATCGCTTAGACGACATTGACCTACATACATACATCACCCCCATTTATCCCCGAATGTGGATTAGGCAGAGGTGAATTAACATCCACTTTTCGCCAATTAATTTAGGTGATGTATAAGGGCAAAACAACATTTACCGGTTTCAGATCAGCTCTTGCAATATAATTAGCAAGATTTAATTATGTTTAAATCAGAACTTTCAGTTACTCTGTTTGCCGTGTCGCTGGGGGTTAAAATGTCGACACCCGGTAATCCAACGTTTCGTTAAAAAGTACAATCCAACACACATAAATACATACATACATAAATCACGCCTATATCCCCGAAGAAGTAGGCAGAGGTGTTCACCTCCAGCAGCACCCACGTTTCGCCAATTGTCATTTATCGGGCACAAAAGTCGCAGTAATTGCTAGGTTGTACGAGTATAAGAGGAACGCTGCTCCCCATTCCTCATCACTGATTTATTCTTAGTCGCTTTGTACGACACCCACGGGAAAGATTTGGGATGGTGACAATTGTATTCTACTCTGCCGTCACCATACGGCGTATCCATCCAATACACCAACCTCTTCAAACCATCAACCATTCAATCACCAAACTCACCAACGTATGCATCCAACACACGCATTGCATTTATTCCTTTGTTATTTGTTTAATACTATTTTTGGGAGTATTACGATACGACGCATTTTCATACAATTATTGCTATGCTTACCCTTATTTATTCTTCACGATTACAAAGGAACGCTTATCTCTTGAAAGGTTCGTAGATTCTTCGAGTGTTTGCCTGTTTTTTGAGATATCAGAGAGAGCTGACACCGTCTACAGCGTTTTCAATGACACATTACATCATGCCAGAATATTTTCCTAGTAGCACGAAATTATTTGAATCACGCTTGGTAAACTTGTACTCAAAACGTTATTGTTGTACCTAAAGTTACCATAATAATTATGTCTTCCATGCTGGCATGGGAGCGAAAAAATACCGTAGAATGTGCCAGCCCCGACTCGTCCCATACAAACATACATACATAAATCACGCCTATATCCCCGAAGGGGTAGGCAGAGGTGAACTAGCACCCACGTTTCGCCAATTATGTTAGGTCTTCGTCCCATGGGTGTCGTAAAAGTCGACTAAGGGAGATAGCCCGGTGTATACCAATAAACTTGTGGCACCCAATGATGGACGGCAAACCACCAACAACAGCATACCCAAAGAGGGTTGTTGTCAGGTAGGCCGGTTGTAAAACCTAAGCCAAAACCTTGAGCAGTATGGATTGGCACATTGTCCCCCAATCACTCTCTATGTTCATAGGTCAGTCGATATGGTCCTTTATATACATTCATTCAACACTAGCACCTTTACGGTGTGATGGATGATGTAACAGTGGTGCCCAACGTGGGGCCTGTGCCCCGGTAGTGAAGTTTTTAAAGAGGGGCACATAACATAATACATAAATCACGCCTATATCCCCGAAGGGACAGGCAGAGGTGAACTAGCACCCCCGTTTCGCCAGTTATGTTGGGTTCCATGTAATAAGGTGGAGAGCCTATTGCCATCTATCGGGCACATAAAATCGCAGTATATTGCTAATTGGTTTAAGAGGAATGATGCTGCCCATTACTCATTGTTATCTTTACCCTTAGTCGACTTGTACGACACCCACGGAGAGATTGGGGTGGTGACAATTGTATTAACTCTGCCGTCACCACACGGCTGAGGGCTGGTGATATCAAACAATATGATATAAATAAACGTGACACCCTCGTGGAATCCATACAAATTTCCTAGCTCTTCTTCGCGTCAAATGCTACATACACTGTAAGTATATAACTACACTTTAGGACCATTGTCATCAACCTCACACAATAGATAAAAATAATTACCACAAAAAAATATTTGCTAACAGAAACGCAATTCTAAAATCTTAATACCACGTTGATATAATTAGCTACGAATTGAGTAACTCCGGTATTTCGTCATCGGTTAAAAAATAAATTCGTTGTTTACCTACAAAAGTAAGTGGCTGTTTTAAGGAAACCTTTTATCAACCTATGAATAAATTTATTGTTATCTCTCAGATATTTTCTTACAGCCAGTTTCGTCAACATAGTCCTTTTCAAACATTTTATTCAAAGACTTGACAACTAAAAACAAATGGCGGCTGAACAAAATATTTTCAAAATAGCGTATAGAAACCTCTTTTCGTACTACTTTCTCAAAAATGACGTATTCTGGGTCAAGTAACCTCAACTTTAAGTTAGTCATTCTATCTAAGCATGTACAGAACATGGATATAATAACGGTTTACTAAATTTCATGATATGCCTAGGGATATAATAAATTATATTTTTTAATTATTGGAGACAAAAAAATAGACAAGTATTGTGAGGCAAGATATAGAAATTAATTTGTTATCTAAATATATACTCAATAGGTGGATATGCCGTTGCTATTAAATTTAATCTGCAATAAGCTGGCTGAGACGTGAGAGTTAGTCTACCCCTTAGGAGACAACGGCCTGATTTATGTATGTCTGTATGTACTCACTCAGAGACGTGAATAAACTTTAATGAGTACTTAATGTGAAAAAATTGCATTTAAATCTAAACCATAGATCCGGCAAGAATAGCAACTAGTTTTGAATTGTAATTTTTTCACATTAAGTACTCATTGACGTTAATTGTCATTTCTGAATGCGGAAGTAAAACTCATATGTTTTAAGCTATTCGATTTTAATTTCAAAATTAAATAAATATTAGAAAAATTAGTACAAAGATTTTGGTGGTTAGCAAAAGTTCTAAAAATTATGGTCTTGATGCTGGAATCGAACCCGCGTCCGCTGCTATCCGGGCAGGTGCTTGACCGCCCGGCCAACCAAGGCTTTGACATTAACTTGCCGAAATTGTTCCAACCTTTACACTTCACGTTTTTCTAACCACCAAAAGTCATATGTTTTATTTTTATTTCTAGACGGTGTTGGGAGCTATGCCCCTGGCAGTGGCGGCAGTGAACCGCGAGCCTAGCCTGCTGCCCGGGCTGCACCTGCGCTTCGTCGCCGCCGACATAGGGAGGCCGCGGCCGCACTTCCCCAAAGACAAGGACAGCCTTACCTTAAGGTATTTATTTAAGGCAGTCAAAAATAGTACGTGGCAAAGTAAAATAGGCCTGAAAAGGTTCGATTTTTTTTTCAATTTATGGTCTTGACGCGGGGAACAGAATCGCAAGTTATTCGAACTTTTTGTTACCTATTTTTTGTGTAATATTGACATTTTATATAAAAGTGACATTCTATGCCACAAAAAGCGAACATAACAATAGTCATTTTTAATCTGTTACAAACAGGGAAAGAAAATTGGACTGAATTTAATTCATCCTTTAGGGGGAGAATGTGATTTAAATTTGGAATACTTACCGAAATTTATACTGAACTACATCTGTGTTTACACCATTGAGTTTGTATATAATGCATTATACATCTTTTTGAAAAAGGAATACGCATTTATTGTGCAGTTAACGCAAGTTCCTCAAACAGAGGAATACTCAAATCAACTCATCAACAATAAATGTACCAAACAAAAATGTAACTCTCTCTCTATCAATAATTGGACCAATGTTTCGAACTTTTACTTTTAATTGTCATTATTTTTAATAAATGCTTATCTCATATTATTATTGTGTTAATTTTTTCGCAAATGGTACGAAAAGTAGAGTATTTACTTAAATCCCTCGCTACACTCACGACTCGTCTTAAATCCCTCGCTTCGCTCGTGATTTAAGGTTTTAACACCCTCGCTACGCTCGGGAGTAAACCTCGAGTCCTTCGTTACGCTCGCGATTTAAATCGTCACCCGCGACAGAAGACACTGCCTTATCCCCTCGGTTAATAATCTACTATTATAACATTTATACAATGTTCAAAGAAAAATAAACAACTGTTAAGGTACAGTCTGTTGATGTGAGGGATAAAATTGAATTAAACATGGCCTTGAATAAAGTAATGTAATGGTGATGTACCTTCCCGTTTGGGAAAATTAAGTGAGATGCTACTATAATTAGTAGATTATATACCAAGGGTGGTAAAACAAATCATATCACAGATCGCAACTATTTTACCAAATGTGGTAAGTTAATACGTATTTTATGTATATACGACCAGGAAGTGGGATTTTTCGTTCGCGTAGCCTAGAAAAATGCCTGAATGCTTAAAATAAATATATGGAAATTGAAACGCCTATCTGCCTCCTTGGGTATATGTACTTAGGTGGTATACCCGTTTTGGGCAACCGTTTCCTAAGGTTCTGTACACGAAACTGCGATTCCACGTCCCATCGTAAAAATCTGCGAGCTCGCAAGCCGTAAATCAAGAACTAGCGAATTAATTCGCATCGCGCATTTTTCAATTTCATTCATCTTTGTTTCGCCGCTTTGCCGCACCAAATCGCATAGCAGCAATTTACTTTGTAGTTTTCTACGTTGCGAATTCGCATCGCGCCAAATCGCGGTTATGTCGGTATACGGGCTCTAAATCCCGCCTATTGAACAAAGCTCTGAGTTGATCAAACAACCAATTCCCTATTTTCCAAGTTTATGGCATCTTTAATTAACCCAACTTTGGGTTTAGGGATGGATAAAACTTGCTGATTTCCTTCCCTGTTCTATTCAAAACAAGACCTTGACTTTTGCGAACAGATGGCGTAGCTTTTGATTTAAATATCGTAAACCTTTTGACTGTGATTCCGTTTAGACTTCTAGCAACTATATATAACCTTTTATACGATAAATGGCAATATCCCTATTGGGTTATTAAAGTTCTGGCATTGTTGGCTCAATTTTGACATTGATGACTTCAAAGAACTTCTAGGTACTAGAATTAAAACATGGATTATAACATACATACATACATAAATTACGCCTACATATCCCCGAAATTACGGACCTTAAAAAATTAGATTTGTGATATTTTGGTCACGAAACAAAAACATAGAATATGCCATCCCCGACTCATCCATGTCGATTAAGGGAGATTGTCCGGTGCTTATCAATGAGCATCTTGGGACATTCCGATTAGTGGAAGGCAAACCACCAACAACAGCATACCCAAAGAGGGTTTGTGTCAGGCAGGCAGTATGGATTGGAATGTTGGCATCCAATCATAGATGGACTGGGAACAGGGCAAGAAAAAAGAAGAAGATTTGTGATATTTTCAGCAGCCAATGTTCTGGATACCGTGTGGTGACGGCAGAGCAGAATACAATTGTCACTACCCCCTCCCCCCCATCTCTCCCGCGGGTGTCGTACAAGGCGACTAAGGGTAAAAACAGCAATGAGTAATGGGCAACAGCGTTCCTCTTAGACCACCTAGATGTACTGCGATTTCCTGTGCCCGATTAATGGCAATAGGCTCGCCACTTTTTACATGGGACCTAACCTAATTGGCGAAACGTTCACCTCTGCGTACCCCGTTCGGGGATATAGCCGTGATTTATGTACGTGTGTAATGCCAGAACATTCTAAAAAAATCCACGCTTTCCTTTACTACAAAAAAGACATTTAGGACTTTAATAACTGCCGCACTCAGAGACGTCAAATAACTTTAATGAGTATTTAATGTCAAAAAAAATCATTCAAATCTAGACCATAGACCCGGCAAGAATAGCGACTAGTTTTGAATTGTCATTTTTTGACGTTAAGTACTCGATAACGTTATTTGACGTCTCTGAGTGCGGCAGTAAAGAACGTAGATTTGTGATATTTTTAGCAGCCAATGTTGTGTATTTAATCATTACAGTTACGATGTCGTTGTCAACAGGGTGATGACTCAAATGCGCGATCTTGGAGTGGTAGCATTCTTCGGCCCCGACAGCACCTGTCACACGGAGGCCAAGCTAGCCTCCGCGTGGAACCTGCCTCTCCTGTCGCATGTAAGTCGTCCCGGTCTCCCATAGACATATCCGTATTCGTATCTATACTCTAACCGTATTTTTTTAATTTAATTTTTTGTCACTGGCGCCACTTTCAGATTCGCTCTTTTGTACTTATTAATTAATTGATGTCACTCCGCAAATCCATCTCAACAGCAAAAGTTTCCGAATCATACAAGATGGCAGGTCTTTTGTGTGACTTGTAAATCTTTCTAGTGACATTCTTGGGTCGCATGTAGTTGATATAACCTATCGTCATTTCAACCAACCTGCGTTGAAGATGAAGAGTAATATCAGGGCGTCCCACGGCCATGCCACACGGAGGGAAAGTATATTAAATATTGAACGTAGGATATTTTACTAAAAGAAGAAGTTTTATTTTCGTTCTATTTATCGTTTTATTTTTAATAATAAGTAGAACGGCATACACAGATTTTTTAAAAATCGCCTACCTCAACCGGGAATCGAACCCGCCAAATGTGATAGAAAAATTACATGTATTTTATCATAGCGTTTGAAAGGGCTACTCATAATAAAACTAAGACCATAAAATTTTTCATTTTATTTAAAAAAAAAATTTATCAAATGCTCAAAATGTGATCCGTTCTGTTGTATACAAATTCTCACTCTTTTGATAATTTCTCTCCCTGTCGATTTAATTATTTTTGCATGGTGGATGTTTGAAATAATACGTCTAAGTTCATTTTGTAACTCCTGCACACTGTTGTACCGGTTCCTGTAAACTAAATCTTTTCGAAATTTCCCTGAACAAAATTTTAAATATAATGAAAAATTTTATGGTCTTAGTTTAATTTAATATGCTAGGTTATTTAGGAAAAAATAATGCTTATGAGTAGCCCTTTCAAACGCTATTATAAAATACAAGTAATTTTTCTATCCCATTTGGCGGGTTCGATTCCCGGTTGAGGTAGGCGATTTTTAAAAAATCTGTGAATGCAGTTCTACTTATTATTAAAAATAAAACGATGTCTTCTTTAAGTAAAATATCCTACGTTCAATATTTAATATACTTTCCCTCCGTGTGGCATGGCCGTGGGACGCCCTGTATAACTTAAAATAAATGAGATCAATACATATAATGCGTAGAAAGAAAAGGACGATAGAAGTTTCTCAAAGTTCTGACCATTACAACCATGTTTTCTTTGACCACTAATACTTATTTACCCGAAAATATTTGTATTTAATTTACTGAATTACTTTTTCCCGAAATCCGTAAAGTTAACCGAAAGTTGGTATGCGGATGCGGTTCGCTTCGTTTAATAAATAATGAATTATTAATGTGAGCAGATGGAGGATTTACCCAGATGAGTACCTTCGTTATATTTTAATTAGAGGAATAGGAATACAATAGTATAAGGGCCTGTTTCACAATCGACATGTAAGTTCGAAGTAGCTTACTACGCAGTTCAATTGACATATATTTCATATTACAACTGTCAAATGATCTGCGAAGTAAGCTACTTCGAACTTACTTATCGATTGTGAAACAGGCCCTTAGTCTTACAAAATAAGTACAAGTATAAAAAATAGGTATAATTTGGATTAATTAATTGAAAGCAAATTAATTACTTTTCCAAATTATACCCATTTTTTATATTGATTCATAATTTATCATTACTTATCATTATCTCCATTTCGAGGCACTTTCCTATGAATGGAAGAATATAGGGCGAATAGGATATTACCCACTATGCTGGCCCATCAGTGTTTTTATATATTTTTTAACGCTAAATGGGTGACGGCAGAGCAGAATATAATTGTCACCACCACCAATCCCGTGGGTGCGACTAGCCCCCGCATACAGAAACGCTACTCAAAGTTTGAGTCCTGCTTACCATTTAAGTATTGTCAAAATTTACGTTTTTTTCCATACAAACTCTGTCAGTATAGTTCACTTTACTTTACAGTGCTCAAAATTTGAGTAGTGTTTCTGTATTTGGGGGTTAATAATAATAATAATAATAATAATTTATTTCAGTAACAGATTAAAACATTTTATGTACAGTGATCGAAGTCACCTTTTAAGCAAGATATGCCTGTGACAGGTGACTTCGCTCTTCCATAGCTACTTATTTATACATATTATATAAGCAAACTTAATAGAAACACAAATAAACAATAAATAAAAATCAACTTTAAATAAAAACAAAAATAATAAGCCTTAGAAACAAATATGAATTTTAGTTAAAAATCTTTATGGTAATTAATATATTGTAAATGTAACAGTGTGGTGTATTTTTGATTTATTTCATGTGATTCAGTATCATCTCTGTTTCCTCGTAGCTTAAGGACATTAAGAATTTGGTCATAATTATCTTAGACTCGTGAAGTGATTTATCATATATCTGTAGGATTGCATTTAATTTGTTATAGAGGTAAGCTGAGCGACTATATAACTGTGTAACAGCAAAGGCAGTCTTAGTCCGAATAAGAGGAATAACATTTTTTCTCCTAATCTTAACTTTACTTGGATCGTAAGGGGTGTTCTTGTGTTTTTTTAATACAGTGATGAGAATGTATAATTTCCTCACTGACAAAACCTGGCTGATATCATATAAAGAGGCAGTCGGAAAACGCCTGCGCTTAAAATGCATCACCTTCAGTAACGCACGTTGTGCACGTTCCACCTCTATCATTATTGTTTTGCCTGCACCACCCCAAACGGAAATGCAGTAAGTTAGGATCGATTGTGCTAAGGAAGTATATATTTCTTTCAGAATATTGCGGCTGCCCAAATTTCCACTTGGCACCACATGTCTTAAGGTCTTGAATATCCAGTTCAATTTTCTTATTCTGGTCGATACAAGTTCAATATTTGAGTGCCAGGAAAGCCGCCCATCAATTACAACTCCCAAATATTTCACGCTATCTATTTTATTAATATCAGGGCAGTCACAGTTATTAGGTTTCAGCCCAAGATCACAAGAGTGTATTGTTAATTTAAAATCAGAATTAGGTTGTGTGCAGTTACGGATTCTATAACAGATGTAGTTGGTTTTGGTGGTGTTTAGAGTCAGTAAATTATCTTTCAACCAGTTGCCAACTACACAAAGGCCAAATTCTGCATCTCGTTTTACATCAGCCCAGTTTTTACCAGCAAAGACGATAGCAGTATCGTCAGCATAGGAAATAATGTGAGCGTTATTAAGTTTAAGGTTACAGAGTTCGTTGATGTATATAAGAAAAAGTGTAGGTCCTAGTACACTTCCTTGCGGCACCCCGTAAGATATAGCACGGTCGTCGCTGTAGTATTGATTTAATTTTACCCTCTGCATCCTTTCAGTGAGGTAACTTCTGAATAGAGAAAGTGCAGTGCCTCTAATTCCTATTTGTTCTAGTTTTCGGACAAGAATGGGAACAGAGACGGTGTCGAACGCTTTTTTGATATCTAAAAATACCGATAAACAACGCATGCCCCCATCAAGCCTCTCTGTGACTAGTTGGCTAAGTTCAGCAGCTGCATCTTCAGTTGATTTGCCATGTCTGAAGCCAAACTGTGATGGAGACAGGAGCTGGTATTTGTTCAAGAAATTTGTTAGTCTTGAGTTTAGCAGTCTCTCGAGTATGTTAGAAATAGCCGGAAGTACCGATATTGGTCTGTAGTTACCAACGTCGCCTCTATCTCCACTCTTGTACACGGGGGTAACCACTGACTTTTTTAATGAAGCAGGAAAGACGCCTTGCTGGAAACATAGGTTCACTAGGTGAGTAATCACAGGGACAATCTCAATCCTAGCCATTTTCAAATAATTTATAGGAATGTTATCCCATCCCGGAGCACTCTCAGATTTTAAATACATCAATGTTCTAGTTACTTCCTCTACATCCGTTTCCAGAAGGACAAAAGAGTTTACCTGGCATTGAGTACTGTTGTTTACATGGGTTCGATTAGGGGTGCCGCAAGGATGAATGCTATTTGCAAGATCTTTACCAATATTTGACAAGTATATATTGACAAAATTTGCGGAATCGAAAGGGTTACTTTTAAGGTTAATTAATGCATCCAAATCGTCATGTAGTTTGTTGCTGTACGTAACATTTTTTATATTTCTCCATAAAACTTTATTATTATTGACCGAATTAGTAATCAAGTCCCTTTGATAATTACGTTTAAGCTTTTTAATAAGATTATTGCAAAAATTTCGATACCTGGTGTAAGTTACTTTTAATATTTCATTATCACTCTCTCTTCGAAGCCGTTTTTGCAATTTGTTACGAATTTTTATACATCGTAATATTCCAGGAGTAATCCAAGGTTTTATTATCCCTTGTCTCTTTGGAATAAGAATATTTTCAGTGTTACATTTAATAGAGTCAGTGAGTGCAGTTATGAGACGTGTAGTTACTGTTGTTGGGTCATTACAATACAGCAAATCGTTAAGATGTTTTTGTTGAAGGTCCTTCAGCGCCTTACTAAAGTCTATTCTATTTTTTGTTTTAGTTACGGAGTTTTTTAGCTTAGATTTTGAAATGGATAGTAGGGTAGTAAGATGGTCAGTGATGGTGGTGTGCAGGACTGCAATAAAAGCAGAACATTTTTTTTGTTAATCTTAAGCATGAAGTGATCCAAACAGCTTTTACCTCTGGTTGGTAGAATATGACCCGCAAGAATACCATATCCAGAGAGCATGTTTAGATAACTTATTCTATTGTTATATTCATAGGATGGTTCTAAGTCTTTTGGCAAAATATTAATATTGATGTCTCTTGCGATTATTATATTATTTTGCATATTTAGTGTATTCAAGTGTGAGCATAGTGACTTTATAAATCCCTCTGCATTGGTGTTAGACGGGGAGCGATATATGCAGAGTATTGTGTTATTAAGGATGTCAAGCTGAAGACAAGAAGCATGACTAAGTCTCACTTCCTTCACTCGAGGCTGTAGTGATTTTTTTACATATGCAACTACCCCATCATTCTGATTTAGTTGACACGTGGTGAAATATGTGTGGTAATTATCGAGTTGTGGGAGAGATTTGCTAGGGTTCAGCCTACATTCAGTTAGAACTAACACATCGGCCTCAAAGGAGAGACTAGACAATGTCAATAATAAATCATCAAAGTTGCAATATATGCTACGTATGTTTTGGGATATAATTGTGAGGTCACTCTTATTAATTAACTTAAAAGAAGGAAGCTCATTACAGTTACATTCGACTGCGCGAGCAATTTCTATTTCGTCTATCGCATTCAAGCTGTGAAACGGTGAGTTAGTCATTGAGTATTTGATTTAAGTATGAATTACAATTGCAAGCTACGGTAAAGGTTAACATTGTAGTTGATTGATTTGCAATTGGTTTTAAATTTTCTTTTAATATTTTGTAATTTAGATAAAATAGTATGATAAAGTATTGGAATTGGAATACTATATAACGCAGAGGAATAATTCGTATGTGTTTAGGTGTATTTTAGTATAGATATAAAGTATTATTTGTATTAATGTTGGGGTGTATTACATTTTTAAATGTACAACCTATCGAAAACAGAGACAATGATAAATGGATCATAAATATTATTGACATTGGCATAAGCAAAAAATTCAAAAGAAATATCCTAATTAATAGTGACAAAGTATACGTGTGATTTGTTACCTTGACGATACAGATATAGACACCCACATTTAGTCACATTACACTAGGTCCTTGATGCTCACCACGACTTAACAGTTGTTGAATTTGACTTTCGTTTCTAATTATAATTATTGGAGAAGTTTCATTTTTTCTTACGTACACCTTCCCATAGGCTGTCCAGCAAAATTTAAAGTTCTTTGATTTGGCCAAGTCCCTAGCCAAAAAGTATAAACGCGCACCTTTTGGGGTTAGGTGCTCAGACAGATATACAGGAGTATCTTCTAGGGTTTTAAATCCAATGTGTTTGGCGCAGAGTTTATTTATAGGGTTATACGGGTAAAGATATCGATTAGTAATAGGAAGTAGCGTGCCTCATATTACACCTACTGACATAACACTGCATATACTTCTACGACTACCAAGACATAATACTGCATATACATGGCCAATAGAATGTCCTATTACATGGCACCTAAAAATAAATAATTTACGAAACGTGGGTGCTATTAATTGATCTCTTACGCCTATATATAAGCATGTAATGTAATAGCTTTGTGGTGAGAATACACCAATGTTACCCTGGTACGCTGAGACAGACCTGTCAATGCCCCATCATACACAAAGTGGCACACACTAAGTACTTGGGCGTACTTGTAGACCAGAGACTTTCATGGTTTCCATGTCTGGAACACATTACTCAAAGAATGCGTAAACTCTTATGGATTTATAAGACATTACGTCATGTAGTACCTACAGATGTCGATAGGAACCTTCTGAATAACATATATGTATCACTTGCTCAATCTGTACTAATTTACTGTATACCTAGTCGCTGTACAAGGCAGTCAATAATGAAATTGACATTTACAGCAAAAACTACCACGATTGTAAAACTTTATTACAGAATTGGCTTGAAAATAAAAACTACGAAGAAATTGAGGCATTGCTTGTTTGTGTAGCATAGGCAAAAGTCAAGTGCAAGGACAACACACACACACACAGAGAGAGAGAGAGAGAGAGAGAGAGAGAAGAGAGAGACTTGTCTACATGTTTATTATGCTATAATTATTATTACTTATATTGTCTTCGATTAGGCTACTGTTAACTGTTACTTCTATTTTGTATGGAAGAGCGTTGACCCCTGACACAAGCAATTAAGCTTAGAAAGGGACTTCGGTCACTGTTGTTATGTATGTATTTAAACAGAAATAATTTTTTTTTTTATTCTATTTTCTATGCAATAACATTTAGGGTCCGTATAGAAATGTGTATATTGTTATTGCCTCTCAGTAGAATTGAGTTGGTTGATGCCAAATGTCTGGGCAGATCGTGATTGTTCAATATATTTTTGAAAAGGTTAGTCATTGTCATCAGGTTTGTCAAAATGTCTAGTATATAAGGTAGGTATCTAATATAGTATAAAGTGCGCTCGGCCTGCGAATGAGTAAACTAAGCAATACGCTCTTTACGCGCTAAGACTCTGCGCCATAGAGCTCCTCATATGTAAGCCACTAAACTAATGCGTATTCGTTATAATAATACTAGTGGTCGCCTGCGGCTTCGCTCGCGTTAATGTCGGCTACTAAATAGCCTAAAGCCTTCCTCGATAAATGGAATATCCAACACAAAAATAATTTTTCAATTTGATTCAGTAGTTCCTCAGATTGACCCGTTTAACCAACCAACTAAACAAACAAACTCTTCAGTTTTATAATATTAGTATAGGTTAGTATAGATTTCATATATTTGAATTGCATGTTTCAATGTGTAACATATAAATAAGGAAAATATGAAAATATACTTCATGATAAATGCAAACAAGCCACGACAAATAACAAATGACAGTAGGCCGTCAAAAAAAAGAAGAGGATCAAAATGACATGTCAAAAATTCTTCAAAGGGCGTTCGCGGCATCTAAACTCCTTTTGTAGAGTTCGCTCCACAAAAGAAGTCCCTCCAATAATTATTTTATTTTAGCTCTTATTCATAAATATAAATTATTTTAGCTCTTATTGCAAAGAGTTAAGGTTTAAGCCAAGGGTCTTCTTTCGTTGCGCGAACTATAACAGGAACACAGACAGGTATGACATGACAATGATGACGGACAACATGAGACAGAAACATAAGCCCCTTCGTACCCTACACAAGGCTACGCTAATCTCCGTTACTTTTTATTCATTTTTTTGACGATTTTATTCTCCAAACCCCTTATTATAAAACATACACTGAAACTTGTCATGGTTTAATAATAATGTTATCTCTGTAGTACAAAGATTTTGGTGGTTAGAAAAAAAATTTCGAAAAATTATGATCTTGAGGCGGTGAAATTTATTTCTACATTGCGAGGGTACCCGTTGGCTTACAACGTGAAGTGTAAAGGTTGGAAGAATTTCGGCAAGTTAATTAGTGTCTTGGGTGGCCGAGCGGTCAGGCACCTGCCCGGATAGCAGCGGACGCGGGTTCGATTCCCGCCTCAAGATCATAATTTTTCGAAATTCTTTTTCTAACCACCAAAATCTTTGTACTAATTTTTCTAACATTTATATATTGTTAAAATTAAAATCTAATAATCTCTGTAGTATTTCATTCAGCAAATAAAAGAGACAGCAACAGTTTTAAACTATGTTTAACTTTAGTTTTATATTAACGAATACCGCCATACAAATCGAATCGCGGGACGAATGTTGATACTCGTATACCTCAATGGATTTGTATGGCTATAGTCGCTTGGAGACTAAAATCTATGAATATCAAAGACTTGCGTAGCCTAGTGTACGATAAGTAATGGCCAGCCGCGTTTCTCTTATACCACCTAGGAGTATACTGCGATTTCGTGGCCGATAAATGGCAATAGGCTCGCCATCTATTGCACGGGACTTAAACTAATTGGAGAAGAGTGGTTGTTTATTTAACTTTTCATATAGGCGAGATACATAATAGTGATACATACATAATGTGTGTTTGTAAAGTATTTAGGCCCGGCATCACCAACACGTAAAACAACCTATTAAAAGATAGCCGCCAGTTTTTGACAGTTCTTCTATACAGGGCCCGTAGCCAGTTCGTCACGATCAGCCATATTACTTTAGTATCTACAGCGTCTTAGATTGCGCTACCAACATAACTAGGAACTTACGAAGACGATTTTGGTCACGTGATTTCACGACGACTTACGTCAAATCCCATACAGTTTGCTTTATCGAACTTCGTTATCTTTGTCGGTATGTTACTTTGTCTAGGCCGCCAGTTCTTCTATAGTAAAATGTTAAAAACCGATAGTTAAATATTATTCGAAGTTTCACAGTGTAGACACGTTTTATATTTGAATGTGTCAGGGTCAGCCCTTTGTGGGTTTGCCCGTTGTGTGTGGGTTTCGAGGACCTTTCATTGTACACTGAGGCTTATTGCGCACTGCCCTATCTCTTGTACAAACGGGTTTTCGTCTTGACGATTTACAAGTACATTGTAATCATACAATAAATGAAACCGTGGGTTGATTTCGGGTCGGCATAGAAAGTACTTTTTCTTTGGAACTCCTTTAATACACCAATCCTTTATTCTAAGTTATTATAATAATATACTAGTAGTCGGCCGCGTCTTCGCTCGCGTTAATGTCGGTTACTAAATAGCCTATAGCCTTCCTCGATAAATGGACTATCCAACACAAAAAGGTTTTTTCAATTTGATTCAGTGGTTCCTGAGATTAGTGCGTTCAATCAACCAAACAAACGAACAAATTCTTCAGCTTTATAATATTAGTATTATAGATTACTGCTGTCACTACACGGCTGCTAGTGTGTTTCACTATTTGGCTAATGACACTAAATAGCGAGCAATGTATAATGTATAACGCAACGCGTTTCTCTCGCGTGAATCTCTGAACAAGATCTTTTAACCGCCTCTGTTTTCTGGTGGTTCGCCCACCGGAAAGAGGTTTGGGATGAGGCAGGCGCCAAATATCAATTTACAACTCCTGCCATTATCATCACATCATCGTCGCCAGGTCACTGCTAGGGCACATGCCACCCCTATGGACGGAAGAATAATAGGGTGAATGGGGCATAACCCATCACGCTGACCCATTCGGGTTGGCCACTACTGCCGAACGAATGCCAAAATGACCAAAATTTATTATCTCGAGTTCCTCCGTGCTTCGGAGGGCACGTTAAGTCGTTGTTCCTGGCTGCATCAGTCGTTAATACCCACCAACCCGCACTACCTATATTCTTTCATCCATAGGGAAGGCCCGTGCCCCTGCAGTGGGGACAATAAAGGGCTGCTGATGATGATGAGTCCAAGTAACAAATATGCGTTTGTTACAGAAATGCACAGAAGCCAGGGGCGCTCACGAGTCAGGCGGTCTCGGGGCGACGTTCGCGAGGACCCTGCCCCCCGCGTATAAAATCAGCAAGTCCGTTGTATCCCTCCTGAAGACCTTCGGCTGGTCCAAGTTCGCGATCGTGGTCGGCGACGCTGTCACTGCCGCTGCTCAGCAAATGGAAGCCATCAAGGTAAGCTTAGGCCCGGCGCACACAGGGCACATTCTTTGCAAGGGTCTATACGAAAAAATCTAATTTGGACATAAGCATTGGCCGTTTGTCGAAATAAAGAATGGACAAAATATTTATTTGTAATAACAAATAATTATCAAACGGAGTCTGTTTGGTAATTTGGTTATCAATGTTGTTTGTAAGGCATGTATGCCTTTGTGTGCGTAATCCCAGGAGAGCTCCATCTCCGACCGCAACACATGCAAGCGGGTGTATTCCTACACGTCACTACCACAAACGAACGACGGCACGGCACGGCAAGGAATCCTTTGGCATCCCGACATGTAAGCGCACACTGGCGGTTACAATGCCGTGGTATCCTTAAGCGTGCCGAGGCGTCCTTAAGCATGCCGAGGCGTTCTTAGGTGTTGTCTTGTCGCGGTATCTCTCGGTATTCCGGAGACTGCCAAAGCATACCGAGGGATCCCAAGGCGTTCCTAAGGCTGCCGACACGGCACGCCTAAGCATCCCACGGCATTGTTTTTGTACTTACGACCTTCAACATTGAACTTTCGTATTTATTTTCATACTCTTCATTTATATTTTTATTCGTCGCCTAAAAATACTCTGCCATGCCATACCGCCAATCTGCGCCGGCCCTTATTCTATAAACATCACGCCTATCTCCCACTTAAGAAGTACTAAATTCAACACAATTACTTTTAAACTTTCGCTTTGCTTGATCAATATAACTTAAAATGGGAACAGCCGGGTTGCACCGACCGTGGTCAGTCCGCATGTGACCACGGTCGGTGTAACCTGGCTGAAACGTTAAAGGCAGGCATTAAAAGGCATTAAAAAGGTGATCGCTTTAATTCCCGTTTTAACTTAAATTCAACATATCAGGCGTTATACCCGCATCTTCATCTGATGGAGAACTTTTTTATTGTTCTGTGTGGCGGAGGGTCGGTCCACCGAACGCTAAAACGAAGCTATACGAACAGTGCTGAATTAAGCCCGCGTGGGGCTAGCAAATTGTATCAAGAGGCCTTTAGATACTGGATACTAGGAACATTTTCAGAAAGGCGCCCAAATGCCCAGAGCCCGAAGCATTGCTACTCTTGCTCCACTGTATGCGAGATGGGGGTCCATCACTTCCAGTGTGGTTGAAGCTTTATTGCTAAGCACCATTTGTTAACAGTCGAATTTTTCTTCGAAGCCTAGGAAGCCCTTAGGAATTTAAGGGTTTCTCATTATTTGAACCGGTCAAACAAATACACATTCAGCATCACCTTTCGAAATAAATTGTATCTTTTAATGTCCAAAAAGCTATATAAGTTTGTAAAAGTATTCTACAGAATTTCGAATATTATCCAATTACAATGTTATATAACTAACCCAATTACGGTATTCTTACGAAACTTTTGTGCGCAATCAAGGGAAATGAAATAAGTATGAGAGCAGTATTTGTGCTTCTAAGGCGCAATTTGCTATGGAAGTGAAAAAATACCGTGGAATGAGCCAGCCCCTTCTTACCCCAGAGGGGTGTCGTAAAAGTTGACTAGAGACAATGCCAGAAAGTCCCCTAAAGGTGGAGGACAAACCACTAACCACAGGATACCCATTTATCGGCAGGCGGCCGGCTTAAATAATTTTAGATTGAGAAGTCATTCCATCCGGTCTTTATTTTCTATACATTCATTCATCACATTCACCTTTCCGGTGTGATGGCTGATATTGAATTGATATTGATAATTGAAAGCTATCCACTCCCTCGTGATTCTTTTTTTCACTACCCAGAGAATTTATTTGATTTAATAAGGTACTTAAAAGTATTCTTGTTGTGTAGGTACATACATACAATAACGTTTATTTCTTGTTTTCATTTCAATACTTATTCGTTAATATAAGACATAAGAAAACATCGAAATTGACGGAATGTTGTTTCTGGAACAAAGTAACAAATATTATGATGTTATTATTATTCATTTCGGTATGGCGCACTGGAATTCACGTATTTTGATCTGACGCGAATAGGACAGGGTTGTGATTCACTTATCCCTATGACGAACTGAAAAGCCATTTCAGTTCGTCATATGGATAAGTGATGCCGTGTACTATATAAAAGTTTTAAAAAATGATTCTGCGTTCCTTCTAGTAAAACATCGGAGGATCTGGGGACCTAAAAAGGCCGCTTCGAGCAATTCTCACTAGATTCATAATATGAATTAGATTGGAAATCACAAAATGGCCACTTGGCTCGCAATTCATATTATGATTCGGATACAATTCTGCCGCCGCAATTCATTCATTTGACAATTTTGTATGGGGATTGCTAAAATGGTTCACACAATAGGAATTGCTCGCGTGTCAATTAGCAGAATCATAAAAAGTTACTCCCGAGCAACATCTCGCAATTCTTTTTTTGTACTTTCCACAAAAATAATTAATAATGGCAGATTTAAGGTCTCTATGAGAACTTTTTAGAACATACAATCAATCAATCAAGTTCCGATGCGGGAATCGAACCCCTGTCCACTGCAATCCGGGCAGATACCTAACCCAATAAACTCGTATTAATTATTTCTGACTAAATCTTTCCTACAAATAATATGTGGTTAGAAAAAGTTCGATACCACAATATATTTTGTACCTACTAATTTCTTTAACAGTAACATGTATTGTTCAAATTAAATTCAAAGTAGTAAATCGTTCCTGTATATTTCTGATTAAGTATTTTCTTTGAAGTATTTGTTTTATTCAAATATTTGTTTGATGATGAATTGTTTTAGGAACTGTCTCAGTCGATGGGCATGACAGTGACAGCGGAATACACGTTTGCTGACTACATACCACTTCACATCGCAGACATGGAAGCTATCGTAGACCAGACGTATAAGAAAACTAGAGGTAAGATTCTATGTGACTTCATTGTAGAGAAAAAGAGGTTAAAAATAGTAGTATGTATAATATTAACAGCATTATTGTGTTCCCGCAATTTGTGATAAGATAGCCAGCAATTACAATTGTCACCACCCCCATCTCTCCCGTGGGTGTCGTACAAGGCGACTAAGGGTAAAGGCAGTGATGAGTAATGGGCAGCAGCATTTCTCTCATACCACCTAGCAATATAAATTTGTACTGCGATTTATGTGCCCGATATATGGCAATAGGCTCGCCGCCTGTTACATAGGACGGAACATAATTGGCGAAAAGTGGGTGTTAATTCACCTCTGCCTACCCCTTCGGGGATATAGGCGTGATTTATGATTTATTTATGTATAGCCAGCCCCTCTGTGGCTGAGGGTTCCAGGTGAAGCTCGATTTCATAATCGCCCCTTATCGTCACTTACCATCAGTTGAGATGAAGGCAAAGAACTACTCTATCTAGCTGCTAGAATTTTTACTTTTTTAATGCTAGACTCTAGCTAGAATCCAGTATAAAAAAGTACGAATTAAAAAAGTGAAAAGTACGTAAAAAGATCACATACAATTTGTAGGTAAGTTCGAATGTCATTAGAGAAAGTGGTTAATTAGCAATCAACCACTTTCACTCATTGTGGATCTGCTGAAGAGCATGACACAATAGCGAGTGCCGTCGCCGTTAACCACACGTCGACCAATTACGTCGCAGGAAAATATAAGTTTCGATAATTATTCTCTGCGTTGGGATTGGTGGAGTTTGACGTCGAGAACACTTTGTTTATATTACGGACAAGTCACAACTAAGCTTGTTATCTTTTAGTGATAAGCGGCCCTTGGTCTATAAAAGTGGCTAATCTAATGCATAGAATATAATATATATGAAGCTGACGTATTACAGAGAAAAAAATACGTCAGGTTCATACTTTTGTTTTCTATTGCGTCTTTTGCGCTAGAATAGATAACCCACTTGGCTAGGACCTCAGTATACATAATATATAGAGGCTCTCTAGTATACATTAGTATTTTATTCGTTCGAATAGATTGGGCACTTGTCTAGACGGGCTGGCACAGAACGTGAACAAAATGTTAACAATGGGACTTGAAAATATTCCTTTCTGATATTATAAATAATAAATAATAATAAATATTTTTACACTCACACCTAACATCTAGCCAAAGTAAGTAGCCTAAGCACTTGTGTTATGGATACTAGATGACGGACATATTTTTAATACAATTATGTATATAAAATGTTGTATTATAAAATGTTGTTGTGTATATGTACATAAACATATACACAACCATGACTCGGAAACAAACATTTGTGGTCATCACAAAGTTTGCCCCTACCAGGATTCGAACCCGGGACCTCTTGGCCAATACCCAGCAATCTGAGCATTCGACCAAGGCGGCCGTCGCAGTATGAAGGAAGAATTTGCTTTTAAGAGAATTTTAACCAAAAGAGTAGATAATGAAACTTTCCACGCTGTTACGTTAATGTACCGAAGTTGTTTTTAATCTAACACATTAATTAAATCCGTATGGTAAAAGTAAGATCAGAATATAATTGTCACCACCCCCCATCTCTCCCCAGGGTGTTGTACTAGGCGATTATGGGTAAAGAAAGCGATGAGTCATGGGCAGCAGCATTTCTTTTATATCATCTAGCAATAGTGCCTGATAAATGGCAATAGGCTCGCTTCAATTACAAGGGCCCTAACATAATTGGCGAATCGTGGGTGCTAATTAGTCTTGATGCGGGAATCGAACCCGCGTTCACCGCCACGTCCGTTTAACCCTACCTTTAGTAGGTTATATGATACTATACAACGAGAGCAAGTAATAAGGGAAGTGTGGGAAGAAGATTTGTGTGTTGAATTCTTGGTAACTTGGTAAACTATGTATACAAAGGATGGTTGGCCTTGCTTCTTGGATAATGATAAAGTTTCGAAGTTCACGAATGCCAAGTCGATACGATCCAAGTCGACATACGTGAATTTACAAACTATGTAGCTGCTAATTATGTTCCCACAAATTTGCAGATTTGAAGATTTGAAATAAAACACTTAAAACCACTTAGGTCTAAGTGTGACTTCGTGTGACAAGGGGTGGCTGGCTAAACGTGACGTCACATTTCAAATCTAACAAGACCCGACACCGGCACGGCAAATCCATGGAGTACTGTTTCGTCTCAATTTCTAAATGTAAAATTGCTGTCACGTCACACACACACACACACACACACACACACACTCGCACTCGCACTCGCACTCGCACTCACACTCACACGCACGCAAGTACACGGACACGGACACGCACACGCCCACGCACACACACACACACACACACACATACATTACTCAAAGACAAAGACACTTTATTTCTCTTAAATATGGTACATTATGAGATCTTAAAATTTAAAATGTTTCACATATTTCACCAGAATCTGGTACGCAAAATTTTCGTCTAAAACTCGTCTCGCAAAATTTTCTCTAATTTGAATTCAAATTATTATATTATAATTACAGCCTACTTCACCAGTAATTAATGTAAAACTTTATCTAGAATATTATTTACAATTGTTATGTAGGTAAGAGCGGAGTCTTCTAGAACATAAAGGTATCTAAAGGAAGACTACTAAATACCCTTCGTGGAAATGTTTAGACTAGAAATAAATTATTTGTTTAAAAAAAACACGAAAGAGCTAGTACAATACAAATGTCACTAGTCTACCCTTGCTTCTTGCTTCTGTCGTGGGTGTCGTACAAGGTGATTAACTGCCGCACTCATAGACGTTATTTAACGTAATGAGTACTTATACAAAAAAAATTAGAATTATTATTCCAAACTAGTCGCTATTCGGGGAATGGTCTGTGGTCTAAGTTTTGACTGAGTTTTTTTTTATGAAGTAATCATTAAAGTTAATTACCGTCTCGAAGTGCGACAGTAAGAGCTATAATAATATAACGAAGAATCGACGGCAGCGTTCGTAGCGCACCATATAACAAATTACTGCGATTAGACTACCCGCTGAATGGCAATAGGCTCTCGTTTTATTAAAACCGTGGGTGTTAATTTAACTCTACCTACTCTTTTTGTGAAAAAATTACGTGTATTAATGTAAGCTGTAAGTTAATTAAGTAGTGTAATTATGTAGGCTTATGTAGCGTTAGTCCTTTAGACAAAAGTCTAATCTAAATGAAACTGACGTGTTACAGAATGAAAACGTCATGGTGACCGAGCGGCGCGGGCGTGTCAAATGTAAAAGAAGCAACCATAAATTTTTATTTAATTTTATATTAAACAGAAAATCAACGTGCTTGACGCCAAGCTTATTGATCGTCTCGGTACCCCATTACGGTGAACTCCATTGTTGACCGCGTATGGAATTGGCAACAGCGGGTCACTTCACGATGCGCCCCACAGTCCCCGTAACACGGGACGTGGACTAAATCTCTCCATCACTTGACAGTGTCTTATCTCAGGATTTAGTGTGAGGTAGAGTGCGAGATTTTTTTTTTTTCTCAGAGGATATTTTGTGGACGTCTGTGGGGCGGATCGTGAAGTGGATCGAAAAGATGTAGTCTTTTCGGTCCACTTACGGTCCACAAATTAAATACAAAGTTTTGACAGCTTCTCTTAAGTTTGACACGACGGTCGCTATGATGTTTTTGTCTGTAATACGTCAGTTTTATACATTTACATACTAACCCCCGAATACAGAAACGTAACTCAAATTTTGGGGACTGCTTAACAAAATAAGTGGACAGTACCTGTCAGAATTTCTATGGAAAAACGTCAATTTAGACAATAATTAAATGTTAAGCAGGTCTCAAACTTTGATTAGCGTTTCTGTATTCGGGGGACACATACACAAATCACGCCTATGGATATAGGAAGAAGTAGGCAGAGGTGAACTAGCACCCACGCCAATTATGTTAAGTCCCATGTAGGTAATAAGTGGCGAACCTATTGCCATATCGGGCACAAAAAGTAGCAGTACTATTGCTAGGTGGTATAAGAGTAACGCTGGTGCCCATTCCTCATCACTGATTTATCCTTAGTCGCCTTGTACGACACCCACAGGAGAGATTTTGTGTGGTGACAATTGTATTCTACTCTGCCGTCACCACACGGAAATTTTATACATTTGCATTATATTTGTTATAATACATTGGCCACTTGTCTTAAGGGCTAATAACGCTACTTAAGGGTTGACAACCAACCCGTTCTCTTAAAAGAATCTTGTCAAATATATTGGACACACCATTTGAATACAACCCACGTCTTAAGAAGAAAGCAGAAATCTTTCCTTTGTGGCGTAAACATGTTAACAGTGTGTTATTCTGGACACAGATTTCTTTTATGTACTAATCCCCAGAAACTCCAGATCGACTGTAGGGTCGCGATTGGGAAAACGCACAAGTGGACATTGAAACTTTTTGATCCTGGGCGAATAAAATATGTCAATGATCGGCCTTCACAGAGGCTGTTTGTTAGATCTAAGATTTTTGTCACAAGCGTTGCTTCAGAAAACTTTTTTTGTTTGTTCCTAAGGCGTACTATTCGACCTTCAGGGAGGCTTTTCGTTGTATTAGGACTTTTGTCACATACACAAAGCTTGCCTTAGAAAACAGGTTTGTTACTAAGGCGTTTTATTCCTGTGTCCCACGCTGGCCTGGAAGCAAAAAAAAAACGTTGAATGTGCCAGCCCCCACTCACGCCAAAGCTCGCAAAAATCGACTCAGGAAGATTGCCCGGTGTAGACAAATAAGCACCTAGGGGCACCCGAATGTTGGAGTGTGGATCCTACTACTAAAAAATTAGCGATTTTGTTGTTAGTCCCACTCATATTTCCTTGAAGAAACAGTTTAACAGTACTCAATAGACAAATATTATTACATTATCATATTCTACATCACAGAAGCAAGATGTAGCCTTCGAAATAATGGATTTTATTCATGAGGCTAGCATGATGTTTGTGTTCCGTTAATCTTAGCAGGATCTAACACATAGGACATTGCCTTGAGCAGGAAGATTGATTCACTGCCGCTTATAAAGCAACAGGTTGAAGTGTCAATACGTCTTTAAAGAGTTATACCTGTGTTACAGCAATTTCTTTGCAGTGTGATAGTTTACAATTTTTACAGTGACTAATTCTAAAAATTATTGCAAAGAAAATTATGGCTAGAGAAAGTTCTAAAAATTATAGTCTTACTTTAAAAGTTAGAGAAATTTCGTCAAGTTAACTAACGTCTTGGTAGGCCGTATATTAGTATGGTATATTAGTCCGAATTGCAGAGGACGCGGGTTCGCTTCCCGTTTCAAGACTATAGTTTTACGAACTTTTTCTAAGTCAAGTCAAGTCAAAGTCAAAATTCATTTATTCATATCTGGTATGATTACAATACACTTTTATGAATCGTCAAGACGCTAGATACCGAAAACCCGTGTGTCCAAGAAAAAAAAATAGTGGGAAAAAAATAGCGGAGTGCGCAGCATGCCTCAGTCTGTAATGATAGGTCTCCCAAACCCGCCCACGCCCCGATCCGCAACGAAGCGCCGACCCTGCCGCGTTCAATACCAAGATGGTACTAAACGCATCAGGGCCCAACGCTCCGCTAGCAGAACGGCACGCAAGTAGGCTGTAGAGAAACCCACCATTGTCAACGAGTTATGACATTGCAGGTACATTGTAAATTATGCACCAAATACAATCCCACAACTCGCCAATCACATAATCCGAAACATGCCGCGCACTACCAATCAACCCCCCAACCCCCACCCTACCTATACGGACACACAAGTTTTCAATATCTAGCGAAAAATCTACGCCATCCGTTCGTAAGCTATCGGGAGGCCCTGTTCTGAGAAGAACGGGCAAGAAACTCAGTCGGGTATTTTCCTCCCTTAGTTACGTTCCTCTTATACCACCTAGCAGTACTGCGACTTTTGTGCCCGCTTAATGGCAATAGGCTCGCCACCTATTACATGGGACCTAACATAATTAGCGAAACGTGGGTGCTAGTTCACCTCTGCCTACCCCTTCGGGGATATAGGCGTGATTTATGTATGTATGTATGTATGTAAATCGTAACGAAGTTCGTCATGATCGGCCTCGTCATGATCGGCCTCGTCATGATCGGCCTCGTCATGATCGGTCTCGTCATGATATTACATTGGTACCTAAAGCGTCTCAGATTGCGCTACCAACATAACTAGGAACTTACGAAGACGATTTTGGTCACGTGATTTCACGACGACTTACGTCAAATCCCATACATTTTGCTTTATCGAACTTCGTTATCTTTGTCGGTATGTTACTTTGTCAGGCCCCCTGGGTTGGGTGGTGTCAAAAAGACAATATATCTGGTACATTTACGAGTACGTAATCAATCACAGCGTAGTCATGATAAATGTTTTAAGTAAAAAAAAAAGATATTTTGTTTATACGTTCAGGCAATAAGAAATTGTATATGAAAATTGTATCGGCCGTGGTCATTTATTGTTGTATGTGTTTCTAATATTTCGTGTTGAGAATAAAGTTTCTGGTTACAAAATGTATTGCCGTGTAGTGGCGGCAGAGCTAAAATCAATTCTCATCAAAACCCATCTCTCTGGACGACGACGAGTCCTACCCCTTTGGGGACTAATATGCGTGATGTCTTTGTGTAATTTTTTGCCCTTTTTAGCTTATTTATTGAAAATTTAATAAAAATGATGAGTAAATAAATAAGAATGAGCCGTGGGCAACGACAGAGCAGAATACAATTGTCACTACCCGAAATCTGTATCGTGGGTGTCGTACAAGGCGACTAAGTGTTAAAACAGTGATGACGAATAGGCAGCAGCGTTCCTCTTATACCACCTAGCAATGTACTGCGTTTTTTCGTACCCAATAAATGGCAATAGGCTCAGCACCTATTGGCTCGCCACCTATTACATGGGACCTAACATGATTGCCGAAACGTGGGTGTTAAATCTCCTTTGCCTACCCCTTCGGGGATATAGGCGTGATTTATGTATGTGTTAAACCGACCTTCCTTGTTCCAGTGTACGTGTTCCTTGGGGAGCACATTGCGCTCGTAGACTTCGTCGGCATCCTGCAGAGGAGGGGGCTCCTAGAAAAAGGGGAGTATGCCGTGGTTGCGGTGGACGATGAGATCTACGACCCTAGCAACGCCGCCGTCACACACACCGGTAAATAAACTGACCCCGTAAATAAATAAATAAAAATATGGTTTATATATATATATATATATATATATATATATATATATATATATATATATATGGTATCGTTATATACACTCATGAATCGTCAAAGCGTGTGTACCAAAGAATAACGGTGGCCAATAATCAACGTCATAAGCTACACCATTCGTTCGTAAACTAGCCAAGTGACTTATCTATCAAACACAAATAGAATAGCATACAAAATGTATAATACTACCGAGTATTACCGAAAAAAAAAAACGTCAGTTTCAATATTTTGTTTCCTATATTTTGTAGGTTAGGTATTTTACGCTTATTATTTCAAGAAAATAATACTTTGGTGTTTATTTGAACACGAGTGGTCACTCGCGGCTTCGCTCGCTTTAATGTCGGTTGTTATATAGGCCTTGGTCATTAAATGGACTATCCAAGACAAAAATAATTTTACAATTTGAGCCAGTAGTGTCTGTTATTAGCGCGTTTAACCAACCAAACAAACTGACAAACTCTTCAGCTTAATAATAATGGTATAGAATTATAGATAGATACAATCTTATACGATTAGCTGTAGAAATTAAATTCTATCGCCCAAAGCAGGATTTATTGCGGATTCCATGCAAATAATTAGGCGTGATTTATTATAATTGTAGTACATTATAGATGAGCGCAAAAATACGAAAGCTAATGGAAGGTGAAAACCTCCATTAACTTTATTGACTTTGCAAAAATTTAAATAATTTTAAAAATGAAAAATGGCATGATACGATTCGTGAACATTGAAGATAGAGCGAAAAAGCTCTTACCTCTAACTTTTTAAGTCGATAATGCTACGATGCGCAAATGAAAATTTTGGTCGTAAGACAATAATGCTTTGTTTGTTTCAGTAGCATATCGCATAATAGTAGATTTTCCATCAAGTGCACAAAACGAATCATTTTTGTCCGAGACTTTTAGCAGCCCGAGCCAAAGGCGAGGGCTGATAGTAATGTTGAGGATAAAAATGGTTTTGTGGACGAGGTAGAAACTCTGCTTTTCACTTCGATTGCGAGGAAATAAATCAGAATTTCTCATAACATTTCTTAAAATTCAAACAAAAATTAGTACAGTTTTGAATACTGACAGAAATTGTTTTTCCCATTGATACTAGGCTTGGGCTGCAGGCATATACAGCCAAGTATTAAATTAATTTTGAAATAATAATTTTTTTAAATTAATTTAATAACCTACCGTACCTGCTTGAATTAAAATTGTAATATCTTTTATGTCTTAAAAAACACATTAGGCAAATAAATTTAAGTAAATATTAAACAATAACAAATTCTATCTCTGAATTCCTTATTGTCTTTGGCTGCATGGCTCATTTTCTTTGCCTTATTATCGACACATTTATGAGTAGATACGTTAATGCTCTAGAGCACAAAATTCGATTTTGTGCAGCCTATATGCTGCACAAATAAGCACTTTCAGAGCATGAGAAGTGAAAATATTATTATTGTACATCTATTATAAGTCAGAAACTTCTAAAGTGGAGCAAGTTTTGCAAGTGAGAGCTAAGTTGGGGCATCTGAGTACGGTCTCTTTGCCAAATTGAAATTAGTAATACTTTTGCTAACAGATTCTATTACAGTATTGATTAAAACAAGTTGGTTCACAGAACAACAGAATAACATTACAAGTAACAATACGAATTGCAATTAATTTTTCATCCCACCATCTCGGAAAAAGCGTTGTTGCTCTTCGATATCTGAGTGCAAAAGCCGTTTTTATCCTCTAGAGGTTAATAGTAGATTTTCCATCAAGTGCACAAAACGGATCATTTTTGTCCGAGACTTTTAGCGGCCCGAGCCGAAGGCGAGGGCTGATAGTAATGTCGAGGATAAAAATGGTTTTGTGGACGAGTTAGAAACTCTGCTTTTCACTTCGATTGCGAGGAAATAAACAGTAATTTAACTTAACATTTCTTAAAATTCAAACTAAAATTACTACAGTTTTGAATACTTAAGGAAATTGTTTTTCCCATTGATATTAGGCTTGGGCTGCAGACCTATACAGCCAAGTATTAAATTATTTTTGAAATAATAATTTTCTTAAATTAATTTAATACTTACCGTACCTACTTGAATTAAAATTTTAATATCTTTTATGTCTTAAAAAACACATTAGGCAAATAAATTTAAGTAAATATCAAAAAATAACAAATTCTATGTCTGAATTTCTTATTGAGTTTGGCTGCATAGCTCATTTTCTTTGCCTTAATATAGATACTTTTATGATTAGATACGTTAATGCTCTAGAGCACAAAATTCGATTTTGTGCAGCCTATATCCTGCACAAACAAGCACTTTCAGAGCATGAGAAGTGAAAAGTAAATTTAAATTTAGAACATCGTGTGCAATGAGTTTGTGAATTCAAAACATCATTATACCTATTTATTTCTACCTCCATGGTGCCGAAATTATCATGCAACCTATTTTAATTTGTTAAAAACTCAGACTCGGAACCTTCTTGGTGTACTTTTTTTGTAATTTGCTTTGCGCGCGCCATTTTCTTTTCACGTCATAAATTTGTTAAAACTTAGGAGTTCCGTGACGGTCAATCGGCTTGGCGTCAATCTTGCTTTAAACATTTTGATCGTCTACAATGCTTGCTTGATGCTTGAGTCAAGCATTTAAAAGTTTTTTAGGTTTGTTTGATTTGTTTACGCTAGCAACGGAACAAAAATATACAGAAAATCAACGTGCTTGACTCAAGCTGATTGACCGTCTCGGAACTCCATTAGAGACGGTAATTTTTATTAGGTACTTACAGGTGTGTCAGGATAAATTTTGCGGGTGTGGCTGGGTGGATGGCTGGGTGTTGGACGTGTCTGGGTGTATGGGTGTTTTGTGGGTGTGTCTAGGTGAATGGGTGTTTTGTGGGTTTGTCTAAATGGATGGGTGAGTATTGTGGGCGTGACTGGGTGGAAGTTGTGGGTGTCTGAATGGATGTTGTGGGTGTCTGGGTGATTAGATATTTTGTGGGTGTTTCTGGATGAATGGGTGTTTTTTGGGTGTTTCTGGGTGAATGGGTGTTTTGTGGGTGTGTCTGGGTGATTGGACATTTTGTGGGTGTTTCTGGGTGAATGGGTGTTTTGTGGGTGTTTCTGGGTGAATGGGTGTTTTGTGGGTTTTTCTGGGTGAATGGGTGTTTTTTGGGTGTTTCTGGGTGAATGGTGTTTTGTGGTTGTTCCTGGGTGAAAGGGTGTTTTGGGGGTGTTTCTGGGTGAATGGGTGTTTTGTAAGTGTTTCTGGGTGACTGGGTGTTTTGTGGGTGTTTCTGGGTGAATGAGTGTTTCTGGGTGAATGGGTGTGTATTGCGGGTGTGAATGTTGTGGGTGTTTCTGGGTGGGTGTTGAGAGTGTATTTGGGTTAATGGGAGGGTGTTGTGAAAGTTTCTGGGTGAAAACAGAAACTGTTGTGATTGTTTTCTTTTTGTATTTTGCAATTTCCTCGTTGGGGGGGATGAAAAGTTACGTGTTGCACTCGAGTGCAAAGATTTTTCACCTTGTGCTCTTTTGATTCCCTCGCTATCGCTCAGGATTCTAATTTTTGAATCATTCACTACGCTCGTGATTCAATTTTAGAATCCTTCGCTAGCTCGGTCATCAAAATTGAGCACGCGGTTAAAAAACAACTTTGCACTCATGTACAACAAATAACTATTATAAGTCATTTTGAAATTGCAATATTGATTGCAATTTCAAAGAATTTATTGCAATTTCAAAACGCAAAGTCTTGGTTGGCCGAGTGGTATCTGTCCGGGTTGCAGAGGGCGCGGGTTCGATTCCCGCATCAAGACTACAATTTTTCCAACTTTCTCTAATTTTATGTAATAATTTTTTCATCCCACCATCTCGGAAAAAGCGTTTTTGCTCTTCGATATCTAAGTGCAAAAGCCGTTTTTATCCTCTAGAGGTTAAAGTAAATTTGAATTTAGAACATCGTGTGCAATGAGTTTGTGAATTCAAAACATCATTATACATATTTATTTCTACCTCCATGGTGCCGAAATTGTCATGCAACCTATTTTAATTTATTCGATTTTAATTTGAACATTATATAAATGTAAGAAAAATTAGTACAAAAAACCCCAAAATCTTTGTACTATTTTAATTTGTTAAAAACTCAGACTCGGAACCTTCTTGGTGTACTTTTTTTGTAATTTGCTTAGCGCGCGCCATTTTCTTTTCACGTCACAAATTTGTTAAAACCTAGGAGTTCCGTGACGGTCAATCAGCTTGGCGTCAATCTTGCTTTAAACATTTTGATCGTTTACAACGCTTGCTGGATGCTTGAGTCAAGCATTTAAAAGCTTTATAGGTCTGTTTGATTTGTTTACGCTAGCAACGGAACAAAAACATACAGAAAATCAACGTGCTTGACTCAAGCTGATTGACCGTCTCGGAACTCCATTAGGGACGGTAATTTTTATTAGGGACTTACAGGTGTGTCTGGATGAATGTTTCGGGTGTGGCTGGGTGGATGGGTGGCTGTTGGAGGTGTGTCTGGGTGAATGGGTGTTTTGAGGGTGTGTCTAGGTGAATGGGTGTTTTGTTGGTGTGTCTGGGTGAATGGGTTTTTGTGGGTGTGTCTGAATGGATGGGTGAGTATTTTGGGTGTTTCTGGGTGATTGGGTTTTTTTTGGGTGTGATTAGGTGTTTTGTGGGTGTTTCTGGGTGTGATTGGGTGTTTTGTGGGTGTTTCTGGGTTAATCGGTGTTTTGTGGGTGTTTCTGGGTGAATGGGTGTTTTGTGGGTGTTTCTGGGTGAATGGGTGTTTTGTGGGTGTTTCTGGGTGAATGGGTGTTTTGTGGGTGTTTCTGGGTGAATGAGTGTTTTGTGTGTCTTTCTGGGTGAGTGGGTGTTTTTTGGGTGTTTCTGGGTAAATGGGTGTTTTGTGGGTGTTTCTGGGTGAATGGGTGTTTTGTGGGTTTTTCTGGGTGAATGGGTGTTTTGTGGGTGTTTCTGGGTGAATGGGTGTTTTTTGGGTGTGTCTGAGTGGATGGGTGTGAATGTTGTGGGTGTTTCTGGGTGGGTGTTGAGAGTGTGTTTGGGTTAATGGGAGGGTGTTGTGGAAGTTTCTGGGTGAAAACAGAAACTGCTGTGATTGTATTTTTTTTTTGTATTTTGCAATTTCCTCGTTGGGGGGGATGAAAAGTTACGTGTTGCACTCGAGTGCAAAGATTTTTCACCTTGTGCTCTTTTGATTCCCTCGCTATCGCTCAGGATTCTAATTTTTGAATCATTCACTACGCTCGTGATTCAATTTTAGTTATTTGTTACAACAATAGTTATTTGTTGTACGTGAGTGCAAAGTTGTTTTTTAACCGCGTGCTCAATTTTGATGACCGAGCTAGCGAAGGATTCTAAAATTGAATCACGAGCGTAGCGAGTGATTCAAAAATTAGAATCCTGAGCGATAGCGAGGGAATCAAAAGAGCACAAGGTGAAAAATCTTTGCACTCGAGTGCAACACGTAACTTTTCATCCCCCCCAACGAGGAAATTGCAAAATACAAAAAAAAATACAATCACAACAACTTCTGTTTTCACCCAGAAACTTCCACAACACCCTCCCATTAACCCAAACACACTCTCAACACCCACCCAGAAACACCCACAAAACACCCATTCACCCAGAAACACCCACAAAACACCCATTTACCCAGAAACACCCAAAAAACACCCATTCACCCAGAAACACACACAAAACATCCATTCACCCAGAAATACCCATTCACTCAGAAACACCCACAAAACACCCATTCACCCAGAAACACCCACAAAACACCCTTTCACCGAGAAACACCCACAAAACACCGATTAACCCAAAAACACCCAAAAAACACCCATTCACCCAGAAACACCTACAAAACACCCAATCACACCCAAAAAACACTCAATCACCCAGAAACACCCACAATTCTCACCCATCCATTCAGACACACCCACAAAAACCCATTCACCCAGACACACCCACAAAACACCCATTCACCTAGACACACCTCCAACAGCCACTCATCCACCCAGCCACACCCGCAACATTCATCCAGACACACCTGTAAGTACCTAATAAAAATTACTCCGAGACGGTCAATCAGCTTGAGTCAAGCACGTTGATTTTCTGTATGTTTTTGTTCCGTTGCTAGCGTAAACAAATCAAACAGACCTAAAAAGCTTTTAAATGCTTGACTCAAGCATCAAGCAAGCGTTGTAGACGATCAAAATGTTTAAAGCAAGATCGACGCCAAGCTGATTGACCGTCACGGAACTCCTAGGTTTTAACAAATTTATGACGTGAAAAGAAAATGGCGCGCGCAAAGCTAATTACAAAAAAAGTACACCAAGAAGGTTCCGAGTCTGAGTTTTTAACAAATTAAAATAGGTTGCATGACAATTTCTGCACCATGGAGGTAGAAATAAATATGTATAATGATGTTTTGAATTCACAAACTCATTGCACACGATGTTCTAAATTCAAATTTACTTTAACCTCTAGAGGATAAAAACGGCTTTTGCACTCAGATATCGAAGAGCAAAAACGCCTTTTCCGAGATGGTGGGATGAAAATAACTATTCTAACTTATATTATAAAATGTTCATATAAAAACAAAAAATATTCAATATCGGCTAAAGGAGTCGTATTCACTATCTAGTCTAGCTGAGGGTTTTTGGTTTGGTTAAGACCTTTGAGTTGAACTTTAATCTACGAAAAATTTGAATGCCACAGAGCTTTTAAGTCAGCTCAGTCGCAGAAAATCCTTTTTATCCCAAACACATATATTTTACATTAGAGACGTTTTGAATTGTAAGTGCTGAAGATTGAACTAGCACCACAGATTTGTATACAAAATACATGATGTGATAAGCAATGTGAAAAAAATGCAAATTTTTCTTCTTCTTTAAACTGGATCTTGAGAATGATTCCAAGCAGCTTTATCAGACGTAGGTAATGATGAAGAGCTCTCAATAAACAGTACGGTATTTATTTATGAGGAGCTCGCTAGCACTGTGGCATAGCGCGCTTGGCCTGCAATTGCGTAAACTAAGCGATATTGCTAACGCCGGTCATTGGAGGGGCGACCAAAAATTTATTATCTCGAGTTCCTCCGTGCTTCGGAAGGCGCGTTAAGCCGTTGGTACCGGCTGCATCTGCAGTCGATAGTACCCACCAACCGGCACTGGGCCAGCGTGGTGGGTTATGGCCCAATCTCCCTATATTCTTCCATCCATAGGGAAGGCCCGTGCCCTAGCAGTGGAGACGTTAAAGGGCTGGTGATGATTTATTTATGAGTGTGTTTTTTCCCCACAGAGTACCTTGGGCAAAACAGCACTAACGACATTCAAGCGTTCAGGGCTGTACTGAGGCTGACCCCTTCGTTTCCCATCAATCCACATTACGAGTAAGTTTAAACACGTGTTATATTTGTATGCTAAGTCATTCCAACGTATATTTCTCAGGAGTACCCCTTGTAAGTTCTATGAGTTCCGTGCCCGACAAATGGCAATATGCTCGCCATCAATTACATTGCCTTACATGACCTAAACTATTTGGCGAAACATGGGTGTTAATTCACCTCCTCTGGGGACATAGGTGTGATTTATGTATGCATGTACCCCTGGTAAGATCATAAAGGACATGAACTAGTCCACACGCCTTAGGGAAGCTGTCTAGCGAGGAGTAACGAAGAAGTTATCTCGAGTTCGATCGTGATAACTTATGATCTAAAGGCTTTATTAACGAACATGGTGTATGTGTAGATTTAGATTTGGAATTACTCTGCCGTCTACGCGGCGTTACTACCGTTTATAACTTTCACCAGTTTATTGCCAGATTATTATTAAGACTGGAGATCGATCGACCATTATATAAAAAACCGGGCTCTACTTGCTTCTGTAAGGAAAAGGAACACTCTCGTTGATAACGGTTTTGAATCACAGCTTTTCGCTTTTGATTGGGCAGATCCGGCTCGAAGGGCCAAATGTTTATGCCTATATTTAGGGTCTTGGGTAATTAATGAATGGACTGTATATTTTAGGACTCGTGTAATAAATAAAGATACAGATGTTAGCATTACATAGGCTTGATTTATGTGTGTATGTATCTCGATTCCTGAGCTGAATAACAAGTGCTCATGGTAAACTTAACCTCCCTTATCATAAAATATGGACTAGAGTTAGTCATGCATTCAGCAAATAAAAGTGATAGTATCAGTTTTAAACTATGACTAGTTTTAGTCCATGTTTTAAAATAAGGTGGAATTGGTTTTTAATAAGTACTCAATTTTTTGTGTAGTGTGCTGTGTCAAATGATTAGAGAGCTCTCTGCAGCACCGCCGTTCTGCGTGCCAAATTACCACAGACTCTTCGAAGATATATCGGTAAGTCCATCGCCAGCCCTTTAATGTCCCCAATGCTGGGGCACAGCCCTTTTCTATGGATGGAAGATTATAGGGAGAATGGGCCACCAGCTGGCCCGGTACGGATTGGTTGGTCTGATGGTCTGGTATAAGTAAGTGTAATATTTAATTTTTGTTATTTCTCTTTGAGACTCATCTTTAATGACCCTATTGTTAAGAACTCTTCGGTGTTTATAATAGACAATATTCTTTTCACTTCTCATGCTCTGAAAGTGGTTATTTGTGCAGGATATAGGCTGCACAAAATCAAATTTTGTGCTCTAGAGCATTAACGTATCTACTCATAAATGTGTCGATAATAAGGCAAAGAAAATGAGCCATGCAGCCAAACACAATAAGAAATTCAGAGATAGAATTTGTTATTTTAATATTTACTTAAATTTATTTGCCTAATGTGATTTTTAAGACATAAAAGATATTACAATTTTAATTCAAGCAGGTACGGTAGGTTATTAAATTAATTTAAGAAAATTATTATTTCAAAATTAATTTAATACTTGGCTGTATATGTCTGCAGCCCAAGCCTAATATCAATGGGAAAAACAATTTCCGTCAGTATTCAAAACTGTACTAATTTTAGTTTGAATTTCACGAAATGTTATGAGAAATTCTGATTTATTTCCTCGCAATCGAAGTGAAAAGCAGAGTTTCTACCTCGTCCACAAAACCATTTTTATCCTCGACATTACTATCAGCCCCCGCCTACGGCTCGGGCTGCTAAAAGTCTCGGACAAAAATGATTCGTTTTGTGCACTTGATGGAAAATCTACTATTGATTTGAGTTGTCAGTGTTTTTTAATTGTTTCTTGTTCTGTCTGAAAAATACTACGAAATAAATGAAAGTCTTTTCTTAATATCAAGCTCGAATATTTTATTTAAATAGTAAAGTCTATGCAATATTATCCATATATTTCTCCATCCATTCTCAACACCTATTGCTGGGGCACAGGCCCTATGGATGGAAGAGTAAAGGGAGACTGGGCCATCACCCCCTATCCTGACCAAGTGTGGATTGGTGGGTATCAACGACTCCAGATGCAACTGGGACCAACGGCTTTAAGTGCTTTCCGAAGCACGGAGGAATTTTAGGTCATAATTATGTTTGGTCACCCATCTAAAGCCTGGGCTTAGTGAACAGTGCTTAGTGTAGGCATTCGCAGGCCAAGCTCTCTTTGAGACTATTTAGCGAAATATTGACTAAGCAAGTTATGTTCTCATGATTAATGAATAAAGAAATAGTTATAAGCTAACATTGAAATGCCTAGGCAATACCCAGAGGAGTACGACAAAAGAACTCAAATAATTTGGGATCAGGATAGGTAGGGCACTCAACTTTCTATGTGTACAAGTCTGTACAACCAATCTATATTTGAAGTCGAGGTATTATACACGGACGATCAAAGTCGGGCGGACATAGGTACGCGTAATGCCGAAGGCTACGAATTTGAAACTTCTAATAAAGTTCTTGTAACTGAATTTCGGATCGTGTTCCAGTATTTAAAGTTGTAAAGTGTTGTAACATCGTTACCGAGGACAGACTAATAAAAGGAAACTATTCAAGAATTACGTGACCGGTGACAGACTAACATCAAGAAAAACTATTCAAGAACTACTTACCTAAAAAGTGAAATTATTTTATGACTTATAAAAGTACTACGTCCCAACTTTCTATTTTATAAAAATGGGCAGTTTATTTATCATCATCATCCTGCCATATGACTGGCGCAGTATGTTTCCTCTTCCATTCATATCAGACGTCAAGCTATCCACTTTTGATTCATACCATGCATTATACGGCAATTTATATGGAAATTGACAGAATGAATGAATATAGAAAATATTATAATAAAATGTAAAGGACCCATGTAGAGAGACCGACGAACGGAGAAAGTGATTGGGTTGACAACATGCCAATTCATGCTGTTCAAGGTTTTGGCTTAGGTTTTACAGTATCCGCCTGCCTGACACCAACCGTCCTTGCGCAAGTAAGGATACAAAGTATGTCAAATAGCTTACTAAATACAAGCTGATACCAGATACTCCGTTCCATGGTCTCAAAAATACGACCTTTATTTACGATACGTTATTGACAAATTTTTCACTGCCCCGTGCAACCTTCATTGGTGGCACTGTTGATAAATGTATCTCGTATACTATTTTTGTACCCTCTTCTTAAGGCGGATTTACACTGTTTAATAATCGCAGTGCCGTGTGGTGACGGCAGAGTAGAATACAATTGTCACCACCCCAAATCTCTCCCGTGGGTGTCGTACAAGGCGACTAAGGATAAATCAGAGATGAGGAATGGGCAGCAGCGTTCCTCTTGTACCATCTAGCTATGTACCTACTGCGACTTTTGTGCCCGATAAATGGCAATAGGCTCGCCACCTATTACATGGGACCTAACATAACTGGCGAAACGTGGGTGCTAGTTCACCTCTGCCTACCCCTTCGGGGTTATAGGCGTGATTTATGAATGAATGAATGAATAATCGCAGTGGAACATTGTCGTAAGTGCAATTTGTATAATAATATTACTACATGATCGGTTAATTTTACATTAAAAAATTTCATGAGAAACCAGAGAAGAGAGTATTGCTCGAGTTCACCAAAACGTATATAATATAATATAACACGAGATTATTATATAAGCGGCAGTTTTGACATTTTATCTTATGGAAGAACAGTCAAAAATCATGTCGGTAATCGCTTGTTTTACTTGTTGGTGAACTCGAGCATACGCTGCGTTAATTAGCCGTTTTTCTCAGAATAAGTAATTAATGTAATTAGGAAATTAATGTCATTTACGAGAGATATAGCGTTACTTTAATGACTTAAGATATTTTCATACACATGTCAAAAATATTTTGAATTATATGAAATAAATATAAGGTACTTTATCAGTTTCACAGCTAATAATTAAGGTATTTAATATTTATCACTATGAATTTAGTAATAGGTACCCTTTACAATGACAAGTTAATGAATTAGTTTTTGAGATGAATTCATTATAATATTTAAATGAATCAATTTGGTGGTATTAGTTTTGTTACTGTTACCGGAAATGTATGTAATCCGTTATTGTATTCAATTCCTAGGAAATGTATGTAGTTCCAAAAATCGCACGGAAACGTGTGAAATAAATTATATTTGACACATTTCCTAGGAAATCTATACATTTCCAAAACAGCAATCGGAAATGTAAAACATTTATGATATCAATGGTACAGTGGGGCCAGGGAACTATTAGATTGTAACTTTTCTATAAAAGCACAACTTAAGCCTTGTTAGGACTAGGCTAGTATTTTAGTCTAGTGGCGAGTAATTTAGTAGCTAAACTATTCGCTACTGCCTAAAAATCGTTCGCATTACAGTCGAGTAAAGCTCACAAGTCAGTGGTACTCTGCAAGATGAACAGCCTACAGCGTAATAAAGTCAATAAACGTCAACTAATGAACTCGACTAAATCGACAGGTTCGGACTTGTTTAGCCGGCGGCCGAATGAGCACGGACGCGTGTTGTGGTGGGGGGTGCTACTCGCTAACAGACTACTAAAAAAAATAGAATAAAATGGATTGACTCGACTAAATTACTTACTAATCCACTCGACTAATTTTTTGGTGTTCAGACACGTTTAGCTACTAAATTACTCGCCACTAGACTAAAATACTAGCCTAGTCCGAACAAGGCTTAGTGGCACTCGCCGGCCGCTGCCGCGGCACGCTCGCTTAGCTCGCTCGGCCCGTGCTGTTCTTTGGTTCATGCTCTAACCTTACCCAACAAAATACCCTATAACCTAACCAACTACTGTATTACAGCAAGATGTCGGTGCTATAAAAATGTGTGTACATTATAAGAATATAACAAATAAAAAACGTGTTTTATTGTAGGAAGCATTATTTTTATACATTTCCTAATAAATGTATACAATTCGCAGGATATGTATAAATTAAATCATTTTTAAAACAATATTTTATACTTTTCCTAAACAGCTTCAATTGTATACATTTCCTAGGAGTTGTATACAATTCCAGGATTATTATGTTACCAGAAATGTATGATTTTGTGCTCTAGAGCATTAACGTATCTACTCATAAATGTGTCGATAATAAGGCAAAGAAAATGAGCCATGCAGCCAAACACAATAAGAAATTCAGAGATAGAATTTGTTATTTTAATATTTACTTAAATTTATTTGCCTAATGTGATTTTTAAGACATAAAAGATATTACAATTTTAATTCAAGCAGGTACGGTAGGTTATTAAATTAATTTAAGAAAATTATTATTTCAAAATTAATTTAATACTTGGCTGTATATGTCTGCAGCCCAAGCCTAATATCAATGGGAAAAACAATTTCCGTCAGTATTCAAAACTGTACTAATTTTAGTTTGAATTTCACGAAATGTTATGAGAAATTCTGATTTATTTCCTCGCAATCGAAGTGAAAAGCAGAGTTTCTACCTCGTCCACAAAACCATTTTTATCCTCGACATTACTATCAGCCCCCGCCTACGGCTCGGGCTGCTAAAAGTCTCGGACAAAAATGATTCGTTTTGTGCACTTGATGGAAAATCTACTATTGATTTGAGTTGTCAGTGTTTTTTAATTGTTTCTTGTTCTGTCTGAAAAATACTACGAAATAAATGAAAGTCTTTTCTTAATATTAAGCTCGAATATTTTATTTAAATAGTAAAGTCTATGCAATATTATCCATATATTTCTCCATCCATTCTCAACACCTATTGCTGGGGCACAGGCCCTATGGATGGAAGAGTAAAGGGAGACTGGGCCATCACCCCCTATCCTGACCAAGTGTGGATTGGTGGGTATCAACGACTCCAGATGCAACTGGGACCAACGGCTTTAAGTGCTTTCCGAAGCACGGAGGAATTTTAGGTCATAATTATGTTTGGTCACCCATCTAAAGCCTGGGCTTAGTGAACAGTGCTTAGTGTAGGCATTCGCAGGCCAAGCTCTCTTTGAGACTATTTAGCGAAATATTGACTAAGCAAGTTATGTTCTCATGATTAATGAATAAAGAAATAGTTATAAGCTAACATTGAAATGCCTAGGCAATACCCAGAGGAGTACGACAAAAGAACTCAAATAATTTGGGATCAGGATAGGTAGGGCACTCAACTTTCTATGTGTACAAGTCTGTACAACCAATCTATATTTGAAGTCGAGGTATTATACACGGACGATCAAAGTCGGGCGGACATAGGTACGCGTAATGCCGAAGGCTACGAATTTGAAACTTCTAATAAAGTTCTTGTAACTGAATTTCGGATCGTGTTCCAGTATTTAAAGTTGTAAAGTGTTGTAACATCGTTACCGAGGACAGACTAATAAAAGGAAACTATTCAAGAATTACGTGACCGGTGACAGACTAACATCAAGAAAAACTATTCAAGAACTACTTACCTAAAAAGTGAAATTATTTTATGACTTATAAAAGTACTACGTCCCAACTTTCTATTTTATAAAAATGGGCAGTTTATTTATCATCATCATCCTGCCATATGACTGGCGCAGTATGTTTCCTCTTCCATTCATATCAGACGTCAAGCTATCCACTTTTGATTCATACCATGCATTATACGGCAATTTATATGGAAATTGACAGAATGAATGAATATAGAAAATATTATAATAAAATGTAAAGGACCCATGTAGAGAGACCGACGAACGGAGAAAGTGATTGGGTTGACAACATGCCAATTCATGCTGTTCAAGGTTTTGGCTTAGGTTTTACAGTATCCGCCTGCCTGACACCAACCGTCCTTGCGCAAGTAAGGATACAAAGTATGTCAAATAGCTTACTAAATACAAGCTGATACCAGATACTCCGTTCCATGGTCTCAAAAATACGACCTTTATTTACGATACGTTATTGACAAATTTTTCACTGCCCCGTGCAACCTTCATTGGTGGCACTGTTGATAAATGTATCTCGTATACTATTTTTGTACCCTCTTCTTAAGGCGGATTTACACTGTTTAATAATCGCAGTGCCGTGTGGTGACGGCAGAGTAGAATACAATTGTCACCACCCCAAATCTCTCCCGTGGGTGTCGTACAAGGCGACTAAGGATAAATCAGAGATGAGGAATGGGCAGCAGCGTTCCTCTTGTACCATCTAGCTATGTACCTACTGCGACTTTTGTGCCCGATAAATGGCAATAGGCTCGCCACCTATTACATGGGACCTAACATAACTGGCGAAACGTGGGTGCTAGTTCACCTCTGCCTACCCCTTCGGGGTTATAGGCGTGATTTATGAATGAATGAATGAATAATCGCAGTGGAACATTGTCGTAAGTGCAATTTGTATAATAATATTACTACATGATCGGTTAATTTTACATTAAAAAATTTCATGAGAAACCAGAGAAGAGAGTATTGCTCGAGTTCACCAAAACGTATATAATATAATATAACACGAGATTATTATATAAGCGGCAGTTTTGACATTTTATCTTATGGAAGAACAGTCAAAAATCATGTCGGTAATCGCTTGTTTTACTTGTTGGTGAACTCGAGCATACGCTGCGTTAATTAGCCGTTTTTCTCAGAATAAGTAATTAATGTAATTAGGAAATTAATGTCATTTACGAGAGATATAGCGTTACTTTAATGACTTAAGATATTTTCATACACATGTCAAAAATATTTTGAATTATATGAAATAAATATAAGGTACTTTATCAGTTTCACAGCTAATAATTAAGGTATTTAATATTTATCACTATGAATTTAGTAATAGGTACCCTTTACAATGACAAGTTAATGAATTAGTTTTTGAGATGAATTCATTATAATATTTAAATGAATCAATTTGGTGGTATTAGTTTTGTTACTGTTACCGGAAATGTATGTAATCCGTTATTGTATTCAATTCCTAGGAAATGTATGTAGTTCCAAAAATCGCACGGAAACGTGTGAAATAAATTATATTTGACACATTTCCTAGGAAATCTATACATTTCCAAAACAGCAATCGGAAATGTAAAACATTTATGATATCAATGGTACAGTGGGGCCAGGGAACTATTAGATTGTAACTTTTCTATAAAAGCACAACTTAAGCCTTGTTAGGACTAGGCTAGTATTTTAGTCTAGTGGCGAGTAATTTAGTAGCTAAACTATTCGCTACTGCCTAAAAATCGTTCGCATTACAGTCGAGTAAAGCTCACAAGTCAGTGGTACTCTGCAAGATGAACAGCCTACAGCGTAATAAAGTCAATAAACGTCAACTAATGAACTCGACTAAATCGACAGGTTCGGACTTGTTTAGCCGGCGGCCGAATGAGCACGGACGCGTGTTGTGGTGGGGGGTGCTACTCGCTAACAGACTACTAAAAAAAATAGAATAAAATGGATTGACTCGACTAAATTACTTACTAATCCACTCGACTAATTTTTTGGTGTTCAGACACGTTTAGCTACTAAATTACTCGCCACTAGACTAAAATACTAGCCTAGTCCGAACAAGGCTTAGTGGCACTCGCCGGCCGCTGCCGCGGCACGCTCGCTTAGCTCGCTCGGCCCGTGCTGTTCTTTGGTTCATGCTCTAACCTTACCCAACAAAATACCCTATAACCTAACCAACTACTGTATTACAGCAAGATGTCGGTGCTATAAAAATGTGTGTACATTATAAGAATATAACAAATAAAAAACGTGTTTTATTGTAGGAAGCATTATTTTTATACATTTCCTAATAAATGTATACAATTCGCAGGATATGTATAAATTAAATCATTTTTAAAACAATATTTTATACTTTTCCTAAACAGCTTCAATTGTATACATTTCCTAGGAGTTGTATACAATTCCAGGATTATTATGTTACCAGAAATGTATGATTCATTTCCGGTAACATAACCATTACAGCATTATTGATTGTGCGACTCTGTGCGCGAATTATATAGGTATTATCTATTACATATTTCATAATTTTTATAGAGAATTTCGGAGAAACTTGTGTCTTCGGTCTTAGCCGTTTTGCTGCAATATCGTGTCAAGTTGCGCGCAAAATCCCGTTACTCAAATCCGTTTATAACTGCACGTGAAAAATAATTGGTTTGATGTCGTTTTCAGTTTGTGACAAAAATTATGATTTTCGTAATTGAGTTGACACGCTCCGGGGTGGCTAAAATATCTCTAGTCATTATGTCTTGTTTTAGTCCCTTGTTGGATAATCTACTATTTAAGTATCGCATTTTCTTGAGAGAGTACAAATTACGTCTCCAGTAGGATCCGTGCTTTACTATGCAGTAGGTAGTATGTATAATTAACATTGTTAACAAAATTTACCGAGAATTGCTCATGAACCAATTTATTAAATGCTTAGTGTCAGTAAATGAAGTACAATATTTACGGAGTAGATGAAATATGGATTGTCGGGAGGTAATAAAAGACAGAGAACTGGAAAAACTGGAATATTACCGTGGAGATTCTGAGAAATTTGAAAAGAAACGTGAGTAAATCCCAAAGCTATCCCGTAGGTAGGTAGGTACTTACTATGTTATTTATGGTTGGATATGGATAATTACTTTCATATTTATTATTGAGAGTGTTGTATTTATTATTGGGCTCGAGTTTACCAACACGTAAAACAAGCGACTAAATGATAACCGTTAGTTTTTGACAGTTCTTCCATGCGACATAATGTCAAATACTGACGACTGCCTTTTAATCGCCTGTTTAAGTGTTGGTGAACTCTAGCCTTAAATAATAATCGCATGTTTAAGGGCCTGTTTCACAATCGACAAGTAATTTCTGAGTAGCTTACTTGGCAGATCATTTGACAGTTGTAATATGAAATATATGTCAATTGAACTTCCAAGTAAGATAATCAGAACTCACATGGCGATTGTGAAAAAGGCCCTAAGTGTTGGTGAGCTTCAGCCTTACAATTCAAAAGCAAACCCAAGCTTAATCGATCGCAGGCTGCCTGCTGTAAAACCTAAGCCAAAACATTGAACAGCTTATGGATTTGAATGTTGTCATCCCAATCACTCTCCGTTCATCGGTCTCAGGACATGATCCTTTCCGTCTCTTTTCTATACATTCATTCATCTTGCACCTTTCCGATGTGATAAATGATATGAATTAAAAGAGAGTGGTGGGTTAATGGCGTACAACGCCAACCCCAGATAAACTGGGTACAGGGCAAGAAGAAGAAGATGAAGAATATGGCAATAGTGGCCTACAATCATAGGTTGGGTTTGTGACCGTGTTGGCTCCTACATAATTACTTTTTCTCTTAGGTCCCGATCGAAGCAGCACATCTGTATGACGCTGTGACCCTGTGGGCCCGAGCTGCCACTGCAGCGATGAGGTCTGGTTTGCAGCCAACTGATGGCGCATTTCTGATGAGACTGCTCAGGCCGACTACTTACAGATCTGTGCAAGGGTTTGATGTAAGCTATTGCTTTATATTGTTTGTATATGTCATGAAATTACTACATTGTTTCTTTTAATTTTATCGTTAGATTGTCCGATACAAATGCACTGGGTGAAGCTCTCTATAGGTTTAGTTATGTAACGTCCTGGTTGACGGAGTGGTATAGGCATTTACCCGGATTGCAGAGAACACAGTTTCGATTCCCGCGTTAATAAAAATATTTTACGAAATTTTTCTTTGTAGATGTTTTTCAAACATTTATTTTATGTTCAAATAAAAAACAAATTGTGATCAATCAACTTGATAAAAAGCATTATGCATCGATGCTTAAAGAATCGACTATAACTCACCGAACTCATAACGTTTCAACGTAACACTGATCGAAGAAAGAGCGGTCAGAACAAATCTTATTTTATTACCTATCTCAAGTTCCATAATGTTTTTCTAAATATATTTTAACATAACCTAAATCGGTATGGATTTAGTCAAACCTAAAACTAATATGATTATATTAGCAGTTCTTAGGGAATAAAATTAAAACAAGATCTCCACTAATATCTCTAGAAGAAATATAATCAATGTGAGATATGTGACCGATGATTTAAAAAAAATGGGAAAAGAATTAAAATACAAGACTTCTAATTAAATATAATACTTGGAGATTTGGTTTAAGATTTAGTTCAAATCTCCTTCAAGGCTTTTATATGAAAAAACCTCGTTTCGCATTATATTTTCATCTGCATCCTACATTTTCCATTTGGGCGATTACAGAAATATGAGAAATATAACAATGCACACAATTTTTTCTGCATGATATGTCAGAAAATCCTACTTACATTTTAATAAAGCTATTGAGCTTCCAAGTCATTGAATTACTGAATTCCACTATTTCCTTATTTTCACCTGATTTCATGTACTTATCTTCCGTAAAAGGAAGGTTCAGCATAATAGTTGCCAAGCAACTGTTCTGAAGAAAGATCAAAGAATTCATCGTAATACTGCTCTATTACAAGAGTAGGTAAGTTTAATTTTAATAGTTATGAGCAGTTGGTGCACCAAGTTTTTATTACGCTCTTCCTTAGCATAATAAAAAGTTGGTGATATTTTATCTAGTTCTTGTTAGAACATTCTTTAACGCAATTTTTATTTAAAATTTCTTCAACTAAACTTCCACTAATTAGAACATTTTATGAGTAAATAGCGGGAGTCGTTTTTCAAAGAGCCTTTGACAGGGTCAAATTACAAACTGCAGAGTCAGTTCAAAGTTCAAATATTCTGCTGTTATTATATAAGAAAAGTTTATTAGCAACTATCAGCCTTTCTGGACTTCCCTTGTTACGGCCAGTTGATCTAGCCTTGAAAGTGATTTGAGGATCTTCTGAATGAGGAGCTGATCTTGGGTTGAAAGTTTCCTAGTATGTTTGTCCCTAGGTGAACATGGACAGAGCTGGAGATGCGGAGGGTAACTTCACGGTGATTGGATTAGTGGCAGATGAAAATGCTCCTGGAGGATGGAGCGCACAACCCGTGGCTACCTTCAGATACGCCAACGCTTCAGATTTGCTGCCAGTTAGTAACCAATATCATTCAATAAACAAAACTCCTTATTCTTAGGCTTACAGACTAATAGTTATTTTTTATACGTGAGTGCAAAGTTGCTTTTAAACCGCGTGCTCAATTTTGATGACCGAGCTAGCGAAGGATTCTAAAATTTAGAATCCTGAGTGTTAGCGAGGGAATCAAAAGAGCACAAGGTGAAAAATATTTTCACTCGGGTGCAACACGTAACTTTTCATCCCCCCTCATCGAGGAAATGGTAAAATACAAAAAAAAAATTACAATCAGACCAGTTTCGGTTTTCAACCAGAAACTTCCACAACACCCACCCATCAACCCAAACACACCCTTAACACCCACCCAGACACAACCAGAACATCCACTCAGAGACACACACAACACCCACACATCCACCCAGACACACCCACAACACACCCATCCACCCAAACAGACCCACAGCATACACCCAGTCAGAACCACCCAGACACAACCACAACATCCACCCAGACACACCCACAACATCTACCCAGACACACCTACATAATCCACCCAGAAACACCCATAACACACACCCATCCACTCAGACACACCCACAAAACACCCATTCACCCATACACACCCACAACACTCACCCATCCACTCAAACCAACCCACAAAACACCCATTAACCCAGACACACCCACAACACACACACATCCACTCAGACACACCCACAAAACACCCATTCACCCAGACACACCCACAACATTCATCCAGACACACTCACCACAATAATGTTTTCTACTTGCCTAACCTGTGAGTACCTAATAAAAATTGAGATTCCGAGACTGTCAATCAGCTTGAGTCAAACACGTTGATTTTCTGTGTGTTTTGTTCTGCTCCGTTGCTACGTCAAACAGTAGGTCTGTTTGATTTTTAAATGCTTGACTCAAGCATCAAGCAAGCGTTGTAGACAATCAAAATGTTTAAAGCAAGATTGACGCCAAGCTGATTGACTGCCTCGGAATTCCAAGGTTTTAACAAATTTATGACGTGAAAAGAAAATGGCGCGCGCAAAGCAAATTACAAAAAAAGTACATCAAGAAGTTTCCGAGTCTGAGTTTTTCACAAATTAAAAAAGGTTGCATTATAATTTCGGCACCATGGAGGTAGAATTAAATAGGTTTAGGGCCTGTTCCACAATCGACAAGTAAGTTCTAAGTAGTTTACTTCGCAGATCATTTGACAGTTGTAATATGAAATATATGTCAATTGAACTGCAAAGTAAGCTACTTCGAACTTACTTGTCGGGATTCCGCTACGGTTCACTTAGATCTATTACTAAAAAGAGATTCCCTCACAGGAGCTGGTAGGCAGCGACAAGATAACCTGGATTGGTGGGAAACCCCCTATAGCAGAGCCCATTTGCGGTTTCAACGGGGCTAAGTGCTCGTTGTCCCACGACCCTGGCGTGGTGGCCGCCATTGTCTCAGTGACAGCTGCTGCGATCTTAGCTGGGGCTCTACTGTTCCGCCACTACAGATACGAGCAGAAACTGGCTTCCGTCCTGTGGAAAATTGAAGCGAAGGACTTGACTTTTATTTCGACGTGCAATGATAAAGTAAGCTATTGGAGGTATTTTTATTTTTAAATAAAGTGGTTTTGTATATGGCTTTTAGAATCAATAGTGTATTTTTTTACTGGTACAGTAGGAGATAACTCGATACTGTATCGTACAGGAAGACTGAAATAGAAAGCGTTATATTTTTTTTCATGGAAATAACATTTCATTGTTACACATAAACACAAACACGACATACAATTTTTTTTCCCCGAATGGTCAGAGAATAGCATTGACAACATACTTTTGATAATTACAAATGATTTAAGAGTCAATGCTACAGCATAAGTGCGAAAAAAAGATTTTTTTTAACTTCGGGATAAAGCATTGACTCTTTCTTGCACCAAAAATATGATGATTTCAATGTTTACAAATATGACTTTTTTAAACAAACAATAACATTTTGTTAAAAAAAAAAATTTCAGTATCGGCGTATTGACATACATTAAATCACCGTGGAATCTCCGTCACCGTTCATTCCAATAGCATTATTTGATTTGATACTAATAAGCATAGGCAAACATACGAAGTCTCTAATGTTTCCAGCCAAATCCATCCCAAGAAGCAGAAACCAGAAGAGCTCATACGACGATCGCCTTGTACAGAAACAGTATTGTAGCTGTGAAGCGATTGGGGAAAAAGAGCATTGATATAAACATATCTATCAAGAAGGAGTTGAAACAGGTAACATGCATAAGTACCATAATAATATAATTTTTCATCCCCCCATCTCGGAAAAAGCGTTTTTGCTCTTCGATATCTGAGTGCAAAAGCCGTTTTTATCCTCTAGATAAAGTAAATTTGAATTTAGAACATCGAGTGCAAGTGCATTATGTTTGTGAATACAAAACATAATTTTTTAATTTGTTTTTAATTCTCCCTGTTTTTTTAGGAAAAGCAAAGGGTCTAGCCCATTCAGCCATGTCTTTAGTATATTTATTTCATATTAATATGAATAAATGAGTGAGTGAAATGAATGTATTAAATTAATATTACATCATATGGGCGTTAATATTATGTGGGTGTCACACATTTTATCGCATCTAGAGAGAGTGCTTGGCGCGAATTGAATGATACCAGAGTTCATGATGGCGACTGATGAGGTGGTGAAAATCACTTCAAAATTCTCAACATCAAGCACATCACAAGACTTATTTTCAATGGTTCTGCATAATTTCGCACCATCTCGGATGCTTGTGCATCAAAACAACACCACTTTCACTGCACAGTCTGCACAAAATGAAAAGTTACGTGTTGCGCTTGAGTGCAAAGATTTTTCACCTTGTGCTCTTTTGATTCCCTCGCTAACGCTCAGGATTCTTATTTTGAATCCTTTAGCTTTATTATCCGCTAGCTCGGTCATCAAAATTGAGCACGCGGTTAAAAAGCAACTTTGCACTCACGTAAAACAATTAACTATTGTTTAAAATACGGCCTGGTGGCTCTAATTTCTTAGGTATTCGCCGTTTACTATTATTGCTGCTGAATTTTTAAAATACGTATTCCTTAGATTTGAATCCAGCTTTTTTTCAATTTCATGTAAGTCATATGATGTTTTTCTTCCATCAGATACGAGAGCTCCGACACGAAAACCTGACTGCATTCGTTGGAGTTTGTGTTGACAATGGCTCTGCATGCATCGTGTCAGCTTACTGTTCCCGTGGATCTTTATCCAGGGTTCTGGCAGATAGGGACCTCCATCTAGACGACATGTTTGTATCTAGCTTAGTCGCGGACCTACTACGAGGTCTGACCTACTTACACGACTCTGCACTCATCTCGCATGGCAATTTGACTTCGAACAATTGCCTGGTTGACAGCCGATGGGTGCTACAGATCTGCGATTTCGGCCTACATAATTTAAAGAGTGAGTAGTCTAATGTTTATAGGTATTTATTGCATATTTGTTCTCTCAGGTTTTGCTGTTTGTTTGATTAATTAAAAAAAATGTAAACAAATTTAAATTATAGGCGATTTACGTGCTCGTTACATGGCAATAGATTTCCGCTTATTATATAGGACTCAACATAATTGGCGAAACGTGGGTGTCATGTCAATTCACCTCGGCATAATATCTCTTGGGGATAATTAGGCGTGATTTATGTACGTATTTGAATTCTACATTTCACCACAAGTTTGTGTTACTAGAATATTATTGCAGACTGTAAAATTAAATGACTTATATGACGAGGACATTTTAAGATCTTAAATAAGAGCATAAAAGTTTGGAAGAAATCCGAAAATAAGTTAGACTTTTCAATCCTAAGATCAATAACTTGTTAATTTGCTTGCTTAATATATCAATATGAAAATTATTCTACGTCAGCTCCCGATTTAAATATTTTCTGTTTTTCGTTGCTACAAATTCAATTTACTAGGTCTCGTATCTTTTGATTCTCTAAATCATATTTACACTTAAGTCCTTAAGAGACTTAAGTAGTGTACAATGCCTTCAGGGCTAGGCAAGCTATTGTTATTATAATGACCGACATTGTTGTGGGAACGGCTGGTTCTGACTACACACAATCAATTGTGTGTTTTGATTGTGAATTAATTAATTACCATAGTGTTCTTGTAATCAAAGAAGTAGTACAAAGAAAATAACAATTGTGCTTAGAAAAAGTTCGAAAAATTATAGTCTTTATGCAGGATTATAATTTCTCGAACTTTTTTGACCACAATATTTAAGAATATTTGTTTAATGTTCAAATAAAATTAAAAAATAATACTAAACTAATAGTGAGTAGAAGTTAAAAAACTGATGTAAATCTTTAGACAGACTTCAGACACTTAACACTAATAAGTTTTCTGATGGTCTGCTTTTATTTTAATAAAATTTGAATCATTAACAGTATTTACAGTAGGCCCAGTAAGGGAAAATGTCGATCTAACACCGTTTTAAGTAAGAAATCTATTATAACAAATAGGTGGTTGTATGGACACTGAAGATGCCTTGCGTATGGAACGCCGCATGCTCTGGAGGGCACCAGAGTTCCTCAGAGATCCCAACCCGCCACCGAGAGGATCCCAGAAGGGAGATGTCTACTCTTTCGGGATTATTCTGTACGAAATACTGGAGAGAAATGGTCCATGGGGCGATACTGACTTAACTGATGCTGGTATGTAATATTTTTATACCAACAAGGGATGCGGGAAATGTGTTATAATATTTCTTAATATTTCGTGAGAAATGTCTACAAAATGAAAATAATTATTTTCTTTGGATGTTCGTTTCCTATGGAACATAATGTTAGGTGTACTTTTTATGAATAACAGTCCAATGCTTTACTGACCTCGACAATTTCTAACCCAGAAATCATCGGGCGAGTGCGTCAGCCGATCGGCGGTGTACTATTCAGGCCAACGCTGAGCAATCTAGCTAGACCATCAGTCACATCAGTCCTGAACGCCTGCTGGAGCGAGCGACCTGATAGAAGACCAGATTTGCGTCTAGTTCGGATACGACTGAAGGATATGCATGCTGGCATGTGAGTACAGCAGTCTCTTCTTTAAAACACTTATAGAACTTCAATTAACTTTAAGTATAGATACAGTATATTAATGTTCAACCAAACCTTTTTGTTTATTTTTTCTTAATATGAAAATTGTACTCGTAGGAAAACAAACATTTTCGACAACATGCTGTCGATGATGGAGAAGTATGCTTCAAATCTCGAAGCACTGGTAGCGTCAAGGACAGAGCAGCTACTACAGGAGAAGAGAAGAACCGATGACTTGCTCAATAGGATGCTCCCCAGGTATCTTGCTTATTATGAATTTCGCAACAGAACAGGAATTTAGATAAAGGTAGGTATTCTCAGCGTGTCCTGATAAGTATATAGGTATGTAGAGCCGTTGGTTCCGACTGCATCTGCAATCATTAATAAGGTTGTGGCCCATTCTCCCTATTCTTACATCCTTAGGGAAGGCCTGTGCCCCAGAACGGTGGGGACATTAAAAGGACTGGTGATGATGATGATGATGAACGATATGAAAAGTGAGTGCAAGAATTGATGACGTCTGACCGATACGAATTGAAGAGCAAACATACTGCGCTGATCCCTGATGATGTATTTTAGGACCGTGGCTGAAGCCCTGAAACGAGGACAACCAGTGCAAGCTGAGAGCTTTGACTGTGTGACCATATACTTCAGCGATATCGTCGGCTTCACCAGGCTGGCGGCGACCAATACGCCAATGCAGGTGATCTATAAAATAAATAAAATATAATATGAACGTATAATGTTACTAATTGTGGGCTAGAATATGATATTGTGTGGATGTAAAAAATACTTATTTATTAATTAATTTTTAAGATAACACAAAATGATAACATTTTGTACAGCGTGTATTTTTTATTCTTTACGCATATTTTCTTTGGAAATTGAAAGGAAAAGCTCGAGGCCGTGTTGATTCGCTACGAAGAATTCCGTAGCAAAGTAAAGTAGCAGCTGCGCCGTTCCTCTGTGTAAGGCCCCGTTCAGATCTATGCGCAATTGAGACGCGCCTCGTTATACATTGCTCGCTATCAAGCAGCATAAGCTACTAATGGTGCTTGATAGCGAGCAATGTATAACGAGCCGCGTCTCACTCGCGCGTAGATGGAACGGGGCCTTATAAAGCTTTATTTAAGATTCCCTGTGAGCTGTTGAAGCTGGTGTTTACTTTGTGATAGTATATTTCCTCAGTTAATTAGTAATTGAAACACATTTAATTTTGTTGTTATTTGGAGGATGGTTTTTGGTTCCGAGACCGTACGATGCCATTTGGATGTTCAGTTTTCTTAGTTTCATTGCTAGTGAAGCAAACGTTCGTGTTTAATAATATATTTCATTCTCTGTCGTATTTATTAGTGGTGACGGGAGAGCAGAATACAGTTGACAATATTTAATTTTTCACTTACGACAACATACTTTTATTATGATGTTATATGACATTAGACCGAAAATTAAAACGACACCTATATATATATATTTAATTCCGTAAATAATTCCGTAAGTATTTCAACATAATTTCATATTCAAGGTAACCCTTCTATTTAAGTCGGCCTTGCACCGCTTGCAATTGTAAAATTGCTACTCCTCGTAAACAAAAACATTCGTACCTAGTTAGATTACAGAATCCCGGTGTTAGTCGCAATAATTACAACTTTGACAACCTAAAGTTGAAGAGTTATACGCGTAGTTTTATGATGGATTACGGTTCGGTTAAAAGCCATTGATTTTTAAATATATAACGTTGCTAATGCCAATGTCGAGTTGTCGACCAACCCCAAGTATTGTAAGGAATATCGTTGTCACGAAGGAACTCGAGATAGTAAAATTTTTGGTCACCTATCCAATGGCCGGCCTTAGCGAACGTTGCTTAGTATACGCAATCACAGGCCAAGCGCGCTATGCCAAGCGCGCGAGCTCCTCTAGTAAATGTGTGCATTAAAAGTCGCCAGGAGTGTGTGTGTACAAAAGCTTTCGTTTTCACAGGTGGTGGAAATTCTGAACGACCTATACACGTGTTGCGACTCCATCATCTCCTACTACAACGTGTACAAGGCAAGTTTAATAACCACCCCACGCGTGTTATGCTACAACACATCTTGTTAATGATAGGTGCTGTAACTGCCGTCAATTAAAGTTAATGAGTGCTTAATGACAAGAAATTTCATTCAAATCTAGACCATAGACCCGACAAAAATAGCGGTTAGTTGTGAATTGTTATTTTTCGACAGTAAGTACTCAATTGTCATTTTTTTTTGACGTTAAGTACTCATTCAGTTTATTTGACGTCAGGAGTGTTTGGCGCGTTTCGTGGTGTCAGTCAGATTTATTTTCACTAATTCAAAAATTGTTACAGAGTGGATTTGCAGTGGATGTGCAGTGAAAGTGGTGTTATTTTGATGCACAAGCATCCGTGTTGATGTGCCATTATGCAGAATCATCGAAAATAAGTCTCATGATGTGTTTGATGTTGTGGTGACGATCACTATAAAAAGTGGTTTTATCCATTTCATCAAGCACCATCATTAACTCTGTTACCATTCAATTTGCGCCAAGCACTCCCTAGATGCGTTAAAATATGTGGCACCCATATTTTAATGTAAAATTCATTTCATTCATACTTTTCACCCACTCATTATTTCATAAGACTACAGATAAAATATACACTAAAGACTTGGCTGTATGGGCTAGACCCTTTGCCTTCCCTAAAATATATGGAGAATTAAAAAACAATTATTTGACGTCAAATCACGAACGAGTACTTACTGTCAAAAAATGAAAATTCACAACTAATCGCTATTCTAGTTGGGTCTATGGTCTAGATTTTAATGAAAATTTTTGACATTAAATACTCATTAAAGTTAATTGACGTCTCTGAGTGCGGCAGTAAGACTTCAATTAACGTTAATGAGGAGGTATTAATTGTCAATGTAAAATGACAATTTAAAACTAGTTGGCGACTGTAACGTGGCACAATATCTGATCCTCCTTTCATCTTAAATTTACTGGCTTTATTAAAAATATTATTTTAAAATAACTTCGCGACAAAATTCAAAATTTAAATAGAAATACTTTGCCATATTGGATTCGGCGTCCCGCTTATTTTCAATCTCCTGCTGACTGTTGGAGGAGACGGAGGTCTCCGAATTTATCGATTACTCTAAGATGACAATTTATTATGTGTAATATATCTCTCTAGGCACTTTTAGTGCCTTATTTTGGATTTTCAATATAATATATAGTGACGGTTTTAGTGTTCTTATTTCTGGACCCCCGATAGGGCTACCCACACCACCACACCGTTACATTACGCGACTACGTGCCGGGTCTATGGTCACACTATGGTCTAGCTAGATTTAAATGTTTTTTTCTGGCATTAAGTATTCATTAAAGTTAATTGACGTTTCTGAGTGCGGTAGTTAGTGTCACTCAAACAGAAAAAAACTCAAATTAAGTACCGTACTTTAGAACATTCTGTTTAAAACTTTGACAACTAAAAGTAAGAATAACTTGATGTTTACTTTGAAATGCACGCTTGGATAACATTTTTTTATAATCGACTTTATTATCACTAAGTTTAAATTATATATTTATACTATTATAATTATGAGCACTTTAGGGCCCCGCAAACCATGCGATTAAATTTGAAAACTGAGGCACGAGTTCACCAACACAAACAGATGATTAACATATAACCGTCAGTTGTTGACATTTTTCTATATGGAAGTATTATCAAAAATTGCCGGTTATATTTTAATCATTTGATTTATGTATTGGTGAACTCGGGCCTAAATAGCAGATCATACTAATAGTCATAGCCCACAAATCTTTCCAAATAAAACGTACACAGGTACGTTTCTGACTATTGGTACCTACGATCTGCGATTTAGGGCCGATTTCACCGTAGAATTAAACGCGATCAGTTTGAAGTTAAACTCGGTTTATGCTCTAAACTGAGTTCCGCTACCAAATTTGCATTCATCAAAACCAAGTTTTATTAAACTCAGTTTCTATGAGAGACGGTGAAATCGGTCCTTAGTTGTCCAACTTAATCGCATGATCAGAGGGGGCCCTTACTCTTACTACTTGATTCGACACTTCGTCCTACTACTTTCGTTAAATGAAGATTGTTTGATTAGGTATCGATTAAAATGAGAGAAATTATAATTTTCCATAGCCAAGAGTACCTACTTACAATTGAATTTCGAAAATCAATTGAAGTGTTTGTTGTGCCTAATAGGATTAAAACTTGACGCAACAGCTGTAGTATACCAAATTAAGTACAAAATTAAATAATGTTGTGCTTGGCTAATCAAATTCATCAAGTGAATTGTAAACATCTGTAATAAATAACGTTGAGGCGCAATTCATATCTCCAAAACACTACAATATCGAGATTGTTTTGATTGTTTCAAAACAATCTCCTTAATGAGATTATTTTTGTAGGTGAAAACCATTGGGGACGCCACTACCTGAATTTTAATGATGTCCTTTTCAACCAAAACATTGTCAAATATCAATATTAAGGTGCCTCTCACGCCCGTTTTCTTCGATCAGACAGCAAACTAACTCTAGCAATGCCTCTTCACCGCACTGGTTTTATTTCTAACTCCTTCACTCTTCAAGCAGTACGACTCTGGAATGCCCTCCCACCTTCTATTCAAAGAGCAAAAAATAAACTTGCGTTCAAAAATCTTGTTCGCAGCCACTATTTGAATTCTCCAAATGGATGATCGGGACCACTGTTTTCTAAAGACTGTCATTATTATTATTTATTTTAATTATTTATTTATATATAATAAACTATATAATATAATATATAATAAATTATATAATATAAATTATTATGTCTTTTACATATATTATTATAAGTAAATGTTTTATTTTATATTTTATTATTTATGTTATACTGTATTTAGTAGGTAGTATTAGTATTATTTATATAAGTAATTATTTAAAAACTACTTTAATTTAACGATACTCATTTTACGCACCGCCAAAATATTGGCTGTACTCAGTTTTCCGGTTGACTGGTAGAGAATGCCTTATGGCATTAAGTCCGCCATTTGTACCTTTTAATATGTGCGCAATAAAGTTTTAATAAATAATAATAAAAAAATATATTTTTTCGAAGATAGAAACCATTGGGGATAGAACTGTTAACACTACATGTAGTTTAATTATTATTTTGAACCAAAACATTTCGCACATTTGATGCAACATTGACTTATTGGTAAAATTTTGTGTTTTTCAGGAATCTATACTAATATAATAAAGCTGAAGAGTTTGTTTGTTTGTTTGTTTGAACGCGCTAATCTCCGAAACTACTGGTGCGATTTGAATAATTCTTTTTTTGTTGGATAGTCCATTTATCGAGGAAGGCTATAGGCTAAATAACATTACGCTATGACCAATAGGAGCAAAGACAGAGCGGTAAATGTGTAAAAAACGGGGAAAATTATTCATTTTTGAAGGCTTTCTTTGCGTGCGCTGCGAAAACGGTTCAAGATACACAAAAAATATGTATGAAAGAATTATTCCTCTATACATGATCTAAAAAAAAGTCCGCGACGGCATATGTCTATCTTTTAAGGTTTAGTCACAATGACCGTTTGGTCGAAATAATTTGTTTAAGTTGTATCAACATAATAATATTAATCTTTATTCAAATATAAATATAAATATGTTGTTGGTTAAGAGTACTTCATTGTGAATAAAATTGTCTTTGACATAGCTTAATTTCAACAAAAAACTTTAAAGATTACAATGATAAATAACTCCGAAACAAAACCAACTCGCTCTCTGCGCTCACTGCGCTGGCCGGCGCGGCGGGAGAGAGGCGGTGCTTGCGGGCAAGCCGGGAGGGGGGTGCAGCTCTACGAGATACCATGCCGCGCGGCTCACTCGCGCGGTCGGCTCCCTACTGAACGGTTGAATACAGCGCTAATTTGTTTATGCGATATAATTATCATCGTAATATTACTTTTTAAACACAGTTTCATTTTGAGGTTGTTTTCTATATAGTAGGTACTTTATTTGTTTTAGGATAGTATTTAGTGACACAATAATAACACTTTTTTGTTTTCATGTAGATTATTAATTAATAAGTATGTGTTTTTTAAAAGTATAGTATCGTTTGTTTTAAAAATAGTATTCAGTTTCTAATATTTTTTTGTGGTACATAATACCTGTAGGTACCTAAATAGGTATCGCCTACTTAATTATTCTTATTAGATTAGGGTTTAGTTTAACGTATTTAGTTTCTATTTTTTTTTCGCTTTAGGTAAAACCTGTAAATAGGTGTGGTCTACCTATTTATTCTCATTAGATTAGGGTTAAGTTTAAGTATAAAGTTTGTTAACTTATTTTCATTTTACGGATTTTCTTTTGACATAATCGTTAAAAATAAAAACAATTAGGTTCCTAATTATTAATCTTACGTTTCTTTTTTTTTACGAGTTACGCTTTAGTTAAGTTTTCATTTTCTACGTTCTTTCTTCATCACTATAATGCCGAGAAAAAGAACTCAGCTTTCTCGGCAGACTGCTACTGCAAAGCGGCTGCGAGTTTTGCGCAGCAATGAAACTGAGGATGAAAATATGCACAGGTTGGCTACACAACGAGCAATTACTGAACAAAACCGTGCAAGGGAATCAAGCGTTGAACGTTCGCAGCGTTTAGCGTCACAAAATTTCCGAATTTTGGCGAACCGGCAACGGGAATCGAGTGCTGATCGTTCTCAACGTTTGGCCTCACAGAATGCCCGAACTTTGGCTAACCGCGATCGGGAATCCAGTGCTGAACGTTCTCAACGTTTGGCCTCACAGAATTCCCGAACTTTGGCTAACCGTGATCGGGAATCAAGCGCTGAACGATCCCAACGATTAACACAGCAAAATGCCCGATCAACTAGGAATAGAACTCGCAGACAACATAATTTATTAAATGCTGCTTTTGCTTATGATTGTACCGTTGACTATTCTGAGCTAAATGATATTGATATTGGCAGAATGGATAAAATATGCAACTTATGCCAAGCAAAAAAATGGGCAGCTGAAACTCCTGGATTGTGTTGTAGTGGTGGCAAAGTAAATATACCTATAATTCCGGAACCAACATCCGTTTTAAAGGAACTGATATCAGGCTCACATCCATCATCTAAGCATTTCTTAAATCACTCAAGACAATATAATAAATTTATACCCTGACATCAGCCAAATAGAAAACAAGGACCACCAATGGATGTGTCAAAGAGCAATATTGGCGGCAAGAAATAGTAACGTTGACGAAATAAATGATATAATTTTAAGTAAACTCCCAGGAGATATTGTAACCTACACATCCATTGATACCGTGATGGATCAAGAAGATGTAGTTAATTACCCACAGGAGTTCCTCAATTCCTTGAACCCAAGCGGCCTTCCCCCACATTCTCTTAATTTAAAAATAGGTGCCCCAATCATTTTACTAAGAAATCTCAAACCACCAAATTTATGCAACGGGACCCGACTTCAAGTAAAATTTCTGCGCAATAACGTCATCGTTGCAATAGTTTTGACTGGTCCAGCAGTTGGTCAAACAGTCCTCATACCCCGCATCCCAATGATACCCAACGACTTACCTTTCAATTTTAAAAGAATACAATTTCCGATTAAATTATCCTTCGCAGTCACAATAAATAAATCACAGGGGCAGACATTCAAACACGTGGGGATCGATTTACGCCAAGACTGTTTTTCGCACGGCCAGTTATACGTCGCCTTATCAAGATCAGGTTGTGGCGAAAATCAATATATTCTTCTGCCACAAGACAATAAAACAAAAAATGTAGTATATGCAGAAGTTCTATAATAATTTAATTTACTTAAAAAATTGTACAGATATAAATAGTTTGGAACTCGAAAAAAAAACATAGGTTTTATCCTAAAAATTCTGCGGAAACTCGACCATTCCGAAAATCCCGCAAGAACGGGAACTATGTGGGAACTATTTTGTATAAACGCTATGTTAATCCATACTATATTCTAAATGCGAAAGTCTGTCTGTCTGTCTGTCTGTCTGTCTGTCTGTCCCTCAATCACGGCTAAACCACTGGATGAAATTTGGAATACAATTGAAGACCCAGGGTGGAACATAGAATACTATGTTTTTCAAAAATCAACCCCTAAAGGGTTTATAAAGGGGATGAAAGTTTGTATGAAAAATCTAAACCGCTGAACCGATTTTAATGAATTTTGGCACAAATATAGTTGATAACCCAGGGTTAAAAATAGGGTATTTTTTCTTTAAATTTCAATTTCAAATAGGGGATGAAAGTTTGTATGAAAGCTTTTTGATGGCGAAACGAAGTTCGCGGGCACAGCTAGTATGAAATAAAGATTAAATGAATTTGCTTATATAAATTAACACAACCATCTCTTATAAAACAACCAAATAAGCGATTTAATATTGTGATTATTTTCGTAGGTGAAAACCATTGGGGACGACACTACATGTAGTTCAATGATATTCTTTTTGACCAAAACAACAATAATTTTCCAATGTGGAAACTATTGAGGACGTCACTACAGTCATGTAGTTCAATGATATTCTTTGGAGCCAAACTATTATCAATGAATGTTTTCTTATATTTGCACGAGCACTAGGTACACATTTGAAATTAAACAACTTTACAGTTAGGACTGACCACGGCCGCTGTAAAATGATCGAAACGTCGGGTTAAATAAATAATATGCCAAACATTATCAATGAAATTATTTTTCGTAGGTGGAAACCATTGGCGACGCGTACATGGTGGTGGGCGGTCTGCCGGACCGGTGCTCGCGGCACGCCGCCGAGGTGGCCTCGCTGGCGCTGCACGTGGTGGACGAGGTGCCCAGGATACGAATGAGGCACATGCCTGCGACCCGGCTCCGTATCAGGATAGGTGATCACCTCAACTTCTACTAATTCTTCTTCCTGCCCTGGGGCCTTACCACCAACTCTAAACACGACTCAATTACCATTGTTAAAATGAGACAACGCTATAAGCCGAGTAGAGAGGCGTCCCGTTTTGTCACCCGCGTTTGGATCGCGCTAATACTTCATGGTACGGCCCCAGTTCCTAGTCTATCTGGGGTCGACGCACTATGTTTCCTCTTCCATTCATATTTGTCAGATGTCACCAAGTCAGCCACTCTCTTTTGATTGATATAATCCATCACGCCATAAAAGGTGCTAGTGATGAATGAATGTATAGAAAAGAGACGAAAAGGGCCATGTCGAGAGATCGATGAACGAAGGAGAGCGATTGGGATTACAACATTCCAGTCCTTGGATATTCTGTTGTTGGTGGTTTGCCCTCTACCATTCGGGTGCCCCAATGTGTTTAATTGGTCTACACCGGACAATCTCCTTTTTATCGACTTTTTCGACACCCATGGGATGAATCGGGGCTGGCCCATTCTACGTTATTTGTTCGCTCCCAGGCCAGCATAGTAAGACTCTTCTAAACCAAGTCAACGTATCCAAATATCTTTTAAGAGTAAAGCTTCCGAAATCCTAGGTAAGAGCTTTCGTAAACCTTATCCTTCTGTCTTCTGTAGGCATCCACAGCGGCCAATGCGCCGCAGGAGTGGTGGGGGTAAAAATGCCTCGGTACTGTCTCTTCGGGGACACAGTGAACACGGCTGCGAGAATGGAATCTAGCGGCGAACCACACAAGATTCACATCAGCAACGATACCTACAAGCTGCTCAAAGAGAACGGGGGATACCACTTTAAGGAGAGGGGCATCATCAATATCAAGGTAATTGTTAGAGAAAGAAAAAATACAGACGAATTGAGAACCTCCTCCTTTTATGAAGTCAGTTAATGATTGATTACCTAAGCTCAAGAATGACATTGGGTATATAACAGCTTTCGAAAGATAGTTGTCCGAACCGGCATCCTCCCAGATCCGGGCCAAAGTTTCTCTAACCTTTCAACTTCACAATGTAAAAATAGGTTTCTAACATCCAAACCAGGTAATATTACAGATACTGTTCGTTCGGATAAGCTTGGGTTTGCAGGTTTCTAACCATTTCTATCTAACATAATGAATGTTAGAAAAATGTTTGTCCTATACCTACACCCTGCTAAAAAGTAAACTTTCTACGTTCATAAGAACGCAAAAGGTGAAGATGAATGATTCTGTTCACTTATACCACTTTGATGTTTCAACCCAGACTTGTGAGATGAAGGTGAAAATTATTTTTTATTACCGACAACTCCTCATCAACAGCTTGAGATATTCATATTTTATTTTACTATCGAAATTAAGACCCGTTAAGGGTTTACCCTTTACTAATAAGCCTTTAAGTACACCGCCTGATTCAAAATAATGTATTTTGCAGGGTAAAGGAGAAATGAAAACTTGGTGGCTAGTCGGAGAAGACCACGAGAGACGAGCCAAAAGTCAGTACCTAATAACATCTCATACGAATAATATTACGAATACAGCTACCGTCCTAATGATGAATGCTGTAATTTCAAATAAGTATTTATTTAACTCTAAATAATGCCATCAGCGGTAGCTACAATTAGATTTAGACTTTTTATTATAGTATCATAATATTAAAAAAAACGGCCTTTAGCATTTTATTTATAAAACCTTCAGAACTGTTACAAAAGAACAATGCAGCATATTCAGTTGGTGCATTTTTCATTCGGACAGAAGGTACAGCTGAGATTTTTCTATGTTCTCATTAGAGCACCTACTTATAACCCAACAATTTCCAAACTATTATTCATATCGATTAATGGCTAAAATCAAAGATCAAATCGGGAAACGTTAATTATTAAATTCTGTATTTAGAAGATTTAAAAATAGTGAAACGTAGAGTAGTCGATAATATTATAATTAAGGAGAAATACCAAATAAAGCTCTCAAAAACGTTTGACGTTTTTGAGAGCTTCTTCTCAAAAAATGACAATTGCCGGGTCTATGGTCTAGATTTGAATGAAAATTTTTGACATTAAATACTCATTAAAGTTAATTGACATCTCTGAGTGCGGCAGCAAATATTGCATTAAAGTATGTTGCAACCAATTTCAATCATGTCATGATACGAAATTAAAAGTCTCATAATATTCGGTACATACCATCTCTGTATTTCGTTTGTGCAATAGATTTGAATCATGATACCCTAACCTTTCAGAAAACGGCCTAGACAAGTTCGACAATTGCGGAGAGCCCTGGTGGAGCCCGCAGCGATTCATCCAAGACATCCGCGACAGGGCCCGCCTCTCCTGCGGAGGGTCTCGCTCGGGCTCGCTAGGGCCGTGCTCCGCTCTGTCTTCTCCTGGCCCACCAGCTTGCGCTTGCTTCACCGCCACCAGGAACCACCACTCTGCACCAGCGGTCTCTTTCTGTGAAGACATCTAACCATCAGACGTCCACACCCCCCAACACTTCTGGATCGGAGAAGACCACAACATATCAACGCACTCCCTGAATGATGATGACTTGTTCATGAAAAATATTAATCGCTGTGGCATAGATAGCGGTTCTGGAAATAATAATGAACGTTTGGAGAATGTTCATGATGCGTATAGGTTGATTTATAAAAATGACATTAGCTTTGATGATATGACACTAGAGGCGGATATCAGGGCAAGAAAGTTGGCAGCATTTCGGCGACTGTATACGATATACGACGTATACGATGAGACTTGCTTGTAATAATGCTTTATTTAAGTTTTTTTCGTAAGCAAATGATACTAAGCCCGCTTAACTTTTGACAACATTGTAAGCAATTTATAAAAAGCCGATCGCTCACCATCGTCGCCCTTGATTTAACTGTAACTGACTACATAGAAAATACGAGTTTTAAAATATTCCGTCCATGGAAGAAATTTTGGATACTACAATTTTGAAAATTTAAAATGATCTATATTATTATCTATATTACTCGTATATAGTATTCAATTTTTGGTACTTAGACCAGCTTAAATGAATTTTAATAAAATAAAAAAACGCACTAAATTAGGTATTCTCTAAATGGAAAAATATAGTTGGTTATTTTAAAACGTCTTAAAATTATCGGAATTAATTGAAACACAATGTCAGTGGAATTTTTAACCGTGAACTTGAAAATTAAAAGCTTTATTATTCACATGGGTTTATAAATGATTAAAAAATGTTACAATGTTTGAATAATTATTGTAATGTATGATTTATTTTCTTTTCGAAGTATAGGAAGACTTGAAAATATGGATAGATTGTGTGAAGTTTGATATAAAAGTGTATATAAGAGCGTGACGGGTGTGGTTGAGAAAATGGCGAGTGACAGATGTGAGTGGAGGAAGATTTCATTCTGTGCCCAAATAGAATGGGATACGGGCAGAGTGATGATGATGATTCCTTTTAATTCTACCATTACATATAATTTTTATTTATAGCAAGAGTCGAAAGAAGTATGTTACGATCGTAACAAGTGGTAGGGGAAAGAAGTGATCTTTGCTCATGGTACCTATTAGTCATGAATTTCAAAATACTGACTTTCATAATTACGAATTTTACAAATATTTTTAAAAGGTCCGCCTTTCGTCTGTTTATCTAATGATGTCATGTAAGTAATGGTAACGAAAATAAAAATTCCGAATTTCAATACCCCTAACAATAAAAAATTATCAATAATGACATCTAATGAAAATCTCCGAAACGTAATGAAAAGAAAATTTGGTTATTAAAATTTGGAATTATTAATGATTACAGATGAATATTATGCCTTCCCGAACTTTCATTAAAATGAGCTGTTTATCCTCGAGAATTGCTGCTACAGAGATGCATTAATATGAAAATATTTTAATAAACGACTTACAGTCTTGCTTTTGCTGTCCTAATTATTTGAATTTACTTTCTGTTTATGTATAGGATTCCTTTGGTTTGTTTTATTGATTAAATGAAGAAAACAACGTGAATATTAATTTGGTTCGTATTTCAAAACTCCCAGGAAATAATATACTCAAGGCCGGGCTGCTCTACCGTCCTACTGAAAAACGCACATAGTGCATTTGGTTTGTAGTAATTTACAAGAATTTGTAAACAAAAAGATGATTATTCATTTATAGGTAGATATCTATGTATAACATATTCCTTTATTTCTATGTATAATAACATAATAACTAGTAATTTAAGTAACCATATTTTTTCTACCATATTTTAATTCCAGTGTAACTACTTAGCGCTTCTTCTTAGAAATTTATTGAAACATAATATTTCAAATTACTGCATTCGTCATAAGTAGGGCAGTGCTGCGTACCTACATGTTACACAGACCGTAAGTTAAAATGCCCGTTAATAATACTAACAAGTGCTTTAATTTTGTAGGTATTGTAGCTTTTATTTAGTCATGAACACTGCAAGAACAACAAAAGAAATCAACTTGATACATTTATTGCAATAGTAACTCGACTGTGGCCGAGCCACGACGCAACACGCATTAGATAAAAACATATCTAGTAAATTGACATACACATACTTACATAAATCACGCCTATATCCCTGAAGGGGTAGGCAGAGGTGAATTAACACCCACTTATCGCCAAAAATGTTCGGTCCCATGTATATAATAGGTGGCGAGCCTATTGCAATATATCGGGCACATAAAACGCAGTTTATTGCTGCTAGGTGGTATGAGATAAATGCTGCTGCCCATTACTCATCACTGTCTTTACCCTTAGTCGCCTTGTACGACACCCACGAGAAAGATGGGGGTGGTGACAACTGAATTCTGCTATGCCGTCACCACACGGCTGTATATTTAAAATTGTCGCTAGGAATATTCATAAATGGTCAATTGTTACTGCGATAAAGACATATCTATAAATAATACGTTTTTAAATGGAGTTGGACATTAAAGAATACATTATGGCCACCACACGGCTGTGACAGCATGATGGTGCAAATAGAGACAGTGCAGGGTAAAGTGGAAAGTATTTATATACGTGGGCTTATATTTTGTTTTCAAAGCGGATTACTATAACCTGACCCTGGCTTACTTATAGCGTTATCTAACCAAAATAAACTACCTGGATGACCGATTGCCACTAACACAAGAAGAAGAATATATTTTAGATATTTTAGTAATTTAATAGGTATTGACAATATACTATGCATAAAAATAAACAACCCTGACTCGAACCTGAATTGTGTCTCAACCAGGATTTGAAATCCTGGTAGAGGGTCCCGGAACCCTCTTAGTTACGTTTTGGAAATTCCTGATTGAAATGAAGTTTAAGTAGGTACTTACTGAAAATCGTCAGTATGTATTAAATACTGACGATTTTCTGTTGATCGTGTCAAACTGTGTGCCCTTGGGGACGCCTAAAGTATAGTTAGTGGGATAGTTAGTACTATACCGCGCTACTGTACAGTATACTCTACCCGTGTACAGCAGGCTCTAAAGAGTAGTCTAAATTATTACCTACATTGATATTTTTTTGGATAGTATAAACATGAGATCCAATTAATTAGGTATTAAGTATATGTGATTAGGTATCTACATTTATAGGAGGTAATCTTTTACCTAAATGTTGTTAATTGTATGACTGTTGTATAGGTGGTTTCTAAATCACTTTTCCTAAATAGTTGGTGTCTATTTACTCTCGATTCGTTGTTTTATAATAAGTAGGTGGGTAGGTATTTATACAGTGCGTTCACAGTTATTTTACCTCTGACGTTTCCATTTACGTTTAATGTGAGAGAAGGATACTTATATATTTCCATATGTTAGAGCAGGATGATGAGAAGTGTCAGACGTAAAATAACTGTGAACGTACTGTATATCCACGGTGGCGAGATTTAAAAAAAAAATGGAATTAATGTATAAAACGGCGAGATTTTAAAGATAATATTTGTAATTAGACTTGAATGATTTGCTACATTATTATACTGTTTGATAATAACTCTTAGGTAAGAAATAATATTTTATAAAAAAGAAGTTTACACTAAGAAACCATATTTTTCTTCGGTAACTTAACTGTAGCAAAGCAAAGCAGTAGTGGGTAGATCTAACATAGGACAAGACACAGAACAATTTTATATATTTATGTTCCAAGGGATAAGACTTCCCATATCGGTAGCTAACAACGACCAATTTAATTAGCAGTGATTTTTTTCCATAAGAAAAAATAATGGTTATTAAATTCTCGGTGCAACAAAGTCACAACTAGAATCGCTCCCCACATTTAGTTCTTATGGGCCTGTTTCACAATTGACGGGTAAAAGTTCTGAATAGCTTACTTGGCAGATCATTGAAATTTGACAGTTGTCGGCAAATTGTATGCAAAGATTCTGATTGAAACGATTAAGAAAGAGACTAATGATAGAATATGGGACGTGCAAGCAGGGTTTCGAAAGGGAATGGGATGTACGGATCAAGTCTTTTCCCTACGATGGAAACTTAAAAAAAGAAAAATATTGGAAACTGTTTTTCTTTTCGTTTCCAGTGTTTAACGTTATTTCTTTGACGATTCATGAGTGTATGTAATCATACCTTATATGAATAAACCATATTTTCATTATCATTTCATTCATTCGATGCATTACACAGAAATCTCTGACTGAAAGCCAACGAGTATATTGCGCTTTAGTAGAAAAGGCTTATGACCGAGTGGTGAGGAATGAACTGTGGTCGATTTTGTCGATGTATGGGGTGAGCAGCAGCCCGATACAGGCATTGAAATCTCTCTATGAAGATTCCAACGCTTGTGTTAGGATAAATGGCGCATACACATAGTCGTTTCGCATCGGTACAGGTGAGGTGAATGTCTGCTGTACGCTGATGACCATTGGCGTCATCAGAAACAGATTTGCAGGAGATGGTAACAGTTATGCATGAAGCTTTGACAGAGAAAGGGATGAAAGTAAATGTAAGCAAGACAAAGTTCATGGTTTTTGGAAGGGATGAACAAATGACGAAGTGTGAAATTAAGATAGCGGGTGAGAATGTCGAACAAGTGAAAGAGTTTGTATATTTAGGATCTGTATTTACGAGAGATGGAAAGTGTGATAGTGATATTGAAAAGCGGGTGAAAGCTGGGAATATGATAAACGGGGCTTTGCACACTTTTATGAACAGCCAAAGCGTGTCCAGAAAGGCTCGTATGGCTGTTCATAATGGAGTGCTGGTCCTGACATTAATGTATGGAAGTAGAAGAAGAAGCTTGTAATTGGCCTTTGACAACCTAAACTTTGTAATTACCATTTAGTAATGTGCCGAAAGCTTTCCGAATAAACAAAAAATAAAAAAAAATAAAAATAAGTGAAAGTTGGGTGTGGGAGAAGAAGCATGAAAGTAGATTAAATGCAGTAGAAATGAGAGCGTTGAGGAGCATGGCTGGAGTAAGGCTGAGCGACCGATGTATAACAGTGTGATAAGAGAAAGGTGTGGTTTGAAAGAAGATGTAATAACAAGGATTGAGAAAGGGATGCTCGCATGGTTAGGTCACGTCGAAAGAATGGATGAAAGGAGAATGACAAAAAGCTTTACATGGCGAAAGTGAACTGAGAAATGGGAAGGGGAAGGCCTAGGCGGATCTTTCATAATCAAATTGAAAGTCTATTGAAAAAGGGCCAGGTCAAGAGTACCCGAAACCGACGGGCATTCATGAAGAGGTTGACGAGATTGGATGAAGCGAAAGAAGTATGTAAGGATTGTAGCAAGTTGAAGGAAGTGATCCCTGCCTACCCCTGTGGGAGAAATAACGTATGTAGGTATGTATGTTTGTATGTAATATGAAAATGTCAATTGAACTGCCAAGTAAGCTATTCAGAACTTACCCGTCGATTGTGAAACAGACATTATAATTTAGCGTTTTACTGTAACGTTAAAAAATGACTTTAAAGAAAAATCCGTTTCTGTAACATCGCAAACGCCTGTTGTGACTTTGTCGCACAGGGTACCTAATAAAGACAATAGGTACGCTGAAATATTTAGCACGTTGAAGATTCAGGCACAGCATTAGACCCCTCAGAGGGCTTATCCAAGTGGCAAGTTTCTATGCGAACGCATAGAATATACAAGACGTTTTGTTTTGTCCTCTGAATCCCGCGTACATCTGCGGGTCTAGCTGGGGTCTGGACAAGCGAGAGGAAGAGGTTTTCTGTCCCCCGAAAGAGATGTGTCCACGTCCCGTGCTATGGGGGCTGAACGGGGTCTTAGTATGTTTTGAAACAACACTGATAGGTACCCTCCCTGATAGGCAAGGATAGGGTCACATCACAGCGCTGCGACGTAGCACTGTAAAATTGTTTTCGCTCTACAACTCAAGACGTCAATTATCGATAATTAGTGCTTAATGTCAAAAAATGACAATTCAAAACTAGTTGCTATTCTTGCCGGGTCTACGGTCTACATTTGAATGGAAATTTTTGACATTAAATACTCATTAAAGTTAATTGACATCTCTGAGTGCGGCAGTTAGCCAGATAAGTCCGCGCGTGGTCAAAATTTGAACTAAAATTTCGTCTGCTATTGTGTTTGTCTAGGACTGTCAAATTGTCAATGTTAGCGAGCAGCGCAGCGCCACCCATCGCGCGCAGACTTATCTGACGCGCACTCTAACATCTGAGAAACTTACCCCCGAATACAGAAACGCTAATCAAAGTTTGAGTCTTGCTTAACATTTAAATGTTGTCAAAATTGACGTTTTTCCATACCAATTCTGACAGGTAATGTCCACTTAACTTTTTAAGCAGTCCCCCAAATTTGATTAGCGTTTCTGTATTCGGGGGTTACTCAGGAGCGACAAAACATTTTTAATATTTTAGGTAAAATAACAAACCCTAAGGGCATGTTTCACAATGGACAAGTAAGTTCGAAGTAGCTTACTTTGCAGTTCAATTGACATATATTTCATGTTACAACTGTCAAATGATCTGCGAAGTAAGCTACTTAGAACTTACTTGTCGATTGTGAAACAGACCCTTCGTATTGTTAGGTAGGTAGTAGGTACATAACTACTTGTATCTTAAACGACACTTAACGTTGTCAGAATCTAACTTTCTGTACTCAAGTCTCTTTTTCAATAACACAAATTTCGATAACTCATTTGTCATCGACTGTACCTACTTACCTAAGTGTTGGATAGAAGTATTTTGTACTTTTGTAAATATAAAATGTTGTCTGAGTGTGAAATTTTCGTCAATGTAATAAGCTTTAATAATCTTCTACAGCCAGAGTCATGGTATTTTGTAGACTATATGAATTAGTAGACAATAGAATCTATCTCATTCAAGACATGTATTTACATTTACAAGTACCTACCTAATTATGTTTAGGTATATGTTTAATACGACACTGAATTTTAATTTGAAATTTTTGCTTTGTGGTCTGAGCTGTTCTCTGTATCAAATTTTAACCAAGTGTACTACTTGGCTTATAGTTGGATACTCTCATTACTAGGTTTTTTTTTTAATAAATTGATGTTGGAAGTGTAATGTTTTATTGGAAAATTACCACCCTGAAAACGATAGGTTCGGCCTACGATTGTGTTAACTAAGCAACGTTCGCTAAGGCCAGTCTTTTGATATTATCTCGAGTTGCCCAATAATTCGGAAAGCACGTTAAGTTGTTGGTTGCGGCTGTATCTGCATGTAATTTTTCATCGTCGTTATGCTGGCCGAGTGCAGATTGATGGGTGTTAATGACTGCAGGTGCCGGCCGGACCAACCTCTTAATGTGTCTTCAGTTCCGAAGCACAGAGGAACTCGAGATAATACAGTTTGTCACCCATCCAATGGCCGGACTTAGCCAACATTGCTTAATTCGCAATCGCAGGGCGAGCACGCTAAGGGCCGATTTCACCGCACAATTAAACCCGATCAGTTGAAGTTGAACTCGGTTTATGCTCTAAACTGATTTACGCTTCATAGTTTGCATTAATCAAAACAAAGTTATTAAACTCAGTTTGACAGAGACGGTGAAATCGGCCCTAAGTCAGTGCACTGTCGAGATCCTCTAACTTTTCTATGGAATGGACAACCGTAAATGGCACCTATATTTCTATCTATTGATAGATTGCTTACCATTTTGATCATTACAATACAATAAAATGGGTGACTTGAAATTATTCTATAAATAAATACATTTTAAGATGGGTCATATTATATATTATAACATTTCCTACAGGTATAGGTATAGTCCTATAGGTATAGTATGTTTCCTACAATTAACAGCTACCCAGTCTTCATTACACTTAATTGTATCATATATTTATTTTATATTAAAACATATAAAATAAACAAATTGCATAAATATACATACAAGACTAGGATTTATTAGTACAATTTGCTAGTAAACAATTTAACCTAGTAAAAAAATTGAGAATGGAGGTATACATTGCACTAAATTGTTTAACGTACAATCCAAATGTAAAATCCTTTTGAGTTAAAAGAACTTCTTCCGTTCATTCGCCTATTATCATGTCATCCACTTGGTGACTAACTTTGTTTTTTAAGACGTAATCTCAGCTCCATTTCCAAGTAGGCTTTCAAAGATGGATCATCAACCATTTTTAGGACCTTTTCAGTGATCTCTGGCCCCGAATTCTCCATTTTTTTGGCAAGTGCTTCAGCCCACACTATAAAGACACAGTTAGCGCAACCTGTGCGGCAGCATGCTGTTGGGGGTTCATCTATGGAAGGCTATAAAAATAATTTTATATGCATTACTAGCTGGTCCAGCAAACATTGTTATGCCCCTATCACATTGGGGAATAACAAATAGCCTGTGACCTATTCAGACCTGCTAAATATACACAATTCATAAAAATTGGTCAAGCCATATGGGAGGAGTTCCATAACAAACACTGTGACACGAGGTTGTTAAATATTACTTAGATTATTGTCCTTTAACAAAATAAATAACAAAAAATTATTACACGATTGGTTTGTGGGAGAGGGGTATAGCAGGAGAGACAGCCAGCTTGGTTGAATGCTCAGATCGCAGGGAATTGGCCATGAGGTCCCGGGTTCGAATCGTGTTAGGGGCAAATTTTGTGATTAACACTAATATTTGCTCCCAAGTCATGGTTGTGTATAATGTTTATGTAGTATATTTTCTGCGTTTATATAGGTAATTGTTATGATATAAAAATGTCCGTCATCTAGTATCCATTACACAAGTGCTTAGCTTAGGCTACTTACTTTGGGCTAGATGATAGATGTGAGTGCAATAATATTTATTATTATATCTAAATCATTACATTACTAAAATACCTTGTCTTGTCTAGAGTGTGAGCGTGAGTTCTACAATGGAAGAATTAAATAAAATGTGTAGCTATTATATAATGACCAGTACTCACATCTCTAGAAATTCTCTCTAAATCTTTTAGTTTCTCTTCTTCAGTGGCCGTAGTTTGAGTAGTATAAAATCTAATTCGACTTTTGTAAACATTAAAATGCCTTGTTCTGCTAAAAAAGTTTGATGGTATCTGCAAAAAGTTTAATAATTGAACAAGCTGTGATACACTTAAAAATTCAAAATGTGTAGAAGTACTTACATACATATGAAATTTTGAAGCACAAATAGTTTTAAATTTAATTATTTTATCTAATATGATTTGTGCACTCGTTTGTGCATGACAAAGAGAATACAATACAAATACGTACAAAGCAAAGAGAATACAATACTACGTAAGAGTACAAAGAGTATTTATTACACTACGTTTAATGATGATTTTAACTTTTTTTTTTTATTCTCCCTATATTTTAGGAAAGGCAAAGGGTCTAGCCCATACAGCCAAGTCTTTAGTGTATATTTTATCTGTAGTCTTATGAAATAATGAGTGGGTGAAATGAATGAATGAAATGAATTTTACGTTAAAATATGGGTGCCGCATATTTTAACGCATCTAGGGAGTGCTTGGCGCGAATTGAATGGTAACAGAATTAATGATGGTGCTTGATGAAATAGATAAAACCACTTTTTATAGTGATCTTCACTACAACATCAAACACATCATGAGACTTATTTTCGATGATTCTGCGTAATTGCACATCAACACGGATGCTTGTGCATCAAAATAACACCACTTTCACTGCACAAAATCCACTCTGTAACAATTTTTGAATTAGTGAAAATAAATCTGACTGACACCACGAAACGCGCCAAACACTCTCTCGTAATTTTTTTTATTCTCCCTTTACGGGAAGGCAAGGGGATCAAGCCCATACAGCCTTGCTGATGTATTTTCTTTTCCTTTTAAGATTACTTCAATCTACTTCACAATTTTTGTACCGTTGTCTTCACAAAACGATAGAGTTCCACGTATCTATCAGGATTTTCCAAAAGTATTCTTAAGTCACGCGGGATGGGATCTTGCTTAAAAATGTTTTCAAATATTTCATCAATGGTCTTCTCTGGGCTTCAAATGCGTTACATTCATAAAATATATGCTCCAACGATTGGTCATGAGTACAGCAGAAATCACATAAATTTGTTAATTTTAGCCTAAAGAGGTGTTCCGACAATGTCCAATTTGAAGTCGACTCATTGTGGTATAAACATAGAGGACAATAATACTACGGATAGTATAAAAATCACTTGATTGAAAAGAACCCTTTTCAAACCACGACTTCTTGTTCTGCACATGTGCAAACCACTTTCCTTTTTTCTGCAGGGAGGCTTTCCAATAGTGGACCCATTCTTCTTTAGTTTCTTTTCGTATTTAAGGAATTATGTCTGAATTCGGAACGTCAACATTTTTGGCAGGACAAATGTCATCTGTGTGCAGCTCGATTTCATTAGTGTAATAAATACTCTTTGGATTTCATCTTCGGACTAAAGGCTCCTGCACACCAAACGGAGGTCAGTAGCAGTGCAGTTTGAATTCGGACCCGCAGAAGTTGTAATACAAGAAACTGCGTTACATAAAAATTTTAACGCAGGCCCGTTGTATCACTATGGCCTGTTGTATCACTATGGCCGTTATGTTAGTATGGCTCACCGGCACAGACCACTATTACTCTAGGAGAAGAACGACTAAAAAAGTGAAGATGCTTTTAAGAAACGCCATCTAAAGTTAGCCCACCGCAAATAAATTGTATGGCGGCAAAATTTGAATGATGAAGTACCTACCTACTTTCCACATATATAATAAATACATATAAATACATAACATATAATAAATTAGGTTTTCGATGGAGGTTTAAGCAATTTCACTTGTAAGAAAACTATTAATTCTAAGTTTTCTTACAAGTGAAATTGCTTAGACCTCCATCGATAGATTATGAAAGCAAAATTGAACAAGTATTAAATTTTAACCATAGTTATTTGTTGCACTCACGTACAACAAATAACTATTGTTTATAGTTAATACTTGTTAATGAAAGTAAGTATTACTGACTCCGAAAACCTGGCTTTAAAATTGATGTTGCCAACTTATAATTATTGGAAAATTATATATTTTTTTCAACTTGCAACATAAAAAGTTTGCCTCCGTAGGTATTCTCAATCCGATGTATAGGACACGTAGTGTATAATATACTCTTTGGTATAGGAGTTGACACCCCCTGCTCACCGGGGCTGTGCAGCGCAGAAAACTATTAATTCTAAGTTTTCTTACAAGTGAAATTGCTTAGACCTCCATCGATAGATTATGAAAGCAAAATTGAACAAGTATTAAATTTAAACAATAGTTATTTGTTGCTCTCACGTACAACAAATAACTATTGTACATAGTTAATACTTGTTAATGAAAGTAAGTATTACTGACTCCGAAAACCTGGCTTTAAAATTGATGTTGCCAACTTATAATTATTGGAAAATTTGATAAATAATGTCAGTTCATATTCATAATGTCAATTAATTAATAGGCTTTATTCTAATCATTAGGAACATCATTAAATTCATTATTAAATTTATAAATGTTTTAAAACTAAGGGACTAAAAGCTAAATTAAAGGTAGAAAACCTCGCCTAGGTCTTCTGAGACAGGAAGTGTACCAATAACGCTGGCTGCATTACCTCGCTGAATGGCGAGACTAATTTTTTGCGCGAAATACAGACCAGCCTTATTGTCACCTACTGTCTCACGTAGCCGCTTTGTAATGTCCCGAAAAAGTCGGTGAGCTCCTGGACCCCATGGTCCCAGAGTCTCTACCCCAAACGGCTCAAATAGGTAGTCTCCTGAGAGACCAGCGTATTTGCGCCGTTTAAGGGATTCAGCGGAAGCTGCAGCCGATCCGGACATTGCTGAGGTAGCTGGAATATGGGACGTTGCTAGAGTGTCCACGCAAGTGGCGTCCCATACCAGACATTTTCCCTTCTTCCAGGGAACGAGAGTCATGCCGTCAGGCCTCTTACCATCATCCCGTGCTAAGCCATTAGGCTCCAAAGCAGCGGGCATTCCGGTAGTTACGAGGGCCCGGCGGATGATGTCATTAACCTCAGCATGTCTTCTAAATCGGCCTGCACTTCTTGTGCAAGAGAGACCATGGTGACCAAGATTATCGACCATTATGCCACAGCGGCATTGGTGGGGGACATTACAGGCGATACCTAGGCGCAGGCATGTTGCAATTCGAAATGCAGTGCGATCAAGAAGTGTCCCTATATTAGCCGATGGCAAAGCCTGCAGCCATAACCCGGATTCCCACTTCCCTACAGCTAAGAGACGAGCCCGATCTGCAGAATTGGATGACGTGTTTAAGAGTTCTTCCCGCACCAATTTGCAGAGTGGCTCGTCCCACTGTCTCTGGGAGCAAGGGGACGCTGGCAATCCTAGATCAGGGCAAGCCGCAGACCAAGTTGACTTTGCCTCGGCTAAATGAGACACTTCATAGGTACTGACACTATTAAGTAAAATCCTGTCGACTAAATTACTTGTCCTGTGAACAGAAGACAAGAAGGCTGGAAGAGCAATACTTGAAATTTTCCTTATACCTAAACCTCCATGGCGAACAGGTAGAGAGGCTTGACACCACGAGCGATCACACAATTGAATATTGAGGACCGAAGAAAGAGTTTCTTTTAATTTGTTGTCCAATTCCAAAAGTAAATTGGGGAATTTCCAAAGTTGACTAGACCGGACGATATATGTGAATTGAGGGACGAACAGACAAAAGCGGAGAATAACATAGGCTATGTGAGTATTGATTTCGAGAAGTCTACTACATGTATCTGAGAATTTGGAAATTTTTTCTTGGACAAAGCTTGTGATGGAGTCATCTAGAATAGGTGCTCCGAGAAGACGAAGATTGGGTTTATTAATTGTTAAAATATTGGGGGCCAACGAATTAAATTTTGAGATTATAGCGTTCCTATGATATTCTGCGACATTATCTGAGATGAATAATTCACATTTAGAGAAATTCAGTTCCAGACCTATACCGTTGAGTTCTTTGATGAGTATGTTTAGGTCATCAAGAACTGAATTAGCATCGCCTCCTAGAGTACCATCGTCAAGATACCACACGTTAAATTTGGATTTTAATTTCTGTATTATTGGATGGATTGCTAGGCTAAAAATTGCCGGACCGAGGGGGTCGCCTTGTTGGCAGCCTACCTCAGAGGAGATGTGGTTATTTCTGTATTGAAGATTTGATGATGTGCTGTAGCACTGCCAAAGGAAGTTGTAGATACAAGGAGTTTTATTTTTTACTTGGTTTAATAATGCACCCCGGTCCACAGAGTTAAATGCATTTTTAACGTCGACTTTGAGGACAACCTCTCCACACTGGTTATCCAAGAAAGTGCGGAGAGCATGAACAGCAGCTTCACAGCCTGATTTAGAGCCAAAACCTAGTTGGGTTGGCTGGAAATAGTTTGATAGGCTGTCCATGACCTCCCTGCAACATGTCTTGGCAACGAGGCGGCGGTAGGTGGTACCGACTGCTATGGGTCTTACTCCGCCATCCTTTTTCTTAAGAGCGCAGAGGTTGGCCCCGTACAAAACGCATAGAACCTCGGGATTCACAATACCTGCGAGCATTATGTTGGCTAATGAGGTTAACTCTTTCAGCAGCGACTCACCGGCATCGCCACAGCTCACAGATGTCAAATCTTTTAAGTGCTGGGGTGTAAGACCGTCTAATCCACCGGCGGAGCCGCTGTTAAATGAGGCAATTGCCAAGCGTATCACATCTGCGGAAACATTAAGTGGTGTGTCATTGCTGCTCGGCCGGTCAAGTAAATCGAGGTTGGTGATCCTCTGTGGGTGCTTGCTTTTGAGAGTGGACAGGGTGTCGGCAGAATTAGGGGCTATAGAGTCGTTTGAGAACAGAAGGCGCGCGGCACCCTTGATATCCCCATCGCTTAATTTGTTTTCAACAGATTTAAATATGGTGTGATTGTTAAATGAGCGTGAACGAACTTGAAAAGCCGGAATATTGTAAGATGCACAGTTTTGTTTAACGCGAGATGTAACCGACGAATGAGATGCGGGGTCTTTGGATACATGTAAAACGCGGAAAGGAAACGTGAGAAGACGCTCCCATATCGCTTTTGAGTTCTCGCTCACGGTGGCGCGTATCTCTTCTGCGAGTTTTCTCGCAACAGATACACGCGCGCCGCGTGGGATACGTCTTAACAGAGGTATGTTACATTTATACTCAGCGAGAGTTTGTGAGAACAAATTAGGCGATGTGATTGGAGAGTCCTCGGGTGTGAACGGGGCAGAGCAGGCATTGAGACTTTGGCTAAGAGCCTTGTGACACTTACCCAGATGAATATTCAATCCTCTCTGTCCCTTAAAATAGCGAGGTTGAGGACAAAGGTGACACTGCACGAGGCTGTTTTCAAGAGACCCTATAGGCTGACTTAGATTAGGACGCACTGCACTTACGTTTTGCATAAACTATAGCTATAAATACTTTAACACTAAAAACACCAATAAAAATAAACAATAAATGACACTTATAAGTAAAACACTATAAACAACAAAAGTCAATTAGCGTTCCGGAGTTGGGCAGAGTGATTGGATGGTTATGAACGTCATTGATGCGCGCGCTGAACAAAGTTGAATCATATTGGTTAATATTAAAGACGACGACAGGAATGTCTTCTAGGCAACGGGAAGCGTCCTTGGCAACAGATTTCGCCGTCAAATGTGGTGTTGACAGATGATGAACAACTTTGTAGGGCTTCGCACCACACATACAGGACACGTGCTAAGTAGCGCGCTTTTGTGCGCCAAAGCTGCACTATTGTGTACACCTTTAAAGCATTTCAGGTCATAAAAAAATACTTTTTACAATTTTATTTTGTAATTATAGTCACAGTGACAAATTTAACGTCATTTCGAAAGAACTTTTTTTTTTTTTTTTTTTTTTTTTTTTTTTTTTTTTTTTTGGAAAATTATATATTTTTTTCAACTTGCAACATAAAAAGTTTGCCTCCGTAGGTATTCTCAATCCGATGTATAGGACACGTAGTGTATTATATACTCTTTGGTGCAGCGCAGCGCGTCGAAAGCGGATCACGACTGTTGTATTTTTTACAACCGCGTGATGGATATCAATGAAAAGATAAATTGAATTAGTGTGTAAAAATAAATGTTAGTATGATTTTCTAGAGAAATATTATATGTTCTCTTCTTGTAACGAGCCAAACGCAGTACGAATTCTTCTACATAGTCCATGTCGTTCGACATTTTGCAACCTACTGCCTGCCTAACCCGTCATACTAAACGCGGTCCAGCGTTGCTACTGCTCTGCTCCTGACCTGCGTTGGATGCGCAGAACCTTTATCGTCACTTACCATCAGGTGAGATAAAGGCCAAGAGTTTCCCTATCTAGCATAAAAACTCCCTGTCATTAATCATCTCATCATACTTAAAATACCTTCACTTTACAAATAAAATACTTTTTCACTTCTCATGCTCTGAAAGTGCTTATTTGTGCAGCATATAGGCTGCACAAAATCGAATTTTGTGCTCTAGAGCATTAACGTATCTACTCATAAATGTGTCGATAATAAGGCAAAGAAAATGAGCCATGCAGCCAAAGACAATAAGGAATTCAGAGATAGAATTTGTTATTGTTTAATATTTACTTAAATTTATTTGCCTAATGTGTTTTTTAAGACATAAAAGATATTACAATTTTAATTCAAGCAGGTACGGTAGGTTATTAAATTAATTTAAAAAAATTATTATTTCAAAATTAATTTAATACTTGGCTGTATATGCCTGCAGCCCAAGCCTAGTATCAATGGGAAAAACAATTTCTGTCAGTATTCAAAACTGTACTAATTTTTGTTTGAATTTTAAGAAATGTTATGAGAAATTCTGATTTATTTCCTCGCAATCGAAGTGAAAAGCAGAGTTTCTACCTCGTCCACAAAACCATTTTTATCCTCAACATTACTATCAGCCCTCGCCTTTGGCTCGGGCTGCTAAAAGTCTCGGACAAAAATGATTCGTTTTGTGCACTTGATGGAAAATCTACTATTACACATTCGTTTCACTTAAACTCATGCACAAACCGCCTTCTCTTCCTTTATCAACATTCGTGCGGACATCACACTTCCAAATTCCAATACAAATAGAAAAGTAAATGAAACAATTATTTCATATTGATGTTTATGAACTTTATTAAATTAACAAAAATAAAATAAACTCTGTTAAATCTATGTTTGTTTTTTATTATTTATTCAATTATTTTTTCAAAGACGAAAGTAAACATCAGTTCTTTATAAAACATAACATAACCTTGCTTATAGCATTATTCTATAGATAGGATTGTTTTTAGAATTATAAAACGAAGTAATCTAGTAAATATATAAAGTATGTAAGTAATCGAATTATACCATCATAAGAGTGAAGTAGTTTTGACAATAGAGTCTATACTAATTAGGGACGCAGAAAATAAATAAACCTAATTATGAAATAATATATGAAAAAATTATTTCAGAGTAGCTCGCTAGCGCAGTAGCATAGCGCACGTGGCCTGCGGTTGCTTAAACTATGGAATATTCACTAATGCCGGTCATTGGATGGGTGACCAAAAATGTATTATCTCGAGTTCCTCCGTACTTCGGAAGGCACGTTAAGCCGTTGGTCTTCAAATATACACTCTACGTACGACCTATTCTAAACGAAAGGGAAATTTTATGTAGGTACAGTATACAGTAATTAATCAAACCGTAATAAAAATACTAACTACCATTAAGTGTAAAAGTCAAAGAATATAGTACCTACAGGTCCCTTAACAAAACAAAAAGCATTAATCAAACCATCATTGGAACAAATAGTAAGTAATATTTTACTTTTTAAATAGGCACTCAATTTACCATCTCTCCCGCAGGTGTCGTACAAGGCGACTAGGGTTAAGACAACTCGGGAAGCTACGTTCTCTCATCTCTCATATCACCTGACGTGAGATGTTTGGAGTGGTGACCAGTCTTACGTAGTATTGTATTCTCTTTGGTGGTGACAATTATATTATGCTCTGCAGTCCGTCACCACACGTCACTACAAGCCCTTTTATCAACACGCTCTCTAAGTGCCTGTTTCACAATCGACAAGTAAGTTCTAAGTAGCTTACTTCGCAGATCATTTGACAGTTGTTATATGAAATATATGTCAATAAAACTGCAAAGTAAGCTACTTCGAACTTACTAGTCGATTGTGAAACAGGCCCTAAGCCTATCGTTTATATAAACTAACATTCAGACCTACCTATCTCTAGTCAAAAAGAGTTTGTATTATAAAAACTAGATAACAATGTATTTACGCAATAATAGTACAATAGTAGATTATATACCTAGGCACTTTATGGTCAGGTGTGACATTATGATTTATTCTAATGACCTCCTATATAACATTATATTACATTATATACACGTTACACTTCGATCATCTTCGAAGTACCTACATAATGATACTAATGAATCGAAAAAAAATACGATAAACGTTGGAAACATTTGAGTCAAAGTATAATATTTAAGTGTCGTGTGGTGACGGCAGAGCGGAATACAATTGTCTCCACCCCAAATCTCTCCCGCGGGTGTCGTACAAGGCGACTCAGGATGACAGCGATTAGTGATTAGGAATGAGCAGCAGCATTCCTCTTATACCACCTAGTCATGTACTGCGACTTTCATGCCCAATAAATGGCAAAGGGCTCGCCACCTATTTGGCGAAACGTGGGTATTAATTCACTTCTAAATAAACTTACAGGAGGCCCTGGGGGCTTACCGCCTAACTCGATTATAATAATATAGCTATCATCAGCAATCGAGTTAGCTTACAGCTATAGCAGCCATCCTGAATTTTAAGGCGGCACGGATTTGTGCCAAATTCATACAAAATCATTCGGTGATCATTCGTTCAAAGCTAACGCTAATAGTTAAGGTACATTTTGGTGCGAAATGACAGCATGACGTCATAAACTATAGCTTTTGCTTTAGCAATCGAGTTAGGCGGTAGGCCCCCTGTTCTGAGAAGAACGGTTAAGAAATACTATACAATATTATTAAACACATGAGTGTTTCAATAATATGTAGTAGGTACATAAACCTGTTTAAATACAAAGGGCTGCAATGCGGGTGTTTTGCCAGTGATGACTTACGGCACCGAAACGTGACCGCTTACAATGGGCCTTATAAGAACTGAAGGCTCTAAGTCACTCAAAGGGCAATGGAGAGGGCATGCTCGGTGTTTACCTGCGTGATCATATCAGAAATGATGAGATCCGCAGGAGAACTAAGGTCACCAACATAGCCCGAAGAATTGCGGACCTTAAGAGGCAGTGGGCAGGGTACATTGCGAGGAGGACTGACGGCCATTGGGGCGGAATAAAGGTCCTCGAATGGCGGCCACGCACTGGGAGACGCAGCGTTGGCAGCACTGACCTTTATTCTGCCGCGCTTACGAAAAACGCATTATCTACCTTTTTACAACTTCTGAGAAAAACGCGTTTCTAGTTATTTGTTATACGTGAGTGCAAAGTTGCTTTTTAACCGTGTGCTCAATTTTGATGACCGAGCTAGCGAAGGATTCTAATTTTTGAATCACTCAAAATTAGCGAGGGAATCAAAAGAGCACAAGGTGAAAAATCTTTGCACTCGAGTGCAACACGTAACACCCATTCACTCATACACACCCACTAAACACCCATTAGCCCAGACACACCCACAACACCCATACATCCACTCAGACACACCCCAGACACCCATTCACCCAGACACACCCACAAAACACCCATTCACCCATACACACCCACAACGTACACGTAATCACTCAGACACACCCACAAAACACCCATTCACCCAGACACACCCACAAAACACCCATTCACTCAGTCAGACACACCCTCAAGATTCACCCAGACACACCCGCAACATTCATCTAGACACACTCACCACAATATTATTTTCTACATGCATAAAACCTGTGAGTACCTAATAAATAATGAGATTCCGAGACTGCCAATCAGCTTAAGTCAAACACGTTGATTTTCTGTGTGTTTTTGTTCCGTTGCTAGGTCAAACAAATCAAACAGACCTAAAAAGCTTTTAAATGCTTGACTCAAGCATCAAGCAAGCGTTGTAGAAGATCAAAATGTTTAAAGCAAGATTGACGCCAAGCTGATAGATCGCCTCAAAACTCCAAGGTTTTAACAAAGGTATATGACGTGAAAAGAAAATGGCGCGGGCAAAGCAAATAACACAGACACCAAGAAGTTTCCGAGTCTGAGTTTTTCACAAATTAAAAAAGGTTGCATGATAATTTCGGCACCATGGAGGTAGAATTAAAAAGGTTTAATGATTTTTTGAATTAACAAATTTAATGCACACTATGTTCTAAATTCAAATTTAATTTATCCTCTAGAGGATAATACCGGCTTTTGCACTCAGATATCGAAGAGCAAATAAGCTTTTTCCGAGATGGGGGGATGAAAATGTTGAATGTTGTGGGTGTTTCTGGTTGGATGGGTGGGTGTTGAGAGTGTGTTTGGGTTGATGGGAGAACGTTGTGGAAGTTTCTGGGTGAAAACAGAAACTGTTGTGATTGTATTTTGCAATTTCCTCGTTGCGGGGGATGAAAAGTTACGTGTTGCACTAGAGTGCAAAGATTTTTCACCTTGTGCTCTTTTCATTCCCTCGCTATAGCTCAGGATTCTAATTTTTGAATCACTCGCTACGCTCGTGATTCAATTTTAGAATCCTTCGCTAGTTCGGTCATCAAAATTGAGCACGCGATTAAAAAACAACTTTGCCCTCACGCACAACAAATAACTATTGTTATACGATAGTTAGCTAGCTGAAGGATTCTAAAATTAAATCACTCGCTACGCTCGTGATTTATTCATTATTAATCAATGACAAGCATCCGGGATGATGTGAAATTATGCAGAATCATTGAAAATAAGTCTTGTGAAGTGTTTGATGTTGAGAATTTTAAATATTTTAATGTAAAATTAATTTCATACATTCATTTCACTGACTCATTGATTCATATTAATATAAAATAAAAATACTAAAGACATGGCTGCATGGGCTAGACCCTTTGCTTTTTTAAAAAAACAGGGAGAATTAAAAATAAACTAAGAAATTATATTTTGTATTCACAAACAGAACACACTTGTACACGATGTTCTAAATTCAAATTTACTATATCCTCTAGAGGCTAAAAACGGCTATTGCACTGAGATAACAGAGAGCAAAATCGCTTTTTCCGAGATGGGGGGAGGATGAAAAGATTTTTTCTTAGGACCGATTTCACCACAGAATTAAACGCGATCAGTTGAAGTTGAACTCGGTTTATGCTCTAAACTGAGTTCCGCTACCAAGTTTGCATTAAAACCAAGTTTTATTAAACTCAGTTTTTTATGAGAGACGGTGAAATCGGCCCCAATGATATTATATTTAAAAAGAGGTAGAGTGTAGATGAGCGTGTAGGTGAGCGTATAACGTATCTACCTCTTTAAATATAATATCATTGATCGGCCCCTAGTATATTTGTATGACCGGAGCTATTGATGTAAAAATTCGAATATTCAGTATATTGAAATGGTCTCTATGGGAAAATTATAGTGCTTGTTTTCCTGATATGTATTATAACTCAATTACGTAAAAATCGTAGGTACATAATGCGTTTATCGTAAACGCGGCAGTATTATACAAGTACGCTGAACCATTGAGTTATAAGGTAACTAGTAATAGTAGTTCAATGCGCTGAACTGAAGGTTGTGAAGGCCGCGGTAAGCCGCTGGATACGGGCAGAGGACCGACCGGTTTGGAGATCCTTGAATGAGGCCTATGCCCAACAGTGGGCGTCTCTCGGCTGAATGATGATGATGACATAAGCCTTTGTTTTGTTGACCCTATCAAGATTCGAACCTGGGACCTTGGGACCGGGAGGAGCCAGCGAACAGAGCAACGTTTTTTATAATATTTTAGTTCCCCTCTTTCTTCATAATTCCTGATGGCCGATTTGGTCGAATCTTCAGACCGCTGGCTACCGGTCAAGAGTTCCCGGGTTCGAATCCTGGTAGGGGCAAATGTTGGTAATGACGTAGGTTTCTTACAAATATTAATTGACATACATACTTAAACACGTTTATATCTCCGCAGGGGCAGGCAGAGGTGATTTAACGTTTTGCCAATTATGTTAGGTCCCATGACGAAATAGGTGGCGAGCCTATTGCCATTTATCGGACACGAAAATCGCAGTACATTGTTAGGAAGCCAAGCCAAATATTAATTTACTATATCATTAAAATGAATATTTAAAAATTAAAAATACCGTCATCTATAAAGAGTAGGTACCTATCCATTAACACGAGTGCCTAATTTGGGATAGATTCATTTGAGTGTAAGAATATATTATTACAATAATTTTATTATAATATCTGCATGATTAAATGTGTGCTTTTTTCCAATTACTAGCCAGGGTGAATATCCTTGTTTGGTTTGATTCCTGCATGAATTAATGAGTGTCGTTTCAATTTACTCGCATGGGTGAATGCCTTACCGCAAATGTCGCACTTGTGTGGTTTGATGCCAGCATGAATTAATGTGTGTGTTTTCAAATGACTCGCCTGGGTAAATGCCTTACCGCAAATGTCGCACTTGTGTGGTTTGATTCCTGCATGAATTAATGAGTGTTGTTTCAATTTATTCGCCTGGGTGAATGCCTTACCGCAAATGTCGCACTTGTGTGGTTTGATGCCAGCATGAATTAATGTGTGTGTTTTCAAACTACTCGCCCGGGTGAATGGCTTACCGCAAATGTCGCATTTATGTGGTTTGATGCCAGCATGAATTAATGTGTGTGTTTTCAAATTAATCGCCTGGGTAAATGCTTTACCGCAAATGTCGCATTTATGTGGTTTGATGCCAGCATGAATTAATGTGTGTGTTTTCAAATTAATCGCCTGGGTAAATGCTTTACCGCAAATGTCGCACTTGTGTGGTTTGATGCCAGCATGAATTAATGAGTGTGTTTTCAAATAACTCGCCTGGATGAATGCCTTACCGCAAATGTCGCACTTGTGTCGTTTCATGTTAGTATGCTTTGACAAGCTAGTTGACCTAACCGATTCAATAGGTGGTTGATATATTTTATCGGACCTAACTTCATTAGACATTGGCCCGAAATCACAGTCATCACGCTTGACATCTGATTGCATTTCGGGGTATATTGTTTTTTCTACAATTCGCGGCGTCGATGATCGATTTTTTTCAATCACCAGAGTTTGGTTCTTGAACTTTCCACTTTTAATATCGTGCACCTTTATATGTCGTTTCAACGAGCTTTTTGATTTAAATATTTCCTTGCATTGATCACAAATAAAATGATTATACTTTGGCAGTGTAATCAGAGGATTTATGTAAGTTTTTGATTGCTTCGAGTTATTATTTAAATCGTTATCAGGTCCCCTAATTATTTGTGATTTTTTGTCAATAGGAGGACAGAATTTTTTCTTCATCTTTTTAGTTCGAATGTGTAACATATTTGATGAATTATCATTTTTATCCGATTCTAATCTTGTTTCAACGTGGTCAGTAGCAGCTAATTTCGTTGGCGTTTGTTTTACTGTTTCTTCGATAACTTTTAGAGACGTAGCGTGGCCTGGTGGATCAAATGATACACGTTACACTATTGTCTATTACCATATTTATAATCTTACATTACTAGAGGGGCTCGCTAGCGCAGTGGCATAGCGTGCTTCGCCTGAGCCATTGGTCCCGGCTGCATCAGCAGTTGTTAATACCCACCAACCAGTACTGGGCCAGCGTGTGGTGGGTTATGGCCCATCACCCTATATTCTTTCATACATAGCTAAGGCCAGCGCCCCAGCAGTGGGGATTTTACAAGGGCTGGTGGTGATGATGATGATGATGACAGTAGGGCTTTTTGCAACACAAATAACCTCGCAGAACTAGATAGTTAACACCATAAATACAACGTTTATTTGACGAGTTAAGTTACAAGACTTACTTTGCCGCACTCAGAGACGTCAATTAACTTTAATGAGTATTTAATGTCAAAAAGTTTCATTGAAATCTAGACTGTAGACCCGGCAAGAATAGCGACTAGTTTTGAATTGTCATTTTTTTGACGTAAAGTACTCATTATCGTTATTTGACGTCTCTGAGTGCGGCATTTAATTGCTTGCGATCAAGTAAAAAGTGATCTCGCTTTCTCGATAGCAACTGTTCGGTACCATATCGATGCTGTACGTAATTGATGGCGTGTGAGCGATAATTTGGTGTATATGGTTGACGAAACCTACTTTTGATAAAAGCGTTATGGAAGATGCCGTATCTTCCCTTTTCTGCTAATCTAACACTTGCATGGACAATTATTACGAATAATGTAACTCACATAATGTTTGAGCGAATCCAGACGGGTGGTTGTAGAGGCGAAGTCCAATGCCCAGTAACTGAGCGAACTCGGCTCCATAGAACACCATTAACTCCGTAAAGCGAGGTATTATTCGTATCGTTCTATAAGAAAAGAACATAATTTATGTCGGAAGTGAAATAGAGGGCGCATATTTGCTTTTAACCATTTGATTATAATTGCTAAGAATAATTGATAAATAAAATAAAGTCAGAACAGGATTTAAAAGCGTTTTTCCCAACAATACTCATAACTCACTTCTTCTCCCGACCCTGTTCCCAGTCTATCTGGGGTCGGCGCAGAATGTGTCCTCTTCGATCCATATCGGACAGAAACCATCAAGCCATTATCCACTCCCTTTTGATTCATATCATCCATCACACCGGAAAGGTGGTTGTGATGAATTAATGTTAGTATATAAAAGAAATGGAAAGGACCATGTCGAGAGGTCGATGAACGGAGAGAGTGATTGGGATGACAACATTCCTACTGCTCAATGTTTTGGCTTAGGTTTTACAGCCGGCCGCCTGTCTGATACGATCCCTTTTTACATATGCTGTTTAGTGATTTGCCAACGTAGATGACTCACCTATAGTATATTTGGCCCTGGAACTGATAAGCAATCAGGTTCTGCTCCGAGAAGTGCCGGGCGCAGTTGACGTAGCGCATCCAGTTCGATGTCGTCGGGTCGGCAGCGTCTATCACGCTGCACCACTTATTGTTACCGTCATGTAACTAGAACCGAGTAACGAAGGCCTCATAGAACTAAGTATCCAAATTATCGTAATTATCACCAGCCCTTTAATGTCTCCACTGCTGGGGCACCGGCCTTCCCTATGGATGGAATAATATAGGGAGATTGAGCCATAATGCGCCACGCTGGCTAAGTGCGCGTTGGTGGGTATTAACAAGGTACAGCCGGGACCAACGGCTCAACGTGCCTTCCGAAGCACGGAGGAACTCGAGATAAAAAATTTTTGGTCACCAATCGAATGACCGGCCTTAGCGAAGATTGCTTAGTTTACGCAATTGCAGGCCAAAAGCGCTATGCCACTGCGCTAGCGAGCTCCTCCGATATCCAAAGAATCAAAATAAAAAAATCGTTCGATCCTATCCCCCTAATGAACGAATAGAATACATACATACATACATAAATCACGCCTATATCCCCGAAGGGGTAGGCAGAGGTGAACAAGCACCCGCGTTTCGCCAATTATGTTAGGTCCCATGTAATAGGTGGCGAGCCTATTGCCATTTATCGGGCACAAAAGTCGCAGTACTTTGCTAGGTGGTAGGTATAAGAAGAACGCTGCTGCCCATTCCTCATCACTGATTTATCCTTAGTCGCCTTGTACGACACCCACGGGAGAGATTTGGGGTGGTGACAATTGTATTCTACTCTGCCGTCACCACACGGCCTTAGAATAGAATACAAATGTATGAAACTGACGTATTACAGAGTATAACAACATGGCCACCGTCGTGTCATTAATGTAGTGAAACTGTCAAAAATTAGATTCTATTTCCGTGGTTTACAACTTGAAGTGTAAAGGCAGGATAAAATCGGGATCCTCCGGAACGGGGGCCTCAGGGATTGGGGTACCAGTTATAACCCAGTTAACTAACGTCTTGGTTGGCCGAGTTGTATAGGCATCTGCCCTCATTGCAGAGGATGCGGGTTCGAGTTCCGCATCAAGACTATAACTTTTCGAAGTTTTTCTTACCACACTTTTCTTAGAGTTCTATTCGTTCGAATAGAGTGGCCACTTGTATAGAGGCTGGTATGATTATACTCAAAGTCAATATTGAATATTGTTTAAATAAATACTTAAATATCCGCCATTTAGGGCTATAGGTGATTTAAATGATTTATGATTTATGTTTTTTATCTATTTTATAAATCACGCCCATTTATCCCCGAAGGGGTACCTATATAGACGGTGGTGAATTAACAGCCACGTTTCGCGAATTAGGTTCGCTCCCAAGTACCTAATAGGTGGCGAACTTATTGCCATGTATCGGGCACGGAAATCGCACTACATTGCTAGGTGATTTAAGAGGAATGCTGCCCATTACTTACTTATCGCTGTCTATACCCTTACGACACCGCTGTCTATACCTGTACGACACCCGTGGGTGAGATTAGTGGTGGTGAGTGAGTGTACTCTGCTCTGCCGTCACCACACGGTGTGTAAGGCAGAAGTGGCCGTAGCCAAGTGGTTCATACTTTTGTTTTTTCTATGCGTTCGAAAAGAAAATCCACTTGGCTGGGCCCTCAGATATGTATAATTGCTTACCTGCCAACCGTACATAGAGTCAATGTTGTCCACGACATTGCCGCGGTATGGCCCGAAGCGGACCCCCCGCGGCAGAGTCAACGTACTGAACACGCCTAAGCCAGCTCCTGCAATATTTGAAAACAAAACGACGTTTTTCATAGGCAAGGATTAAGTAGACAGTCAATAAATATGTGTAAACGGAACTTTACTGACGATATACGCCGCGTGGTGACGGCAGAGTAGAAGACAATTATCACCACCCCAAATCTCTCCCGTGGGTGTCGTACAAGGCGACTAAGGATATATAAGTGATGAGGAATGGGCAGCAGCGTTCCTCTTATACCACCTAGCAATAGTACTGCGGCTTTTGTGCCCGATAAATGGCAATAGGCTCGCCACCTATTACATGGGATCTAACATTATTGGCGAAACGTGGGTGCTAGTTCACCTCTGCATACCCCTTCGGGGATATAGGCGTGTATGTATGTGTGTGTATTGACGATATTGACAAAAATCTGGATTTTTTGTGATGCTTTAAGATTCAATATTTACTGAGACCGGTGTCACGATATTGGATGGCGATATTTATTGACTGTCTAACTAATCCTTGCCATACGCACCGTTCTGTTTTTCTGCCCTGCCCCTTTAGACAAGACAAATTAGCCAATTTATTTGAACGAATAGAATAAAAATTTATGAAACTGGCGTATTACTGAGAAAATAACATTGTGACTTGTGACCACAAAAGGTTAATTACTGAGCTCGGTAACAGGTGGGCTGTTGCCGAGCTTAGTAATTAAGTATTTTCCAAGTCTATGTTTTTATATGATATTTTGACATCATTATTATACCAAAAGTTCTATGGTTTCTCACTTGTCACTTAGCTTTGATTTGTACTGGTTGTGTCATTTTCGCAATAAACCCATTTTCATAGTTTAGTTCGTCTTTTCATTATTTAGGTATCAGGATACAGCCCCACTCCACTTGCTCTCCGCTTCACCACCCATCACACCGTAAAGTTCCTACCCAAGTGATGAATGATGTATAGAAAAGTAATGGAAAGGGCCATGCTGTAGTGACCAATGAACGAAGAGAGTGATTTGAATGACAACATTCCAATCTATATTGCTCAAGGCCTTGGCTTAGGACACCAACCCTCTTTGGGTATGCTGTTGTTGATGGTTTGCCGGCCATCATTCGGGTGCCCCAAGGTGCTGTTGGTCTACACCGGGGAATTTTCCGTAGTCGACTTTTGCGACACCCCTCGGTTGAGTCAGTAGGGCTGGCACACGTCTACGTCATTTATTCGCTCCCAGGCCAACATGGAAGACCATAGAATGTAATAAGTATATTTATTTATATAAATTTAGCCGTGTGGTGACGGCAGAGTAGAATACAATTGTCACCATCTCAAATCTTTCCCGTGGGTGTCGTACAAGCCGACTAAGGATAAATCAGTGATGAGGAATGGGCAGCAGCGTTCCTCTTATACTACCGTCCTGACAATGTACTGCGACTTTTGTGCCCGATAAATGGCAATAGGCTCGCCACCTATTACATGGGACTTAACATTATTGGCGAAACGCGGGTGAGAATTCACCTCTGCCTACCCCTTCGGGGATATGGGCGTGATTTATGTATGTATGTATGTATTTATATAAATAATAATATGTTACCTGGTATCACGGACGGTGCAAGATGCAGGAAATGGTGAGGAATGGTGAGAGCGGCGCGAGGCACGAACGACGGTAGCCCAGTCTTGAAGGGAACCTGTCCATAAACATACATATATCACGCCTATATCCCCGAAGGGGTAGGCATATTAGGTGGCGAGCCTATTGCCATTTATCGGGCACATAAATCGCAGTATATTGTCTTTACTCTTAGTCGCCTTGTACGACACCCACGGAAGAGATGGGGGTGGTGACAATTGTATTCTGCTCTCCCGTCACCACACGGTAGCTTCTTTTACATTTGGCACGACAGTCGCCATGTTCTTATCTTTGTAATACATCAGTTTCATACATTCGTACTTATATTCCATTGGATCAAATAAATTGACAAATTGTGCCCAATGAATGGCAATAGGCTCGCCACCACACGGGACCTAACATAATAGACGAAGCGTAGGTGCTAACTTAATACAACCCTGCCTGTACCATCGGGGACAAATAAGCGTTATTTATGTATTTAATGACCGGCCTTGGCGAACATTGCTAAGTTAACAGGGGGCCTACCGCCAAACTCGATTGCTGATGATACATACATACATACATACGTCACGCCCTTCTCCCACAGGGGTAGGCAGAGATCACTTCCTTCCACTTGCTACGATCCTTACATACTTCTTTCGCTTCATCCAATCTCATCAATCTCTTCATGCATGCCCGTCGGTTTCGGGTACTCTTGACCTGGCCCTTTTTCAATAGACTTTCAATTTGATTATGAAAGATCCGCCTAGGCCTTCCCCTTGCCATTTCTCCATTCACTTTCGCCATGTAAATCCTTTTTGTCATTCTCCTTTCATCCATTCTTTCGACGTGACCAAACCATGCGAGCATCCCTTTCTCAATCCTTGTCATTACATCTTCTTTCAAGCCACACCTTTCTCTTATCACACTGTTATACAATCGGTCGCTCAGCCTTACTCCAGCCATACTCCTCAACGCTCTCATTTCTACTGCATTTATTCTACTTTCATGCTTCTTCTCCCATACCCAACTTTCGCTTCCATACATTAATGTCGGAACCAGCACTCCGTTATGAACAGCCATACGAGCCTTTCTGGACACGCTTTGGCTGTTCATAAAAGTGTGCAAAGCCCCGTTTACCATATTCCCAGCTTTCACCCGCTTTTCAATATCACTATCACACTTTCCATCTCTCGTAAATACAGATCCTAAATATACAAACTCTTTCACTTGTTCAACATTCTCACCCGCTATCTTAATTTCACACTTTGTCATTTGTTCATCTCTTTCAAAAACCATGATCTTTGTCTTGCTTACATTTACTTTCATCCCTTTCTCTGTCAAAGCTTCATGCATAACTGTTACCATCTCCTGCAAATCTGTTTCTGATGATGCTAATATAACCTGGTCATCAGCGTACAGCAGACATTTGATAAGTAACTCGTTCATTCGTAATCCACAATCAAATTCTTTTAGTCTCGTCAGACAATTATCCATGTATAAGTTGAACAGCCATGGTGACGCTACACATCCTTGTCTCACACCTGTACCGATGCGAAACGACTCTGTGTATGCGCCATTTATCCTAACACAAGCGTTCGAATCCTCATAAAGAGATTTCAACGCCTGTATCGGCTGCTGTTCACCCCATACATCGACAAAATCGACCACAGTTCATTCCTCACCACTCGGTCATAAGCCTTTTCTAAGTCTACGAAAGCGCAATATACTCGTTGGCTTTTAGCCAGAGATTTCTGAGTAATGCATCGTAGAGAAAAGACTTGATCCGTACATCCCATTCCCTTCCGAAATCCTGCTTGCACGTCCCATATTCTATCATTAGTCTCTTTCATAATCCTTTCAATCAGAATCTTTGCATACAATTTGCCGACAACACTGAGAAGGCTAATACCACGGTAATTTTTGCATTCCAGCTGCGACCCTTTACCTTTGTACAGTGGCACAATGACGGCTTTACGCCAGTCTTTTGGTACTTGGCCACTTACCCAACAAAGGTTCAAAAGGCGGTGCAGCTGCTTAGCAATGGTACCCTCACCAGCCCTCAGCATCTCGACCGATATCCTATCACACCCTGCTGCCTTTCCTGCTCTCATACCTTTCAATGTTTGCACAATCTCATGCATACTTATTTCATTCTCATTCAAATTTTCTTTCACATGATTAGCCTGGGACTGGGCTATATCATCTGACCTTTCAAATAAACTCTCGAAATATTCCTTCCACCTATTCAGCACTCTTTCTTAGCCATTCAAAACACTTCCATCCTTGTCTCTGACTCGTATCAACTCCGAGTTTGCGCTCTTTCCTCGAGCTGTCCGTACAGATTTCCAAAAAACTTTAATGTTATTTTGGAAATTGTCAGAGATTTTTCTATCAAACTCATCTTTTCGTTCATCTTTCTTTCTATTCACTACACTCTTCACTAACAAATTCAATCTTTTATATTTCTTTTTCGCTTCGTCTACATCCGCCATTGTCACCTTACATATCCTTTGGTCAGCTCTCTTTGCTAACCAATCTTGCCAAGCTTTCTTCTTATCTTTCGCTACCTTCTGTACTTCTCCATCCATCCATTCACTCTTCTGTCTCTTTCCTTTCCCTCTTTTCGCCACACCGCATACTTCAGTAGCTACATTCACAACGTCATCTTTAAAAACCTTCCATATGTCTTCTATATCAGCTATTGAATCTACGTCAGATTCAATAAACCTTTCATTCAACTTTCGCACATATTCCTCATGCACCTCTTGCAAATTTTCTACTTTTATCCTTTCCAGGATACTTATAGGGGCCGTGGTACGGTGCCGCCAACGTTTAAACAGACCACTTATTCGGCTAACTACCAGGAAGTGGTCTGAGTAAAGACCGCTACCTCGGAACACCCTTGTATCCTGAACCTTGCTTCTCAATCTTTCATCCACAATCACAAAGTCAATCATACTTTTCGAGTATTCATCCTCTCTTGTATACATATGGATCCTCTTGTGGGCAAACATCGTATTTGTCACTAAGAGGTTCCATTCCAAACACACATCTAACAAGCTTTTCCCATTCTCATTAACTCTTTCATCCCCAAATTTACCTAATACCTTTTCATATCCATCTCGCTTTATTCCTACCCATCCGTTAAAATCACCTAACATTATAATTTTCTCATTCTCCTTGCACTGTTTCAGGCAATCTCTCATGCTATCCCAGAACTCCTCCTGACTTGTAAGGTCTGTTTTGGACCTACTCGAACCTAAATCTGTAGGTGCATATACACCAAGGATGAAGATTCGAGTAAGCCCAACCTTCAACCTCAGCCAGAGGAGCCTGGGACTCACGCACTTATGTTCAGTCACACACTCTGCCATTCTATTGGAAAGAAGAACCCCAACGCCCTGTTTGCCTCTGCTGGATCCGGGAACTCCAGACCAGTATGCTGTATAAGGGCCATGTTCGGTGGTGTCACTACTTTTCCTTTTCGTCTCATTCAAACACAACACATCAATATGCCTTTTATCCATAATCTCGCATACTTCATCTATCTTACCTTGCATTCCTCCTCTAACATTCAACGTAGCAAAGCGGCTCTCAGTGAACCACTTTCCGCCCCCGCGAGGTCCGAGACGTGATGGGTGGCGAACCACATCGCCGCCATTTTTATGGATAATTTTAGGAAATTCCATTGCGTCCCCACGAGAAGCTAGGGAAAAGTTTGTCGGCCCTGGCAGAGCCCCGCATGCCAGGGTAAGGCTAGCCTTTTTCTGGGTTCGCCTGCTCCCAGGGCTTAGGCACGCTTGAGACTAGGCTCGCCCCTAGCCACGCATCCACAGGCACGGCAGACCCTGGATTGGCGGAATGGAAGGGAAAAGAGGAGACAGGGTAGGATAAGGTCTAAATATGAAAAGGACGTGGAATTTTGGGTAGGAAAGGGGACAATTAGGATACTACTGACTCGGAGAGGATCTTTGGGAAAAAGTCATAGTAGCTCGGGAATCCGGGGTCGCATACCCGTGTGCACTTAGCGATGTGTACCCCCTTAAGGGTGCACTGTGCACCCCTGAATTCTGATGCTGATGATAGCTATATTGCAATGCACTGCTTACGGCTATAGCAGCCATCCTGAATGTTTAGGCGGCACGGATTTTATGCCAAATCCATACAAAATCATTCGGTGATCATTCGTTCAAAGCTATCGCTAATAGTTTAGGTAGACAGCATGACGTCATAAACTATAGCTTTTGCTTTAGCAATCTAGTTAGGCGGTAGGCCCCCTGGTCGTTGCGCGTTAGACAATGTTTTCCATTCACCTCTCCATTGGGTCGGCCTGTGCCCCTGCTTGGGATATTAAAAGTCTGGCGATGTTGTCGATGATGATGGTATAAAACTTACCTTATCGTCCGGTATAACCAGTAGAGGTCCATGAATAGAACAATATTCGTACACGAAATCTGTGCATTTGTCACAATCTGAAACAATGAAACATGGTAGACGTTTTAAATGTTACGGTACTTACTTAACACGGGTAAAAAGAAAAATATTTTAAAGTGATTACTTCAAGTATTACAATAGGTAATCCTGTTCTGTATATATGTCGTGGCCAAATCGTAGAATTGATCACTTCATGATGTGGCCGACCATTTCATGAAATGGTTGCATTTCATGAAATGAAATATATATGTCGTATATTATCAAATAAAAACAAATCACCACACGATACTTAGATAGTAGGCAGAGGTTCCATGTAAGTAATCTGGTGTCGACCCTTTTGCCATTAATCGAGCACGGATATCGCAGTTACATTGCAAGGTGGCTTATGAGGAACGCTGCTGCCCATTACAATTTAACAACCCATAGTCGCCTTGTACTGGCTTGTCTTATACGACACCCGCGGGAGAGATGGGGGTGGTGATAAATGTATTTTGCCTTGCCGCGCCACACGGCTGCACATATTTTATTTTCTAAATTTATTAATTAATAAACTTACAAACATATTCGTCGAGATTAGGTTCTTCATATTCACAATAACTAACCCGGGGCTTCTGTCGTAAATTAAATTTATTCATTTTAATCGAATCAAGTCAATTGTTTTTAAATTCTTCTTTAAAAAATAATGAGTCAGAAAATTTCTCATAAATTTTGATCGTTCAAGTAGCTAATATTACTTATTTGTTTGTGGGAGCAAGCAATTTCAAACGCTTTACAAAAGTTAACAAATCCCGCCAAAAATGAAAATCAATGAAACAAAGTCAAAATTTGCCAAGCCGACAACACAACAACGAGTCAACGACCAATCAGATTATCAGAGGTACGCGCCATTTTATTTACCCTTTTTTTTAATTGGCTTAACGTTCCTGGTAACAAGTCTTTTAGGAACTTTCTTTTTATACTTTCGTTTAATTTTCTTAATTTTGAATGAATGATAAAGTGTGATAATGAATGAAAGAAATTAATGTATGAAATGAATGAATGATATTAATGCATGAAATTAATTTTACATTAACAAATGGGTGAAACACATTTTAACGCATCTAGTCGAATGGTAACAGAGTTCATGACGGTTACCGATTGGGTGGTGAAAACCACTATAAAATTCTCAACGTCAAACACGGCACAACACTTTTATTTCAATGATTCTTCAAAATTGAACATCAACACGGATCCTTATGCATCAAAATAACATCACTTTTACTACACAAAGTCCACTCCGAAACAATTTTTGAATGACTGAAATAAAAGTTTGACTGACGCCATTGAAAGCCCGCCAAGCACTCTATTTATTTACCCTTTCTCAGGGAAGACAAAGGGATCTAGCCCATACAGCCATGTATTTAGTATTTATTTCACATTGGTGTAAATGAATGAATGAAACTAATGCATAATATTAGTGACTGGAATTAATGCATGACATGAATTTTACATTAAAATATGGGTGTCACACATTTTAACGCATCTACGGAGTGCTTGGCGCGAGTCGAATGGTGACAGAGTTCATGATGGTGACTGATGAGGTGGTGAAAACCACTATAAAATTCTCAACGTCAAACATATCACAACAATTAACACCATCTTCACTGCACAAAATCCACTCTGAAAAATTATTTGAATTATCGAAAAAAAAAATCTGACTGACACCCTGACACCCATCGCAACGCATGGACGTAATATTAATAAATCTGGACTGAGTAACGTCAAAATATTGATATAGCGTACTTAAGCGTACGGCTTAAAGTTTACTTTGGAAAACAAATTCCATATACCAGAGGAAAAACGAGCCGAGTGAGATAGCCAGCGTGGAGTTCTCTGTCCCCTTTTCGCATGACAAAAGTTGACATGACAAATTATCATTAGAAGAGGATGAACAATCCTATTAGAAGAGGATGAACAACTCCACTTCTTTATATTCTAGGCTCTAGTGCTCAGTCCTTGTTTTTATACTACGTCCATGCGCCAAACACTCCTTTTGCCTTATTTAATTCTCCCTGTATTTTTAGGGAAGGTAAAGGGTCTAGCCCATACAGCCATGTCTTTAAAATACCTATTTATTAAGTAAGTGAAATTAATGAATGAAATGATTATCACGTTAAAATATGTGTGTCAAACATTTTAACGCATCTAGGGAGTGCTTGGGAGTGGTAGGGAGTGCTTAAAATCTCGACTTGCTTCATTCAGCTTATAGTACCACGGCTTTACAGGTAATTCATTCTGTATGGTGCTATACCACTTTCCTTTAACATCTTGATCTGTCCTCCAAAAGTTCCTCCACTCACCCACTCATTATTTCATATGACTATAGATAAAATATACACTTAAGACATAGCTGTATGGGCTAGACCATTTGCCTTCCCTAAAATATATATAATATATTAAATATATAACAAAAAAAAGGGGAGTGTTTGGTGCGTTTCGTGGTGTCAGTCTGATTTTTTTTCGATAATTCTTAAATTGGTTCAGAGTGGATTTTGTGCAGTGAAAGTGGTGTTATTTTGATGCACAAGCATCCGTGTTGATGTGCAATTATGCAGAATCATTGAAAACAAGTCTTATGATGTGTTTGATGTTGTGGTGAAGATCACTATAAAAAGTGGTTTTATCCATTTCATCAGTCACCATCATGAACTCTGTTACCATTCAATTCGCGCCAAGCACTCCCAAGATGCGTTCAAATGTGTCACACCCTTTTTTTAACGTAAAATTCATTTTATTCATCCATTTCACCCACTCATTATTTCATAAGACTACAGATAAAATATACACTAAAGACTTGGCTGTATGGGCTTAGACCCTTTGCCTTACCTAAAATATAGAGAATTTAAAACTAATAAAGCGACTGGGAACCGCGGGAACTTTTGAAAATTTTAGGCACGTTTTGTAAATCCAATTTTAATTTGTCCATTAATTCATATTTGAAGGGGTTTTTTTCTTTCAGAGAAAATAATACAGGGTCTCATTTAATTGTTTGTAATTTAGTCATCATGGGGAAAAGGAAAAAAAGGAGAACCATGTGGAAGGTATTGATGAGGAGTCTGCGTCGTCGAGTAGTTCTGATGCTGGTTCAATTATGGAGGTTGAGTCGAAAAATAGGTATGCTCCTTTCCGCGTACCTAATTATGTGCGCATGTACATACCCTTAAGATGGAGGTAACTTCGAATATATTGTTTTTTTAGAAAGCGAGAATCCAGAAAAGCCTTCCCGGCTCTAGGGACATTATGGCTTTATCGAATGTCCTGAGAAGGCATAATAAAGGTATTAAGCAATTAAAACGAATCAATAAATACAAAATTGTTGTAATTTTTGAGCGTCCAGGTCTTGCTGATGCGGCCTTGACAAATAAAAAAATTCTGCAAACAAATAAATTAAAAGCAAGTATACCGGCAGGCACTACAGAGGTGACAGGGGTTATAACTAATGTGCCTATAGAATTATCCAATTACCAAATATATTGCGCACTAACTTCGACAAAAAATATTATTTGTCAAATACGCAGTTCCCATAAAACAAGGAAACATGGAATACTTTGAACAAATTAAAATGTTTCATCAATAGACCATCCTTGTAATTTCAGCTTTAAATTGCAACTTTTTTAAAAGTTATATAAAATTATGAATTTGTCAGCAATTCTTCTATAAACCGACCAAATTATGAAGTTTGCGTAAAAGCGACCGCATCATACATAAGGCGAACCATTTCAAATGCACGGTATTATATAGATGTTTCGTTAGTATAGTTGCGAACAAAAGGGTTAGGGGGTCGGTCAGGTAAGTAAAAATAATGAAATGAGCATGATTATAATTCTTTTATTTAAAAATCAGTCTTATACCAATTACTTATATTTATTAAATACTTTATCAAATTAATGTTATTCTTTATATTTTTGAGTGCAATAAAGAGTATATTTATACAATATATTCGAAGTATCCTCCATCTTAAGGGTACATGCGCATATAATTAGGTACACGGAAAGGAGCATACTTATTTTGCGACTCAACCTCCATAGTTGAACCAGCATCAGAACTACTCGACGACGCAGACTCCTCATCAATACCTTCCACATGGTTCTCCTTTTGTTTCCTTTTCCCCATGATGACTAAATTATAAACAATTAAATGAGATCCTGTATTATTTTCTCTGAAAGAAAAAACCCCTTCAAATATGAATTATTGGAAAAATTAAAATTTTATTTACAAAACCCGCCTAAACTTTCCAAAAGTTCCCGCGCTTCCCAGTCGCTTTATTAGTTTTAAATTCTCTATATTTTAGGTAAGGCAAAGGGTCTAAGCCCATACAGCCAAGTCTTTAGTGTATATTTTATCTGTAGTCTTATGAAATAATGAGTGGGTGAAATGGATGAATAAAATGAATTTTACGTTAAAAAAAGGGTGTGACACATTTGAACGCATCTTGGGAGTGCTTGGCGCGAATTGAATGGTAACAGAGTTCATGATGGTGACTGATGAAATGGATAAAACCACTTTTTATAGTGATCTTCACCACAACATCAAACACATCATAAGACTTGTTTTCAATGATTCTGCATAATTGCACATCAACACGGATGCTTGTGCATCAAAATAACACCACTTTCACTGCACAAAATCCAGTCTGTAACAATTTTTGAATTAGTGAAAAAAAATCAGACTGACACCACGAAACGCGCCAAGCACTCCTTGTTATATTCTCCCTATATTTTAGGGAAGGCAAAGGGTCTAGCTCATACAGCCAAGTCTTTAGTGTATATTTTATCTGTAGTCATATGAAATAATGAGTCGGTGACATGTATGAATGAAATGAATTTACGTTAAAATATGGGTGTCACATATTTTAACGCATCTAGGGAGTACTTGGCGCGAGTCAAATGGTAACAGAGTTCATGACGGTGACCGATGAGGTGGTGAAAACCACTATAAAATTCTCATCGTCAAACACGGCACAACACTTTTATTTCAATGATTCTTCATAATTGAATATCAACACGGATCCTTATGCATCAAAATAACACCATTTTTACTACACAAAGTCCACTCTAAAACAATTATTGAATGATTAAAATAAAAATTTGACTGACGCCATTGAAAGCCCGCCAAGCAAGCTTTTTTTTTTTGTTATATTCTCCCTATATTTTAGGGAAGACAAAGGGTCTAGCCCATACAGCCATGTCTTTAGTGTATATTTTATCTATAGTCATATGAAATAATAGGGTCAATTCTGACATGATTCTCTAAACTTAAAACTAAATTTAATATCAGTCTCTCCTTTTCATTTTATATTGAGAATGACCGAGAAATACTGTCGTCAAATTAGTCTTAAGTTTAGAGAACCATGGTCAGAATTGACCCTAATGAGTGGGTGAGTAGAGGAACTTTTGGAAGACAGATCAAGATGTTAAAGGAAAGTGGTATGGCACCATACAGAATGAATCACCTGTAAAGCCGTGGTACTATAAGCTGAATAAAGCAAGTCGAGATTTTATAACTACCATCAATCGACTTCATTTTGGCCTTTGCAATACACCGGCACATCTTGTAAGATTGGGTATCATCCAGGATAGTTTGTGCAAAAGTTGTGGTTTAGTGAGTGGTGACATTGAACATGTGTTTTTTAACTGTCAAAGCTTTTTTATGGATACACTTTTATTAATATGTAAACTTAGTGAAGTGTTAAACATTTCCTCCCGCCGCTTAACTGAGTTACTAAAAAATAAGGACTATAAATATCTTTATAAATACATCAAGAACACAATTAAAAAAAAACAAAAATACTCTAACGAAGAATGGATATTAAGCAATTTGGCTTAAAGGTCTTAGTCTTAGCAACCAAGCCAAAAACCCTCAAGAAAAATGAGTGGGTGAAATGTATGAATTATATGAATTTTACGTTAAAATAGGGGTGTCACACATTTTAACGCATCTAGCGAGTGCTTGGAGCGAATTTAATGGTAACAGAGTTCATGATGGTGCCTGATTAGGTGCACAAAACCACTTTTTAAAGTGGTCTTCACCACAACAGCAAACACATCACAACACTTATTTCAATGATTCTGTATAATTGTACATCAACACGGATGCTTGTGCATCAAAATAACTTTCGCTGCACAAAATCCACTCTGTAACAATTTTTGAATAAGTGAAAATTAATCTCCTGACACCACGAAACGCGCCAAACACCCCTCGTTTTTTTCTTAATTTGTTCTGTCATTTGAAAAGGGAACGGTATTTATTTCATAAAGCCATCTTTTCAGTTTTAATTATTTTCGTACATTTTTTATATTTTATTCCTCTAGCTGTATACGATATTCATCTGCTTGGAGACAATAAATTTATAGAAGTTATAAAAATTTTGATTTTCAACAACGTCTTTAGTTTTCGGCCATAGACAAAATCAGACTTACACTCGAACAGAATCATTGGTCGCGTACCTTTTTTTCGATTCACAAACCGGAAATCTAGTTATCTATCACTCGTCATTTTTGATCTATAGATTTTACAATTTTATAGTTTTTCGTAATTTTAAGCCTTTTTAAGTTGTTTTTCTTTAGATTAATAGCAAGAAAACCTTAGATTCTTTATTAAATATATAATTGGAATTTGAACTTAGTAAGTATCACATTTATTTAATTGCATGCAACACAAACTCTTTTCTTACCGTGCGGGTGCAATGACGATGCCGCTATTGTGTTATTGTCACATCTATTTAACGTGTATCGCTTTTAACTTCACCAGTTAATTAAACTTTAACGTTTCATTGATCACTATTCTCATTATTGGCATCGAATTTTACGCCTTTGATTCTGCTACTTCGTGAGCATATGACGGCGTGTTCATGATTGGATTCCGTTTCGGCGATTTTATTTTGATAGACGTCTTAATTTCTATTAGGAATTGAAACCGGTAAATAATATCTGCTTCATTCTATTGGGCTATAAGTGTTGCTATAATTTGTGTATCGGGAACGGGATGTTCCATAAAATTCCGATTGATCGCATACTGTCATCTTTGTAGGGGGTATTGAGTAAGAATACAATAATTTTACAGATTAAAATGTCCGGGGAACCCGAAGTCGCGCACACTCCGGAGGAGGAAGAGATTGACGAAGCCATCAAGTCCTCTTACAAGCCTCCTCCGGAGAAGACTATCGAGGAGATTTTAGCCGCCGATCAAGAGGATGAGTCATTGCGGAAATACAAGGAAGCCCTCCTTGGTCAAGCACAAAGTGGGACTGTGATAGTAGGTATGTACTGTATACATGTTTGGAGATTTGGTGAACAACATCTATAGAAGAACTCGCAATAATGCCAGTTCTTAAATAGCCTATAGCCTGCCTCAATAATTGGACTATCCAACACAAAAATAATTTTTCAATTTGTACCAGTAGTTTCTGAGATTAGCGAGTTTAACCAACCAACCAAACTCTTTAGCTTTATAATATTAGTAGTATAGATATGACTTTGTAAGTTTTAGTTCGTATTCTATGTGCAGTGCATCAAGTATCCTTGGTGTATACCATAGTTTCTATCAGTTTTTGTAACAATATCAAGTCTTTGTGAAGGCAAAGTGTGATTTTTAACTCTGTTCATTTTTATATCTCTGAATATGGTGCCTTTTTTAGTACAAGCTGTCCTTATCTGTATTTAGATATCTCTTGTTGGTTTTGGTACGTTTCAACATTGAGTTAGAAATTGTTTCATTAATTCAACATACTTAATTTAAACACAGAAGTATTGTACTGGTAGTGTGTACCTTGTTTGATGGATTCTTTTTATATAGGATATTGTGTTATCAGTAAATTGTAGTTATCATGCTACTCTATTGGTGTGTTATCATAGTCAGCACTGAATAATCTTTAAAATTAGCCACTTTAAACACCAAAGTCAGATTTATCCAATATATAATTCATGTCCTCTTCCACATGTTGCCATCTTCTTGCCCATATTGCATTGTATATGGGCACAGAATGCTTTTTCTTCCATTCACTCCCGTTAGGTGCCATCATCATCAAATTCACTACATATACATTATTTTTTTTCATAATCCATCCATCTCATCTTCGTTCTTAACATCCGTGGTCAAAACTCTTTTAGCCAAGTCAAATGATTCCCATTTATCTACTTTGTCTATGTGGCTACTCTTATCCATCGTCTTAAAAAGGTTCCCTTTCATCAGTTTATTGAATCTCGTCATGACAAATTGAAATTTATATAATGTTAATAATGATATTCAGTCGGATACATTTTTTAATATTATTCCTTTTTTCAGATGTCAATGATCCTCGTAAGGTGATAGTCAAGAAATTAGCCTTATGTGTGGCGGAGAGAGACGATGTTGAACTCGATCTCACTGGTGATCTCACTGACCTAAAGAAGCAGGTAAGGAATTAAATCTTTTTAATCATTTACCAGTTATTGTGATATTCTAGTAACTGTTTTGGCTACTGGATACTACTTGTCTACTCTTCATTTAATTTGAATCAATGGCTGACTGTTGCACTATTTTCTACCTTATTAACAAACTGACTAAATGCGTCTCATTCACATATGTATATTGCTGCATAGATAGGGTTACAGAGATAAAAGGACGTCATAATAATATACCGAGTGTCAGTTTGGACTATAGGCAGAAATAGTGGGTTTGTTAAGATAACAAAATTCACTATGTAATATTTTTTTATTATAAAAAGATAGTGACTGAAATTCAACTACTAACTGCCGCACTCAGAGACGTCAAATAACGTTAACGACTACTTAATGTCAAAAAATGACAATTCAAAACTACTCGCTATTCTTGCCGGGTCTATGGTCTAAATTTGAATGAAAATTTTTGACATTAAATACTCATTAAAGGTAAATAACGTCTCTGAGTGCGGCAGTAAATGCTATAATTTTTTTACACTAAACAAAAGAGAGAACATTTTACACATTTTGTTATTGATAACAGTAAAAAAATAAGTTTGTACTGAACATGAAGTTAAAATAATGAAAAAATATTAATAAATAGTACCTCCAAATTGATATTCAAATTTAATACTCAGTGCGAAGCATTGTTATCTACTCAGTGCAATGCATTGCTATCTAGCTGATACAATAGTACTTAATTTATTTATTAAAAATGAATTTGATAATAATTAATATTACTAACATGTTCTTGATCTCACCAAAACCAGTTCTTATATTAATAGTATGTGTGCTTGTTTATATCCCCAAAGGGGTAGGCAGGTGTGTATCAGTGGTGTGTGAAAGAATATAGACAGATTGGGCCATAACCCGCCATGCTGGCCCAGTGCGGGTTGGTGGGTATTAACGACTGCGTACCTTCCGAAGCACGGAGGAGCTCGAAATAATAAATTTTTGGTCGCCCATCCAATCACCAATCAACCCATCCAAAACCGGCATTAGCGACCATTGCTTAGTTTACGCAATCGCAGGCCAAGCGCGCTATGCCACGCGCTATGCCACTCTTAGTCGGAACGGATAGAGCAGACTTTCGTACAGTTCCGACTAAGAATTATATTGCAACATCTACACCGTGAGAGGAGCTCGACAGCGCATTGGCGTATCGTAATCTAGAGATTAGAAGTCATTCTTAATGATAGGAATGTTATCGCGCATCTAGATAAATGGTGGCACTCCTCTAAACAGCAAGAAACGTTTTATTGGATTTCTATTTGACTTGGGTGTTCATTCACCTCTGCCTACCCCTTCGGGGATATAAGCGTGATTTATGTATGTATGTATTCAAATTCAAATTGAAAATGTTGTAAATGATAATAATAAAAATGTTTCTTCCACTCACGCCAATCATCTAAGGAATGGGTTGGTGTCAGGCAGGCGGCCGGCTGTAAAACCTAAGCCCAAACCTTGAGCAGTATAGATTGGAATGTTGTCATACCAATCACTCTTTCCGTTCATCGGTCCAACATGGTCATTTCATCTCTTTTCTATACATTCATTCATCACTAGCACCTTTCCGGTGTGATGGATGATATGAATCAAAAGGGAGAGGATGGCTTGATGACGCCTGTCGTCGACATGAATAGAAGAGGTGCCAACCCCAGATGAACTGAGAATAGGACAGGAATATAATTGCGCATCAGATCGGCGTCAATAGTCAGCTAAAGCGGCGTATTCACTCACTACACGGACATGCCTGCGGGCATGCCTGTAGACATGCCCGCCGGACCTCGCTTCTATTAGGTCTGTGCGATGTTTGCCTAGTGCCTAGACGGTCACAGTCAGTCTTGCCTATGCAAACGAGGTCCGCGCGGGCATGTCTGGCGGGCATGTCCGTGTAGTGAATTCCCCGCTTACTACCCGGTTAAAGTACCTGTAGACCTGGCATTGATGTAGTCACGTCGACGTTCCTGTACGGTGTGAAAACAAGTATCACTATTATCTTCGATTTCTTTTTCTTGTGGCGTCCGTTATTATTAATTACTGGTGATTGATTTAAAAGTGTTGCGTTGGGAATGGGGAGGGCCTTCACATTCTAGCCAGTAGCTACAGGTATTTTAACCGGGTAGTACAACAATCGTTCATACCAATGACAGGTGTATCCTGTATCATTTGTGAGGTACCCCATAAAACTCCTGCAATCATTCCGTGATACGACCCGACACCGTCTGGCTGCAAGCCAAGCCCCGTCATGTATAGGATGTTTTGTTTTCCTTTGAAGATTTCTTTTGGAAGTCCCTTCGTAAACTGTTGATTATGTTTCGCAGCTGACGCGCGCTACGGTGGTGAGGTGTTTGTTTTTATTTTAACGTTGTCGGTTCCGTGATTTATTTGGCTGCCAGATGAATTGTTTTCCACTACTTTTTAATGAAATTTGTTCTTATGGTAGGTAATTAATCTATATAGTATGGTTTTTCGTCAAATCTCCTTATTGTATGGTTGAAAAAAATTGCAGGAAGGGCAGGTAGATGAATTTGACGGCCGCCTTGGTCGAATGCTCAGATTGCTGGGTATTGGTCGAGAGGCCCCGGGTTCGAATCCTGGTAGGGGCAAAATTTTGTGATGACCACAAATGTTTGTTCCCGAGTCATGGTTGTGTATATGTGTATGTAGTATATTTTCAACATTTATATACATAATTATATTAAAAATATGTCCGTCATCTAGTATCCATAACACAAGTGCTTAGGCTACTTACTTTGGGCTAGATGATAGGTGTGAGTATAAAAAATATTTATTATTATTTATATTATTATTATTTCACATGAATGTTTTGTTACAATTTATGTTGATGAGAAACTTTCATAGATGCTCATACTATTCGTTGGTTAATAAAGTCAAGTCTTCTTCCTGCCCTGTTCTGGGGTCGGCGCAGTATGTTTCCTTATTCATTAATATCCAGTCAAACTTCATCCACTCCCTTTAGATTCTTATCATCCATCACACCCGAAAGATGCTCGTGATGAATGAATGTATAAAAAAGAGACGGAACGACGGAACGGAACATGTCTAGTCTAGAGACCTATGAACGGAGAGAGGGATTGGGATGACTGTATTCTAATCCATACTGGTTTTGGTTTAAGTTTTACAGCCGGCCGCCAGCCTGACACCCGCCACCTCTGGGTAAGGCTGTTGTTGGTGCTTTTGTTGTAGTTGTTGGGGTACCCTAATACCCCATGGTGCTTACTGGTCTACACCGGGCAATCTTACTTACGTAACTTTTACGACATCTATGGGACGAGTCGGGGCTGGCTGACACATTCTACGTTATTTTATCGCTCCCAGGTCATTGAAGGCTAAAGAAGATAAATCCGTATTTTATATTTTTGAACAGTGGTTAAATTGAATTCGATGATGATGTCGAGGAGCTCGCTAGCGCAGTGGCATAGCGCGCTGGGCCTGCGATTGCGTTAACTAAGTAATGTTTGCTACTACCAGTCATTGGATGGGTGACCATTTTGATTTATCTTGAGCTCCTCCGTGCTTCGGAAGGCACGTTAAGCCGTTGGTCCCGGCTGCATCTGCAGTCGTTAATACCCACCAACCCGCACTGGGCCAGCGTGGTGGGTTATGGCCCAATCTCCCTATATTCTTCCATGCCTAGGCAGGCCCGTGCCCCAGCAATGGAAACATTAAAGGTCTGGTGATGATGATGATGATGATGACGATGTCCGCCATTTAGAAGCGCCCTGTTAATTAGCAGCAGCGTAATATGATTTACTCAGCGACGTATTATAGTGCAGTGCTCGAACTAAATATTTGTTGAATGGCGTTCCGATTAAATCCGCACCGTGCGTTTATTTAGGTACTGTTCAACTGCTCGAAGGATTTTCGCCATAATCCCCTCTTCCAATAAGGTGCACTGTTGCGTGCACGCCCCTTTTGTTTTAGACTTACTTCTCGGGAAACCGTTTCGGTCTCCGTAGGCGTAGGATTAGTGATGTTTTGACCTGAAATTTTAATGTATGTGCTCATTACACTTTGACCTTTTCCTTGTTATATTAATATTTTTCCTGTAACTAATAATAACTGGGTACTTATTTTGATTCTGATTGGCATCTCTACGGTTTCAATTGACGGAGCTAATTAAGCTACTTCGAACTTACTTGTCGATTGTGAAACAGGCCCTAAGATAAATAACAGAAGTTGCTAAGCAACTAAGCTGGAGTACGTCTATGAACAATAGAATATTGGGACCCGCCGTTATACCACCTAGTTATATACTGCCATTTACTCTATTATCCGTCTATTATATATGTAACCTAACATAATTGCCGAAACGTGGATGTTATTTCACCGCTGCCTACCACTTCCGGGATAAATAGTCGTTATTTATATGTGTCTGTCACATCAATTTAACCATAATTTTTCGAAATTCTTTTTCTAACCACCAAAATCTTTGTACTAATTTTTCTAACATTAACCCTTAACCGAACGCACGGTATTTGTAAAAATATCTGCTTTGGAATGTTTGAAATTTATTTCTACATTGCGAGGGTACCCGATGGCTTACAACGTGAAGTGTAAAGGTTAGAAGAATTTCGGCAAGTTAATTGGTGTCTTGGGTGGCCGAGCGGTCAGGCACCTGCCCGGATAGCAGCGGACGCGGGTTCGATTCCCGCCTCAAGACCATAATTTTTCGAAATTCTTTTTCTAACCACCAAAATCTTTATATTAATTTTTCTAACATTTATATAATGTTAAAATTAAAATCGAATAGCCTTTAAGCATAATTTATTGTTAATCTCTACCTTTCTTTTATTACAGGTGTTCGTCATCAAAGAAGGTGTGCAGTACAGGATAAGGATCGACTTTATAGTGCAGCGCGAGATCGTGCACGGACTGAAATACGTGCAGAAGACGTACAGGCTCGGGGTGCCAGGTGTGTGTTATCTATATTTAACTACTTAATCGTATACCTAGTCCACGCAGTGGATGGCAATAGGCTCGGCATCGGACCTAACAAGATTGCAGGCAGCGCACGACCGATCGGAATGGAGATCCTTGCGGGATCCATCCTTCCTAACAGTGGGCGTCTCTCGGCCGACTGACTCACCCCCGAACACAGATACGGTACTCAAAGTTTCAGTCCTGCTTAACGTTCAAGTAATATCCAAATTGACGTTTTTCCATACAAATTTTGTCATTTATTTTCGTCGTCGCGTTTCTCTATTCGGGAGGGAGTAAGAAAATTGGCGAAACGTGGGTGGTTATTTAACCTCCGCTACGTAAGAAAAATAGGACTGAATCCTTATTGAAATGTAGAATATTCGACAGGTAGCGCATTGGTGACTTGAAATCGTTAAACATACTCATTTGATAATGACTTATTACATGCTAGTAGGCATGTCATTAAGGCCAGTAGTTGTAAGTAGCAGCATTGCGTATTGATCTATTTTTCCTCATTGATCTTGATAAATATTGTTTTGTTTCCCGCTTCCATATGGACAGTGCCTGGTATGTATGCGTGATACATATCGTTAGTATTCTGAACGTCGTTTTGTTGTAAAACTGTAATCAGTATGTATGTATGTAATTGTATTGTTAATCAAGTATGAGGTACCCAATATGGATTGCCAAGGCGTACGCGTTTGGTGTAGAACCTCCATTGTTTTAATGTAGCATTCGTTATTAAATACCTTTATGACCGCCGGCTTAGTCGAATGGTCATATCGGTGGCTATTGGCCAGAGGTCTTGGGTTCGAATCCTGGTAGGGGCAAATTTTGTTATGAACACTTAATTTTTTTTTCGGAGTCACGGATGTTTAATTATGTTTATGTAGTATATAATAAAATGTTTCTATGTATAATTATTAAGTATATTAAAATTTGTCCGTCATCTAGTATCTATAACACAAATTAAAATTCAAATACAACAAATACACAAGTGCTTATGCTGCTTACTTTGGGCTAGATGATAGTGAGTGTGAAGATATAGACCTAACCTGATTATTGAAAATTGGCCTAATTGGCAAAACGTGGGTGTTTATTCACCTCTGCCTACTCCTTCGGGGATATAGGTTGATCAGGGATGATCGAACTAAACCCTTAAAGGGCAATGCATGCAATTTTCATTGGTTTTAACTTTATTACAAATCACTGCGGTTCAAATTATGGTGGGAACTATTTTACCACTGCCTAATAAACGTTTAATCATGTCATATGTTGAAAAAGCCAATAAGACGCGCCTTTCTTAATTGCAGTGGACAAAATGACCCACATGGTCGGCTCGTACCCGCCCAAAGCGGAGATCCAGTCATACACAACACCACCCGAGGATGCGCCCTCGGGGCTGATGGCCAGGGGCTCATACACAGTGAACAGCCTGTTCACCGATGATGACAAGAATGTTCACCTCCAGTGGGAATGGTCCTTCGAGATCAAGAAGGATTGGAAAGACTAAGTTTACTGAACGACCCTAAGAATTGGCTGGTGCCATAAATTTTATCACACACACCAACACAGCTCACTTCTTGACACAAATATGGCATATGATAATAAACAAGTCTGACTGGCATGATATTGTAGTTGACTACTGAATTTCTTGCATATAAACTTACCGAATGAATTAACTAATGAGATTTTATTTGAATGATTTAATGATATCATTGCCATTGTAGTAACCCAGGGCCCTTCGTGTGGTACCCTTTAATGCCCCGTTTGTGTATAAGAAGTGGAGGTTTTATGTTAACATTAATGATTTTTTGTTAAATAAAAATCGTAAATATCGGAATGCATTGGAAAACTTACTTTATGTCCTACTTAATTTGTTAAGCATGTATGGCAAGTAGGGCTATGCTTAGCTTTCTTTGATTTTAGAATACATATAGTCATAACTTAGCAGTAACGTTTACTCATGTGCAGAATTGCAGCCACACAAGTTGAAATGCATGATGTAAAAGTGAACAAGTATTTTGTTTGACGAAACTTTTTATGATAGAACCACTTGCGACCTTAGTGCACAATCTTACAACACGATGGAGTCACAATTGTATATTATAATACAACCCTGAACGTATATAAAAAGGGTTTGACAAGTCTTATGTTGTGTTGAGAAGTGGCTGACTGATATAATACAAAATATATGATATCTTGACATGTTAGATTATAAGACACACTACAAAACCACTGCAGAATATAATATTCAACATAACTCATCATTATTATATAGCGTAGCAATAGTAGTTGGTACCAGAATAATATATCATTTATATCTCACATTAAATCAATACAGAGTTAATAAATTGTATTTACAATGATGACAAATTTTTAATGTTTTTTCTAGTGTATTTATTTGTAGATTCTGTATACAATGTTGGATAGAGTTTGAGAGAGATTTTCATAAAATAATTAAAAAAATTATAATCGTAACATTTATTGATATTAAATAAAATTTCAAAATTGTTATTTACAATTATATCTACGCATTTTCTGTAATCTAAAAGTGTTGCTCTCTCAAACCAAATAGTGTTTTAGTCAGTCCACTACAAAATTGTCGACGCTAGGCTACCACCAGCATTCCTATAAGCATTTTGAGCCAAGCTGACTATCCTAGGTAATTGTTTCTTTACGTAAATTTTCTATATAATATGAAAAAGGAATCAATGTAAGTACCAAAACTAGTATTAAATTATGTAAGGGTATCGGTGCACCAAATGAAAGAAAAGTCTATTTTTAATATTTCACGTATTGCTTAACCGGTGTCATCGCATGACGCGAACCGTGGCAATAATAAGAGTATTAGCGCAACGGAAATGTTTTCCCTTGTATTATTGTTAGACCTAGGCTTAGGAAAGTACGTAAGGAATTGAGAATGCCAAATATAGAGATGGAGCGAGACAGCTGACGAGCAACGAAGCCGCTGTTTCACTGCTATGGCACTGTAGGCCTAGCACGGGACGTGGACAAAATCTCTCTCCACCATTTGACAGTGTTTTGTCTCGCGATTTAGTGGCAGTTGGAGCGAGATAAAAATATTCTCTTTTCCCCCGAGGAGATTTTGTCCACGTCTCTTGCTACGGGGATGCATGCGCGCGCGCGAGTGTGTGCGTAATGTCGTAACGCAGATTAAAAACCTACAGGACCATAGTGAACTGGCGTCTTAATCCAAGCTTCATGCTTCAGCTACCTGTCACTTATCGTTTGTTCCATTTTCCAACCGGGTCGATGGGATGTCGAGGTAATTTTTAATATCATATTTTTTAAACAATCCGTGTATGTGATTTAACAATAATGACATTTGAAGGAATGACTATTGTTTAAAAAAACGATTGGTATTTACTGTTGTTTGAACCTGGAAAATTATTAAGCTACAAAAGTCTGAGCGGAACACACTATATTGGCGAAATCATATGGGCGACGCCATAGAACAAAGATTTTCTGTTGTTGCCATAAAAATGACAAGTTCCACTGAAGTGTGTCGCTTAACGCTCGTTAGTCGGATATCTCGTGTGTGACATTTTATCGAGACAACAAGTGGCAAATTTATTCGAACTATTAGAATAAAACGGACGCATTAATGCGTCATGCGCATTTCTCGGTAATTATCGAGAAATCAACATGGCGGCCGTAGTGTCAAATGTAAGAGTAGACAACTACTACTACAATAAAGTATGGCTTTATTGTATTAGGAACAAATCTGTCTTACAAAACTGAGTTAGAAGTGTTAGTATTGATTCTAAATAAATATCCATAATTTTGAAATTAAAATCACACTTTTGTTGTTTACAACATATTTATAATAAATATACCTACCTTATTTAAAACAAAATAGAAATTTCTCGTTTTGCACTTGGCTATAGGCACTGATAACGCAATTATCATGTGACGTTCACGTCAAAACGCTGAATGAAATGTTTTGATTAGATCTAATCGCGCAATGACTCGATAAAATCTCGCAGTGTAAACAAGAACGTATGTTATGGCATTAGGGGTTGGAATCGCTTGGTCGCGTGGGAGACAGGAGGTGCTTCAGTGTACTCCACTGGTGCTCTTCTCTTTTTAATCTAAGCTTCCCATTTTATAAATTTATTAGAATAATAATGTCCCTTTTCTAAAAATACCTTTTACACGTTGAACTCAAATGTTCAATATTATTACCTAATGAAGCAAATTGTTTTGGTCTAGTTAGTAGGTAATGAGTTTGTGCTATATTTTATATAAACATATTGATTTTATTTGTTGTAACAGCAATGTTTTTTTTATTTCAATAGATGTCGATGAAAAGTTATGCATTGTAATAGTTTGGCCAAAAATAAAGCTTATTTATTCAATTTGGAGTTTTTATTTTGTGTTTGAGACATAACACTTTATGCAATTCAATCACAACAGTTTTATTACACTCACTGCAGAGACAAATTAATACAAAAAAAGTCAATCAAAACGAGACCATAGACCTGGCAAGAATAGCGGTTAGTTTTGAATTAACACTTTATTAAGTACTCTTTAACGTTAATTGACGTCTCCGAGTACGGCTGCATTATGTATATTAAAAGGTGTCGGTTCTCTAGTATCCTTAACACAAGTGCGCTACTTGGGCTAGATTATTTGTGTGTGTGTGTAAGAAATATTGATGTATTTATTCCTTTTTTTTCTGGAAACAAGTTGGTAACAAAAATTAAATATAGTTATTTTATATATTTTATTTTAATAATTGTCCTGTTAACTCATTATCTCCTCCAGGCTTACGTCGTAAACCCTGCTGGAGACCCGTCTCGGGTTGTTGCTCGTCTTTTTGAGTGCAAGCATGACGTGGTGGTCTGTCTTTCGCGTCGGACAGAAAGCCGTCAGACGCGTCGGGACGTAGTGACTGTTGAGGAGCTTAAGAGGCATCGCCACTGCCATGCAACCGGATTCTGGAACATGCTATTGCTCTTGCGCACACACAAAACGACATACATACACAAATCATGCCTATTTTCCCCCGAAGGGGTAGCCAGAGTTGAATTAACTCCCACGTTTCGCCAATAATTTTCATCGTTATCATCACAGAAATATCTTAGAAAAAAAATCACTTCCCCATACAAAACCGAGAACCAGCTGAGCTGACATCAGTTTGTATGGGGGAAGTGTTTATTTTTTCTGAGATTTCGATTTTGGTCCCTTAGCGAAAGTTGTTCAGTTTGATGGCCTGAATAACCCCTTTAAATATGACTACACCTCTGTTACACCTTGTATAGTGCGTTTCATCTTATAGTTCCTGTGCCGTGATAGTGGCTACAATGTCTGTCATTAACATCAACACGTAAGTCATATTTGCAGGTTTTTTTATGTTTTATAGAAAATCTTTGAGAAATCATGTCCAAAACATTGAATAGTTATGAAAGATTAATTGTGTTATAAGCTAAGGTCTTTTGTAAACGTGAAAAACGTAATGAGGTCCCGCATAATCCTTATTAGTGTGTACAAGTTCGGATTGCCGCCATTAAATTGGGTTACCAGTATCAGTTTTATTAAGTGTTTGATAAAGAAATGAAATATATTTATTTTAGTATTATAAATACATACATACATACATAAATCACGCCCATATCCCCGAAGGGGTAGGCAGAGGTGAATTCTCACCCGCGTTTCGCCAATTATGTTAAGTCCCATGTAATAGGTGGCGAGCCTATTGCCATTTATCGGGCACAAAAGTCGCAGTACATTGTCAGGACGGTAGTATAAGAGGAACGCTGCTGCCCATCCTCATCACTGATTTATCCTTAGTCGCCTTGTACGACACCCACGGGAGAGATTTGGGATGGTGACAATTGTATTCTACTCTGCCGTCACCACACGGCTAAGTATTATAACTGTAATAAAATAGTACTAATAACGATTTAACGACTGACAAGAGTGAGGACATGCCAAATGTAGACATGTTAGATGAACACAATTATTGTTAATCATAATAAATATAATATTTTATTATTATTTAACCTTTTTTCACTTTATGAGTCTATCCTTCTTACGTCACTACAATTTATATTTATCTATCTAATTTCTATCACATTTTTAATATCATGAACTAACTGTTCTCGCAAATTTTCACGAGCTTTGGCTTATGACTTTCATAAAAAAAACTAATAGGTAACTACTACTTAGTACCGCTAGTAGTTATAAGTAACAAAATAAAATAGATGCATAATTGTTTATCTAGTTAATTGAAAAAAAAAACTCCCTGAATTTAAAGGTAGTACAATAAAGTTGACATGGTATCATTTTCTTGCAATACTACCAACTTTACGGCATAGGAACTTTAAGATGAAACGCACTATATAGACACTTTCAGATACCTATAGAGAGAATGGGTCCCTCGACCAATTTTACATCTTGGAATGTCAGTTTAATTCATATTATAGTAGAGGTTGTTCCCGTTTAAATATGTCATTATTTTAATAATGGCACATTTGGTTATGTGCCACTATCAAATTGAGGCAGCGTTATACTATAAACCACATCTATTCATCCGTGTGTTGACGGCAGAGCAGAATACAATTGTCACCACCCCCATCTCTCCCGTGTGGGTGTCGTACAAGACGACTAAGGGTAAAGACAGCAATGAGTAATGGGCAGCAGCATTTCTCTCATACCACCTAGCAATATACAGCGATTTATGTGCCAGATATATGGCAATAGGCTCGCCACCTGTTACACGGGACCGAACATAATTGGCGAAAAGTGGGTGTTAATTCTCCTCTGCCTACCCCTTCGGGGATACAGGCGTGATTTATGTATGTATTAATCCAGAGGTCTATTAACTAACAAACTCTCGAACGAACTATGTTCGGTGTTATGTAATATTGCCATTCATTGGGAACTTTAATCATCAAGCAATTTGTTAAATATTGCACCAAATGAATGCTGCTGCCCATTTCTTATTAACTGTTTGTCGCTTTGTACGATACCCGTGGGAGGCATTTAGGGGTGGTGACAATGGTAATTGTATTATGATTTTGCGTCACCAAACGACATTTGAATTGATTTGTTTCGATAGTTTTTATCATAAGTAGTGATAATAAATCCGATAAAAAGTCGATAAATTATAAATTCGCATCAGATTAGGTACAATTCATTAACTTTTGTCCTACGATTTTGTCAATATTTTGCTAATTGATCTGTTTACGTAATGTAAGCAATTAAACATAGATACCTACTTACATAATTATTATTCTGATTATAATTAAGTGTGGATAACTACCTGCTACCATTTACCTACTACCAACAGTAGAATAAACCGTGTAGTGATGGCAGAGAAGAATACCCTATTACATGGGACTTGGAATAAGCTGACGAAACCCATAAAACATCTCTGCTGATGATGATGATGATGAGTAGTCAGAGCAGAATACAATTGTCACCATTCCCTCATCTCTCCCACGGGTATTGTACAAGGCGAGTCAGGGTAAAGACAGCTGTGGGAAATGGGCAGCAGCGTTTCTCGTACCTGTATCGCCTATATGCGATTTACGTGCCCGATAGATGGCAGTAGACTCGCCCCCTATTACTTGGGGCCTCACATAATTGGAGATACGTGGGTGTTCATTCACTGCTCCTAGCCCTACAGGGATTATAGGCGTTATCTGTCCGGATTACAAATGAGTCGGGTTCAATTCCCGCATCAAGGCAAAAATTTCGCACTATTTCCAAACACTATTTTTCACACTTGGTTTTTTTTTCACCTGGTATTTTCCTCTTGACGTTCACGTTTTCTATCATGTAGACGCCGCTCCTGCCGAGCAGGTTGGATACGGTGCGCGTGGTGAACTCCCTGGTCTGCTCCGACTCGAGGGTTGGAGCGTCTGTCGCCACACCGACCACGTGACTGAGGTTCGCCGATATCCATTCCGCCAATTCATAACTGAGTCCTCAAGAAGACAAACAGATCAAAAATGAAAATATGGTTTTCATATAAGGTATGATTTCCTACAATACACTCACGAATCTTTCAAAGAAATAACGTTAAGCATTGGAAACCTCTGTCAAAAAATAAACGGTTTCCAAAATTTAACGTTATAGCTACACTAATTGGAATGTTCAGCTAGCGATATAGGTATGAATTGCTGTTAGGAGTTTTTTTAAGGTCACAGCTAAGAGCCACCGGTACCTGACCGGCATCGCCTTGGCGTCTACTCGTCGGCAGGTGCTTCACAGGTGGACAACACGTGGTTAATGAGTTGATATCGCGTGGTCAACAAGTGGATCTAACATCATTGTACTCGAAGTCACAGTAAGTCACTAAGATCAGGAGAATAAAGTGGGATAAAGTGGTTCTCGCGAGAATATTACATTGCCGATGTATGTCCGAGTTTAGACAAGTGGCCAGTCTATTCGAACGAATAAGTACAACTACACAGCAAACAACATGGCGACTGTAGCGTCAAAAATTCACATTTAATTTTGTTTTCTATATACAATTGTCACCCCCCATCTCTCCGTTGGGTGCTGTTGTAAAAACAGCTATGAGTTATGGACAGCAGCATTCCTCTCATACCACCTAGCAATATACAGCGATTTATTTGCCCGACATATGGCCATAGGCTCGCCACCTATTACATGGGACCTAACTTAACTGGCGTTTTAACTTAATTGGCGAAACGTGGGTGCTAGTTCCATCTATACCCCTTCGGGGATATAGGCGTGATTTATACATACATACATACGAATTTTAATTTCTGTGGAATAGGAAACTTAACTAATGTCTTACCAGGTATCTTACACACGCAAGTCCTCTTCATATCGGGGTCTTCCACCCAGCTAAACTTGAAAAGCAGCAGCGTTGGCTCCCTGGGGTCGTATTTCAGTTGCATCCATTGAAGCGCCACGTCGAGGGTCAGAACGAGCGATGGGTTCAGCTTGGTGAGGGACGTCACATCTATGACGCTTACTGGAAGAATATTGGTGATTTTTTTGGACATGGACATGTCCAAAAAGTTCAAAAGTATATATACAGGGCGTCCCACGGCCATCCCACACGGAGGGAAAGTATATTAAATATTGAACGTAGGATATTTTACTAAAAGAAGACTTCGTTTTATTTTTAATAATAAGTAGAACTGCATTCACAGATTTTTTTAAAAATCGCCTACCTCAACCGGGAATCGAACCCGCCAAATGTGATAGAAAAATTACTTGTATATTATAATAGCGTTTGAAAGAGCTACTCATAAGCATTATTTTTTCCTAAATAACCTAGCATATTAAATCACACTAAGATCATAAAATTTTTCATTTTATTTAAAAAAAAAAATTATTTATCAAGTGCTCAAAATGTGATCCGTTCTGTTGTATACAGTATCGCTTTATTATTATCATGTACTTACACCACGTAAATCCCGTATCTCAAGTGGGTCTTTGAAATGATAATGTTAATTGTTGGAAGCATGGCCAAGTCAGAGGAAATTTCCCTGAACAAAATTTTAAATAAAATGAAAAATTTTATGATCTTAGTGTATAACCAACGTTATAAGTTGCTGATGTCAGGTGTATTGCTTTGAGTTTGCTTTGCTTGCTGCAATGCTTTTAATGTCATATGCGAAATATATGTAAGTAGTTAAGATTAGTGTTACTAGATGGCGCTGATCTGAAACATACTGGTTCTGGTTGGCGGTGTTAAGGTTTTATATTGTTTGTTGATAAGTCAAATTTAAATGTATGAAAATTGTCAATAAATCAGGCCACAGGGTCCGGTAAGAAGTAACCGTTACTCTGTGGATAAGTAGGATCCTGGTTTTTTTTGTGATCAACCCCCAGATCTATTCCCTCCTATTAGAGGAGGGTTTAGCATGGTCCTTCGAGCCGGATAGACTTGTGCGAAGTGCCTTCGGTATTGCAGGTGTTTTCAGGTCAATTGGAAATTTGGAAGCATCATCCCTATAGTGGAAGGAAGAAGTACATGGAGCCACAGGTCTACCAAAAATCAGTGATACAGTTCATACAGTATTTCATAGAGCATTGGAGTACAGACGACACCATCTATTTGTGTGCAGTCAGGAAGTCAAGTCAAGTGTGAGATTACCATACAACCGTGAGTACTTTGGAAATTTATTTTATCAAGCAAAAGTGAGCCTTAAGTCAAGGAACTATATTACTTTGAAAAACAAAGCAGTAATTTGTGAAGTGATGAGAAGACTTGCAAATTTGAACCTTATTAATTAGAGACTTTTAACTTAGAATAATTTTGTAGTAGCTAGTTTAGACTTAGTTTAATTTTAAGTAAATTGTGGTCAGACGGGGAACCTATGCCCGATTTTCACTAGGTTCAAAAGGGTTTAAAACACTTAGAAAAATTTTGCAAAAAATATTGGCCTAGAAAATAAAGTTCAGAAAATAGTAGATTTGTAAATATAATTTGTTTTATCATAATTTAAGTTTGTTTTAATTGGTTTGGGTTCAGTATTTCAAAATGTCATTGCAATCTTTTGTGAATGTTCAAGAAGACATTTTCGGCCGACTAAAGAGAGCACAAATTAATTATAAAAAATCTCCTAAAGAGAGAATTACTAAGCAGTATTTAGAATCGCGATTGGAAAATGTAGAACAATTGTGGTCTCAGTTTTCAGCCAACCATACGCAAATTATACAAAATTTTGAACAAAAGGATTTAAGTTTAACTTCGTATTGTGAAAAGGATGTTTATTTTAATGTGGAAGAACCTTATTTAGATTTAAAATGTGAAATTAAAATTGCGTCTTGTAAATTTAACAATAGTGATATGGCTCAAATGTCACATACAAGTAATGAAAACGGTAACGAATTTAGAAATCACAATATCAAACTTCCTAGTATAATTATACCTAAGTTTTCCGGTAATTATACTGAATGGCCTACATTTAGGGATTTGTTTTTATCAGCCATTCATAAGAACACTGGGATAGATAAAGTACAAAAGCTGCATTATTTAAAAAGTTATCTTACTGGTGAAGCCGAACAGCTTTTGCGCCATATACCGATATCTGATGCTAATTATGATAGGTGCTGGTCTCAGTTAGAATTTAGATATAATAATAAGAAATATTTATCACATTGTATTTTGCGCAGACTATTGAGTCAAAGAAATATTATTGGAGAATCAGCAAAGGCTTTAAAAGAATTGATCGATACCACAACTGATTGCTTGGGTGGTCTGAATAATTTAGATATTGACACTGATTCATGGGATATACTGATTATTCATATTCTTACATTAAAATTAGATTCAGATAGTCGAAGAGAATGGGAACTAAGGGTAACTAATAATAATGAATCAGATCAATTGCCAACTTTTAATCAATTTAAGGAATTTTTAACAAATAGGTATAGAGCTTTTGAATTTACATACATACATACATAAATCACGCCCATATCCCCGAAGGGGTAGGCAGAGGTGAATTCTCACCCGCGTTTCGCCAATTATGTTAAGCTTTTGAATTTCTTGAACCTAAATCTAGCAAAGGTCAATCTAATATTCCAACAAGATGTAATGTATTCCATGTTGCCTATGCTAATTGTGTTTTTTGTAATGCGGATCATTTTATTGGTAATTGTAAACAATTTTGTAAAAGTGATGGGAATACTCGTAGAAAGTTTATTCAAGAAAATAATTTATGTTTTAATTGTTTGAATCACGGTCATTCTGCCAGGCAATGCAAACGTACGGCATCTTGTAGAATCTGCCAACGCAGACATCATTCATTGTTGCACTCTCATGGTGAACAGGGGCATTGCAAGGAAGAATCCGCTGATTCGGGAAACGTTAGGGAGCCTCCGTCACCAAAGTCGTATGCTCATACAGCCGAGATTGAAGAAGAAACCAACGTAGTATCTTGTTTGTCGAATGGATTTGCCAGTAACCAAGTCTTATTGGCCACAGCTCTTGTCCAAGCTGTTTCAGCAAACGGATTTATGCATACTGTACGAGCATTACTAGATCAAGGTTCTCAAGCTTCTTTCGTGACTGAAGATATAGTCCAAAGATTAGGCTTAAAGAAGAAATCTGTTGAGGGTATAATATCTGCAATAGGCGGAGAAAAAAGTTTAATTTCAAATGCATTGGTAGAAGTCAACATCAGATCTAGGATAGATTCATCAAAAAAGGTTACTGTGAAAGCATATGTTTTGAAGTCAATTACTTCACTTGTACCTGTAACAAAAATATTACATTTAGATTGGGTGCAGATAAACAATTTACAATTAGCTGACCCTACATTTCACACACCAAATGGAGTTGATATGCTATTTGGAGCAGAAGTTTATACAAAGGTGTTGCAGGACGGGTTGAAAAAAGTACCAGATGGTTCATTGATAGCACAATGTACCACTTTAGGCTGGATCTTATCGGGAACAGTGAATTCAAATAATGATTCATCTAATATAACAGTGCTTCATAGTAAATTAAAAGAAGATGATATGTTACAAAAATTGTGTAAAGTAGAAACAGAACCTAATGAAATAATTAAACGTGTAGTAAATGAAGAAGAAAGGAAATGTGAAGCATTTATAAAGCTTAATGAAGATGAAGATGGGCGATATATTGTAGACTTACCTGTCAAAATAGACAATTCAAATAGCAAATATGGAGACTCAAATCCAATGGCAGCTGAAAAAATTCTAAAGAATTATTTTGTAGACGATCTAATAACAGGATATCAAGCCATAGAAGAAATATTAGTAATATATAAGCAAATAGATAATTTAGTATTGAAAGCAAGGTTTAAATTACAAAAAGGGTCAAGCAATTGTAATGAAGTATTAGCAAAGATCGAAAGCAATAATAAAGAAAATTTGTGGAATGGTATTAAATTAAAGCAAGATGAAATATTTAAACCATTAGGACTTACCTGGAATCGTCGCAATGATACCTTCAAGCACGTTGTACATCTTCCTCCGAGCGCGCAGGAACCTGTAACAAAAAGGAAAATAATATTAGAGATAGCAGGAATTAGATAGGATGTTGTAGTATCAAATGATATAAAAGAAAATTGGATTACTTACTATAAAGAATTAAAATACTTATCTGAAGTGTCCATTCCTGATGAGTTACGTGAATTAGCTTGGATTCATTATCATCGAAGCAGATGGAAGTAATTTGCCTTTAATTTGGTTTCTTGGCAGAGTCACCAAGTAATATCCGGGTCTAAATAATATGCAACGAGTACTCACATTACGAGCAATAGGTGTTTTGTAGTATTCTTTAGGTTTAAATATGTATTGTTAAAGTTATTTGTGTTTTAAGTTTAGAAGTTGTAAGTTAAAGGTTCATGGTTGATTTCATTTGTTTAAGTTTAGTTTAAAAGTGTAAGTTTTGGGTTTATCTTTTTCAATGTATTTGCATGTGTAATTTTAAGAACATAGCGTGGTAGACTTAATATGTTCTTGGTGGGCGGATTTATGTATAACCAACGTTATAAGTTGCTGATGTCAGGTGTATTGCTTTGAGTTTGCTTTGCTTGCTGCAATGCTTTTAATGTCATATGCGAAATATATGTAAGTAGTTAAGATTAGTGTTACTAGATGGCGCTGATCTGAAACATACTGGTTCTGGTTGGCGGTGTTAAGGTTTTATATTGTTTGTTGATAAGTCAAATTTAAATGTATGAAAATTGTCAATAAATCAGGCCACAGGGTCCGGTAAGAAGTAACCGTTACTCTGTGGATAAGTAGGATCCTGGTTTTTTTTGTGATCAATCCCCAATCAATCCCCAGTCAACCCCCAGATCTATTCCCTCCTATTAGAGGAGGGTTTAACACTTAGTTTCATTTAATATGCTAGGTTATTTAGGAAAAAATGATGCTTATGAGTAGCCCTTTCAAACGCTATAAAATTACTTGTATTTTATAATAGATAAAATACAAGTAATTTTTCTATCACATTTGGCGGGTTCGATTCCCGGTTGAAGTAGGCGATTTTAAAAAAAACTGTGAATGCAGTTCTACTTATTTTTGAAAATAAAACGATGTCTTCTTTTAGTAAAATATCCTACGTTCAATATTTAATATACTTTCCCTCCGTGTGGCATGGCCGTGGGACGCCCTGTATATATATTGCATTGTATATGATTGAACGTGTTTTGAATATCGTGTTTTGCTGGGTCATGGCAGAATACCAGTGTTTGCTCTTGATGAGCAAAGTTTACGCTGAGTCATGGGCCCTTTTCTACTACTACAGCACACCTTTAGTTTTATGTTTTATAATTTTAAGATCAAATTATCAAACTAGGCTTTTTTTTATCTTTGTGTATACAATGTTCATCGTTTTTCCTTGTTTTTGTTAATATTTCTTCCCGTTTTATTTTGGTGTTTATTAAAACTGGTGTGTTTTGTTTTTATCTATACTAATATAATAAAGCTGAAGAGTTTGTTTGTTTGTTTGTTTGAACGCGCTAATCTCCGAAACTACTGGTGCGATTTGAATAATTCTTTTTTTGTTGGATAGTCCATTTATCGAGGAAGGCTATAGGCTAAATAACATTACGCTATGACCAATAGGAGCAAAGACAGAGCGGTAAATGTGTAAAAAACGGGGAAAATTATTCATTTTTGAAGGCTTTCTTTGCGTGCGCTGCGAAAACGGTTCAAGATACACAAAAAATATGTATGAAAGAATTATTCCTCTATACATGATCTAAAAAAAAGTCCGCGACGGCATATGTCTATCTTTTAAGGTTTAGTCACAATGACCGTTTGGTCGAAATAATTTGTTTAAGTTGTATCAACATAATAATATTAATCTTTATTCAAATATAAATATAAATATGTTGTTGGTTAAGAGTACTTCATTGTGAATAAAATTGTCTTTGACATAGCTTAATTTCAACAAAAAACTTTAAAGATTACAATGATAAATAACTCCGAAACAAAACCAACTCGCTCTCTGCGCTCACTGCGCTGGCCGGCGCGGCGGGAGAGAGGCGGTGCTTGCGGGCAAGCCGGGAGGGGGGTGCAGCTCTACGAGATACCATGCCGCGCGGCTCACTCGCGCGGTCGGCTCCCTACTGAACGGTTGAATACAGCGCTAATTTGTTTATGCGATATAATTATCATCGTAATATTACTTTTTAAACACAGTTTCATTTTGAGGTTGTTTTCTATATAGTAGGTACTTTATTTGTTTTAGGATAGTATTTAGTGACACAATAATAACACTTTTTTGTTTTCATGTAGATTATTAATTAATAAGTATGTGTTTTTTAAAAGTATAGTATCGTTTGTTTTAAAAATAGTATTCAGTTTCTAATATTTTTTTGTGGTACATAATACCTGTAGGTACCTAAATAGGTATCGCCTACTTAATTATTCTTATTAGATTAGGGTTTAGTTTAACGTATTTAGTTTCTATTTTTTTTTCGCTTTAGGTAAAACCTGTAAATAGGTGTGGTCTACCTATTTATTCTCATTAGATTAGGGTTAAGTTTAAGTATAAAGTTTGTTAACTTATTTTCATTTTACGGATTTTCTTTTGACATAATCGTTAAAAATAAAAACAATTAGGTTCCTAATTATTAATCTTACGTTTCTTTTTTTTTACGAGTTACGCTTTAGTTAAGTTTTCATTTTCTACGTTCTTTCTTCATCACTATAATGCCGAGAAAAAGAACTCAGCTTTCTCGGCAGACTGCTACTGCAAAGCGGCTGCGAGTTTTGCGCAGCAATGAAACTGAGGATGAAAATATGCACAGGTTGGCTACACAACGAGCAATTACTGAACAAAACCGTGCAAGGGAATCAAGCGTTGAACGTTCGCAGCGTTTAGCGTCACAAAATTTCCGAATTTTGGCGAACCGGCAACGGGAATCGAGTGCTGATCGTTCTCAACGTTTGGCCTCACAGAATGCCCGAACTTTGGCTAACCGCGATCGGGAATCCAGTGCTGAACGTTCTCAACGTTTGGCCTCACAGAATTCCCGAACTTTGGCTAACCGTGATCGGGAATCAAGCGCTGAACGATCCCAACGATTAACACAGCAAAATGCCCGATCAACTAGGAATAGAACTCGCAGACAACATAATTTATTAAATGCTGCTTTTGCTTATGATTGTACCGTTGACTATTCTGAGCTAAATGATATTGATATTGGCAGAATGGATAAAATATGCAACTTATGCCAAGCAAAAAAATGGGCAGCTGAAACTCCTGGATTGTGTTGTAGTGGTGGCAAAGTAAATATACCTATAATTCCGGAACCAACATCCGTTTTAAAGGAACTGATATCAGGCTCACATCCATCATCTAAGCATTTCTTAAATCACTCAAGACAATATAATAAATTTATACCCTGACATCAGCCAAATAGAAAACAAGGACCACCAATGGATGTGTCAAAGAGCAATATTGGCGGCAAGAAATAGTAACGTTGACGAAATAAATGATATAATTTTAAGTAAACTCCCAGGAGATATTGTAACCTACACATCCATTGATACCGTGATGGATCAAGAAGATGTAGTTAATTACCCACAGGAGTTCCTCAATTCCTTGAACCCAAGCGGCCTTCCCCCACATTCTCTTAATTTAAAAATAGGTGCCCCAATCATTTTACTAAGAAATCTCAAACCACCAAATTTATGCAACGGGACCCGACTTCAAGTAAAATTTCTGCGCAATAACGTCATCGTTGCAATAGTTTTGACTGGTCCAGCAGTTGGTCAAACAGTCCTCATACCCCGCATCCCAATGATACCCAACGACTTACCTTTCAATTTTAAAAGAATACAATTTCCGATTAAATTATCCTTCGCAGTCACAATAAATAAATCACAGGGGCAGACATTCAAACACGTGGGGATCGATTTACGCCAAGACTGTTTTTCGCACGGCCAGTTATACGTCGCCTTATCAAGATCAGGTTGTGGCGAAAATCAATATATTCTTCTGCCACAAGACAATAAAACAAAAAATGTAGTATATGCAGAAGTTCTATAATAATTTAATTTACTTAAAAAATTGTACAGATATAAATAGTTTGGAACTCGAAAAAAAAACATAGGTTTTATCCTAAAAATTCTGCGGAAACTCGACCATTCCGAAAATCCCGCAAGAACGGGAACTATGTGGGAACTATTTTGTATAAACGCTATGTTAATCCATACTATATTCTAAATGCGAAAGTCTGTCTGTCTGTCTGTCTGTCTGTCTGTCTGTCCCTCAATCACGGCTAAACCACTGGATGAAATTTGGAATACAATTGAAGACCCAGGGTGGAACATAGAATACTATGTTTTTCAAAAATCAACCCCTAAAGGGTTTATAAAGGGGATGAAAGTTTGTATGAAAAATCTAAACCGCTGAACCGATTTTAATGAATTTTGGCACAAATATAGTTGATAACCCAGGGTTAAAAATAGGGTATTTTTTCTTTAAATTTCAATTTCAAATAGGGGATGAAAGTTTGTATGAAAGCTTTTTGATGGCGAAACGAAGTTCGCGGGCACAGCTAGTTACAAATAAACGATTATCTATATATCTATCTACATGGTTAATTAAGTCAGGGGCTCGCTAGCGCTGTGGCATAGAGCGTTCGGCCTGCGATTGTGTAAACTGAACAATGTTCGCTAAGGCCGGTCATTGGATGCTGGTCAATTGCCGTACAGGCAGATCCCAGACTTTGCCCCGCTTAGTAGGGGAAGGCCTCGGCGGCTCTTTCATAGAAAGTATAAAAAAGGTCCGGGTCAAAAGTACCCGAAACCGACGGACATGCATGAGGACATTATTTAATGAGATTGGATGAAAGAAGTATTATGTAAGGATCGAAGCAAATGGAAACAAAGTGATCTCTGCCTCTGGGAGAAAGGCGTGACGTATATTATGTTAATCAGATAACGTCGGAAACAGATCATAATCATTAACACCAGCTTTTTAATGTCCCAATTGCAGGGGCACGGGCGTTCCCTATGGATGGAAGAATGTAACCCACCACGCTGGCCCAGTGCGGGTTCGTGGGTTTATCGACTGCAGATGCAGCCGGGACCTACAGCTTTCTGAAGCAAGAGGGAACTCGAGATAATTTATATTTTTGGTCATCCATACAATGACCGTCCTCAGCTAACATTGCTTAATTTACGCAATCGTAGGCATGCGCAGATTTTTACATGCGTCTATTTGTCCATGTTGCGAGTGAAATTGAGGGGCCTTAGGGTGTGACTCTGATGATAATCGAATTATTCAGAATACGCAAACTCACTATCATATTCCAACAGTAGCTGTCGTTGCATGTGGCATAGGAGCATAAATTTAAATTAATGGTATGTTATAAACCAATAAATTTATGCTAATACCGCTTTAAGGATTTCGCAATAAAGATAATTGCGAAAACAACACATTTCTGTCATCATATTTTACGGCTACAAATAAAGAAAGTAATATAAAAGGGGATTAGACGCCACCTGAGTTGGAATTAAGACCTTTCAACCGGAACTAGCGTAGTTTGTAGATGACGGCGCGCTCTTACGCCTTTCTTTGTTTGTTCTGTCACGTTTCTTTTAGCATCTAGACTGGCGACGTTAAGAATATTTTTCATTGTTTGAGGTTTAGTCGCCATTCGGACAATTCGGAAGGCTACTGAATTCTGTACTTATTTCAGGCAGTTAAAGACTAATTTGAGGAACATCGTATTGGGCGTAGTAAAATTACTACAGCCAATCAGTGCCGAGTCTCTTCCGAGTTTTTACACGGCAAATCAATCTTTTCGTGAACTGATCAAGCGTGCCCATGGAAGATAAAACTTACATCTGGTCAGCAGAAATTCCGTAGGTATGACAGCGGGATGCATAGACCCCGGACTGTTAGAGTAGTCCAGATGCATGGCTGTGCCCAGGCCCGGGAAACCACAGTTCATGCAGATTTTCCTGAAAGTTAATGATAAATGATTATTGTGGCCGTACCATGAAGTATTAGTGCGATCCAAACGTGGGGGACAAAACGGGACGCCACTACTCGACTTATATCGTTTTCTTACTTTAACAATGGGAATTGAGTCACGTTTAGAGTTGGTGGTTTAGCCCCTGATTGATTTCGGTCCACCTGATTGATGCCCAAAGAGCGGTGGTGTCAGGCAGGCGGTCGGCTGTAAAAATGTGAGCCAAAATCTTGAGCAGTATGGATTGGAATTTTGCCATCCCAATCACTGTTTCCGTTCATCGATCTCTCGACATGGTCCTTTACCTCTCTTGTCTATAGGTACATTCATTCATCACTAGCACCTTTAGGGAGTGGATGGCTTGATGACGTTTGACCGATATGAATGGAAGAGGAAACATACTGCGCCGACCCCAGATAGACTGGGAACAGGACAGGAGGAAGAAGAAGATTTATTTCCGTTCAATATGACCATCAATATCAGGCAATGTCACAGCAATCGGTGTGGATTAGGTTAGTCTGCAACAAAACGCAGTTATCTTAACCAGACCCTGATTAGGCATAATTATGGCTAACTGATGTACGTTATCAATGCTATTATATTGATAAGTTCGTCAAATATGACGTAGAGTTATTGTTTCGAAACACCTGTGCTTCTGACCTATATTATGATTGAAGAGGAAATATTAACATAATCTGGCAGCTGGGTGGGTAAAAAAGGTCCTTTCCTATTCTATGAATTCCTTCATAACTAGCACCTTTCCGGTATGGTGATAGATATGGAAACAAAAGAGAGTGGATGGCGTTTTGACTCCTGACCGATATTACGAAAAGAGTAAACATACAGCGGCGAACTTACATAAACTGGGAACATGAAGATGATGAATTTGCTTTAGGATTCGTAGATATCTGTTAGAGTTAGACGAAACATTGCATGGTGCTTCTAAAGGTTTGACCATGTAGCACGCAAAACTAGATCTACTAGAAGATACCAGAGAGAGAAGGAATATAACAATATACAATGAGTCCATTCAAAGGAGTATAATATAAAGGGGCTAAGATACAATATACGTTAAAAAATGATTGTATACAGTACCTACAACACTCCTTGCTCTTATCTAAATGCAAAGGAATTACCGTCAAAGGAACAAAACTAGATACGACATGAATTATTTTCAAGGTAGGAATTACATTAATACAAAATACAATAAAATCCCACGGAATACCCTTAACTTAAATTTAGGACCCAAATTGATTAGAGACTTATTAAAAGGGGTATTATTAGATTATAGGCTTCTATAAATGACGATGAAATATTGTTTTTAAGAACACTCACCATCGTTTTTCGATCGCATTGTAGTATTCCGACATAGCTTTTCTAGTAGTGCCCTTTGTTAAGTCCACTATGTTGATCACAGATGCGTTTTCTTCCAATATATGCTGCCTTTCTGTTCCCAAAACTTCGACGAGAAGTATAACATGACAAATTAAGATGTACATTGTTGTGTCTTCACAGCGAGTGTTACGATGTCTAAATATAAGGGACCATCGTTTCGATTCGAATGTTTACTTTTTGGATGACATCAAAGCTATTGTCATTTGGATGATTGAAGTTCTTATTCAGGTAGGTACTTGGTATTTTTCAAGTATCTATCAACTTCCCTGTTCCAAAGTTATGTGGGGTGGGATGGTAGGATGTTGCAGGGTTTGCCGCTTGCCCATCATCAATTCTCCTAGAGATTTTTGATATTGAAGATTTAGCGAGGAATTCCGGTTGCTTTGATAGCCATCTTTCAGAAAACTCTTATTCATTAACCAAGGGATATGAAAGACTGTGGTGAAAATTGTTATATCCCTTGCCTTCAGCAGGCTTCTATTGTATCTATAAGGTTGGGGAAAAAGTCTTTTCGCATTATAGTATGTATAAACTTGTAATAAAATCTCTTTGACTATACTATTTGTATCTGGCTGGTTTTGGTATCATTGAAAGTTTAAATTTTAAAGAACAAAATTCCTAATTCAAATTAGGAAAATGTGTGATTTTCATTTGTTTTTCGTACCGCCAAGATGAGTGAATCTAATGAAGAAATTCGATACATTTTAAAATTTTACTACAAAAAAGGTAAAAATGCAACGCAAGCCGCGAAAAAAATTTGCGATGTTTATGGACCTAGTGCAGTGTCTGTGAGAGTAGCACAAATTTGGTTTAAGCGTTTTCAATCCGGAAATGTTGATGTCAAAGATGCACGTCGCTCTGGTCTCGTATTACAGATAAAATGGATGCCATTTTTGAAAAAGTGGAGCAAGATCGGCATGTCAGTAGTTACGACGTAGCTGAAGAACTGGGAATTGACCACAAAACAGTTTTGGCGCATTTGAAAAAAACTGGGTACACAAAAAAGCTCGACATTTGGGTACCTCACGAGCTCACTAAAAGAAACCTAATGAACCGTGTACTCATTTGTGATTCTTTATTACGACGTAATGAAACCGAACCATTTTTGAAGAAGCTGATAACTGGTGATGAAAAGTGGATCACGTACGACAATCACGTGCGAAAAAGGTCGTGGTTAAAGGCCGATCAGGCTTCACAGACTGTGGCGAAACCCGGGTTAACTCGCAACAAGGTGATGCTGTGTGTGTGGTGGGATTGGAAGGGCATTATTCATTATGAGCTGTTACCACCAGGCAGGACCATCGATTCTGAACTCTACTGCGAACAACTGATGAGATTAAAGCAAGAAGTTGAGAGAAAGCGGCCGGAATTAATCAACAGAAGGGGTGTGGTTTTTCATCATGATAACGCTAGACCTCACACATCTTTAGCCACTCAGCAAAAATTAAGAGAGTTTGGCTGGGAGGTGTTAATGCATCCGACGTATAGTCCTGACCTTGCACCTTCAGATTTCCACATGTTTCGGTCTCTTCAGAATTCTTTAGGCAGTGTCAGGTTAACATCACGAGAGGACTGCCAAAACCACTTGTCGCGGTATTTTGACCAGAAGTCCCAAAATTTCTGTAGCAATGGGATCATGTCCCTACCTACAAGATGGCAAAAAGTTATCGAACAAAATGGTACCTACATACTTTAGTTAAATGTAAATAAACTATATTAAAAAAGTTATGAATTTTCTTAAAAAATGCGAAGAAACTTTTTCCCCAACCTATTATATAGGTACTGGGATTATTTTACCCATTAGAGGGTTGGTGTCAGGCAGGTGGATGGCTGTAAAATCTAACCCAAAACCTTAACCAGTATCGATTGTTGTAACCCCAATAACTTTCTCCGTTCTTTCGTCTCTCTGAACCTAATAACTGTCAACCAATTACTGAACTAGGAAAGCTCCTAAAAGCCAAATAATGATCTTGAGTTCGACTCTGTGGTGTCTATTGGAACCATTAAATAATATTACGACTTGAAACATAAACAAACAAAGCGATATTATAAAATAAAGACAGTTGAAGATAGAAATCAGAGAAATAAGTAGTTAGTATGTACTCCTTAATGATCTGACTTTTACAAGTCGTCATCATCATCGTCACCAGCCCTTTAATATCCCCACTGCTGTGGCACAGGCCATCTCTATGGATGGAAGAAGGCCTGTGCCCCAAATTTTACTTGTACTCCCTATATTATTTTACAATTATTTGATCTAATACTTCAGTCATTATTGCTGGGTCTTTAAAACCCACCCAACTCGACACATTCAATATTAACTGCCGCACTCAGAGACGTCAATTAACTTTAATGAGTATTTAATGTCAAAAATTTTCATTCAAATCAAGACCATAGACCCGGCAAGAATAGACTAGACTAGTTTTGAATTGTCATTTTTTGACGTTAAGTACTCATTAACGTTATTTGACGTCTCTGAGTGCGGAAGTTAACACAGTTAATTAATGGTATGTATTATTTCGTAAATGTCAAATTTTCAAATTACATCCCATTCTCCCTATATTCTTCCATCCATAGGGAAGGAATGTATCCTATGCTATGCCCTATCAGTAAGGACATTAAACGGGCTGGTGATGATGATGATTTGAAATACACCAATTTCGATTGCTTCCAGTTCGTCCCGATAGCATATCGTCGAAATTTGAAACAAATCGAATTGTACAGATTTCGAAATACGCACTTCCTGAATGATTAAATCTAATCTAATATGTAAGATTTGCAATCTTTAGGTGTGCCTTTATAGCGAAAACAAGACATGTACATTATTGTCTAGTCGATAACAAAGGCAAACACTACTTTTGTGACAAATATTTCTAATTGTAACTCATAATAAACTATGAGTAAAAGCAACTAATGTACTTATATAATCGGCTATTACTCACACTAGTGAGCAAAAACTTGTGCCTGCCAATGCCGGTAACGTCGTGTGGTGTGGCAGAGCAGAATACAATTGTCACAATCCCCATCTCTCCCGTGGGTGTCGTACAAAGCGATCAAGGGTAAAGACAGCGATGAGTAATGGGCAGCATTCCTCTTACACTACCTAGCAATATACTGCGATTAATGTGCCCGGAATATGGCAATAGGTTCGCCATGGGACCGAATTAATTGTCGAAAAGTGGGTGTTAATTCACCTCTGCCTACCCTTCGGGGATATAGGCGTGATTTCTGAGGAGCTCGCTAGCGCAGTGGCACAGCGCGCTTGGCTTGCGATTGCGTAAACTAAGCAATTTCGCTAAGGCCGGTCATTGTATGGGTGACCAAAAATTTTTATCTCGAGTTCCTCCGTTCTTCGGAAGGCACGTTAAGTCGTTGGTCCTGGTTGCATCTGCAGTCGTTAATACCCACCAACCCGCACTGGGCCAGCGTGGTGGGTTATGGCCCAATCTCCCTATATTCTTCCATCAGTGGGGACATTAAAGGGCTGGTGATGATGATGATTATGATGATGTGTGTATGTTCTCCTTCTGACCTATTTTGACTAGGGTGTTGTTATTGACGGAGGATCAGCGCATTAAAGCTACTTTCTTATATATGTCGGAGTGTCAATGAAAACGCAGTGTTAAATACTCTTTCTGCCGCACTCAGAGACGTCAAATAACGTTAATGAGTACTTAACGTCAAAAAATGACAATTCAACCCCCGAATACAGAAACGCTACTCAAATTTAGGGGACTGCTTAAAAAGTTAAGTGGACACTACCTGTCAGAATTTGTATGGAAAAACGTCAATTTTAACAATACTTAAATGTTAAGCGGGACTCAAACTTTGAATAGCGTTTCTGTATTCGGGGGTAAAACTCGTCGCTATTCTTGCCGGGTCTATGGCCTAGATTTTAATGAAAATTTTTGACATTAAATACTCATTAAAGTTAATTGACGTCTCTGAGTGCGGCAGTTTGTATCATTGTTTATCAATTATGAAGAATGACAGTTTGTTTAATTAAAAGCGTTAATGTTTTAAACGTCAGGCTAGTGTTGCCTGGGCGAAATCATAGATGGCGTAATTGGCGCGTAGTTGGGAATGTTCGTTTGAATTTGAGTTATTGGAGGGAGGTTTCGCTAGAGGAGGATAGTCGGTGTTGACGGGCGAGTTGGCCGGTCGAGGAGAGTGGTGCAGAGCAAAGAGTACAATGTGGTGCAGAGCACGATTGGTAACGAGCGGGGGTTGACGTGGGATCTCGAGTTGCGGAGAACGTGTTACGCCATCTTGGGATCGCCGCGTTTAAAATCTTAACGTATTTGGGCCATTATTTCCCTTTTGTGTGTGTTAAAGTTGATTTACTTGAAGAAACGGCCACCATTGTAGCTATTGTGCGCCTTATTTATGAGAATGGAAACCAACGTTATGGAAAATCACTATGGCGATGCCCGCATACTCCGACATCAGAACTGGGATAATTCTCATTCTCCGACATATATATTTTTTCTTTGGAGTAGTTAGGATCTTTGGAGTAGGTATGTGATGTAAGTAGAGGCCAAAACGGGCTGAAACTTCTGCTAAAATTTATACTCGATATAACTTCGGCCGTGGCCATTGTATCATTGATATTGAACGATTAAGTGCTATCTGTCAATGAAGATATCAATGAAGAGGGACAAAGCCAGAACTGTATATTAATTAATGTCAATAGTGTGCGATAAAAATGTTTCGCAATATTCCTAATCATGTAAAATAATAGAAAATGATAAAATAGTAATAAGTAGGTAATATAGTTAGACTTTTGTTGTTGAAAACTTCACCGAGGGGCGCTTCAAATGACGCCTATAGACCTTTTCCGGGTATAGCATACAAGTGGGTTCAGTCGGTGCAAGACCGACATACCTACCCTCCAGGATCCAGCCTGGAGGAATACATCATTACCACCTCTCTCCCAGTGGCTGGTTGCCCTGCACATCTCCGGGCTTAGAAAAAGTTTAAAGTTGCACAGAATTATCGAAAAACTGTAAAAAAAAATATTGTTTGCTATAAGTTCCCTACTTGCGTAGTCGGACAGAAGTCCTGTTGAGCACGTCCTTTTTTAGGCCCAGGCTAGCTGGGAGAATCCGAGCCGGGTATGTATAAAAAAATTTCTGACGAAAAAACAAACAAAAGGCGGATCTTTCATAATGAAATTGAAAGTATTTAAAAAATACTCGAAACCGATGAAAAGATTGGATTAAGCGAAAGAAGTACCTTTGTAAGGATCGCAGCAAGTGGAAAGAAGTCATCTTTACACTGTCACACTGTGAGAGAAAGGCATGACGTTTATAAAAATGTATTAATTAGGTATTATGTTATCAAAAGTTTGACATTAAAAAATTAGGTCAGAGAAAAACCAGAAAAGTTTTAGGCAACGACCTGAAAGAAGTAGGAGACATTCGAAACTATTCATTCTATACTATTTTTATTTGTAATTTTTTGAATCGTATCATTGATACCGTAGTTTTATATAATTTTAATGTTTTCTATAAGCATAATAAAGCTACCAAATATTAGTAGATAATCCTCATTATTCTGAGATTAAAGAATTTAATTGTAATAATATTTCATGATAAGGGCCCTGTTGAACAGACTTAAATATAGCTAACCAGGCGTTATAGTACCTGGGTAATAATGTGGTTAAAAATAAACTAAAATGTGGTTTGCTCACATACGATATCGAGCTCATACACACAATCACGAATCGTCAAGAAAGTAATAGAGACCTACCCTATCAAACATTAGAAACGCTTGTATGTGGGGAGTATACAATAACCGGAATAGGTTTAAACTGCAAAATTTTCGACGATAAGTACTTCAATTCATATTGGAATGTTGATCCTGATTTGCTAAAATAATAATTATCTTATCGCCAGTAGGAACTATAATTGTTATCGGTTAAGCCGGCCCGCGCTTTCTTACAAAAGCAACGGACGACACCTTCTCACCATAGTACCATTTGGTATTTCAAGTGGAATGTTTCGTGTGCTAATATTAGCAGCCGCTGTTGCGGCTGTCCTGGGCGGCAGGTCGCCCCATGCTGACTACATCGAGCAGACGTATGCTGGTAACCCGGACATCCATAAAGACATCATTGAAGATGCTATGTTAGATGTGGTAAGTGGACTAAGCAATTTTGAACATAAACATACATAAGTCACGTTTGACAGTGGTATTGTAAAAGTCGATTAAGGGATGATGACCACCTTGGGGCACCCGAATGGTGGAGGGCACAGCATCAACAATAGCATGCTCAAGGAGATCTCGAGGTAGTGTCAGGCAGGCGTTCGGCCGTTAAACTTAAGCTAAAACCTTAAGTACTAATAATGTGGAATGTTGTCGTCCCAATAACTCTCTCGATGAGGTCCTTTCTGTCACTTATCTACTCATTAATTAATCACAAGGACCTTTCCGGTGTCTTAAATGATATCAAATTAAATGTGCGTGTGGACTGGGACAAGGATGGCTTAATGACGGCTAATACCATCCTCACTGTTGTCATCATTCTCATCATCGCCTGCCCTTTACTGTCTCCTCTGCCAGGGTCAAGCCTTCACTATGGATAGTAGAATAAAGGGTGATTGGCCTTAAAAATTAGGAAACTCATGTCTTGTAAGCCAGCCTGTAAAACTCAAGGCCTGTAAAACTCAAGGGTTCCCTTTCCAACAGCCAGGCCTCGTGACAAAGTACGGGTATCCCGTCGAATCCCACGAGGTGGTCACCGAAGACAATTACATCCTGACCATGCACCGCATACCCCACGGACGCTACAACAACAACCAACCGAGCACCGACAAGCCTGTCGTCTTCCTGATGCACGGCCTCCTCTCGTCCTCTGCTGACTATCTGGTTCTCGGGCCACCTAACGCACTAGGTAAGTGACCTCTACGACACTATTAATTTTCTAGACTAACATTCATAACAGTCTCTAGAAAATGGGGTCTCCTTTATCATATTTTCTACAGACTTCGCTACATAATTTTCTAGACTAATAATCAAGACTTTTATGATCACATCGCTAGTGAATTTTCTGGACTTATAATAAATAAGCCTCTTACGCCAATTTCTACACATTTCACCAATGAATTTTCTAGACTTATTACCAAGATTTTTATGATTACTCCGCTACTGAATTTTCTAGACTAATAATCAATACTTTTCCCCCAACATTTCCACACTGCGCTGCTTAGTTATATAGAAAAACAACCTTAAAAGTCGTGTAGCCGTGTGGTGATGATTTATAAAATATTTTCACCACCTTAAAATGTTAATGACATTTGTAACATGATGTAGTTTCAGATGGGCTATATCAAACATTATAACATCACACTTAAGAGTCACTTTATTGCAATGTTATTTTTATGTTTTTTGTAAGTTTTTCATTATTATAATTTCGTTATCTTACTTTTTTAAGTGTTGTTCATGATTGTAATTGGGCGCAGACACGCCTGATGTTATCAGAAGTGTTGTTTTATGTTCTGTTTATTATTGCGCCTGTTGTAAAAAATAAAAGATAAAAATCTCTCCCGCAGTCGTAAATGGCGACTAAGGGTTAAGACTGATGAGTAAATGGGTAGCTCCTCTTATACCATCTGGCGAATTGCTATCGACATGCCCGGTAGATGTCAAAAGGCTTGCCCCTATTACATGGAAACTATCATAATTTTGCCGTGTGGTGACGGCAGAGTAGAATACAATTGTCACCTCCCCATATCTCTACCGTGGGTGTCGTACAAGGCGACTATAAGGATAAATCAGTGATGAGGAATGGGCAGCAGCGTTCCTCTTATATCACCTAGTAATGAACTGCGACTTTTGTGCCAATATTTGTGGCAATAGGCTCGCCACATATTACATGGGACTTGACATCGTTGGCGAAGCGTGGGTGTTGGTTCACCTCTGCCTACCCCTTCGGGGATATAGGCGTTATTTATGTATGTATCATAGTTTTGCGAAACGTGGGTTCAGTTCACCTCTGCCATTAGGAGATTAATAAGCGTGATTTATATTTGTAGGTTTAAACATAAAATAGTTCGAAGTACACGATAGCGAAGTATGCAATCCCGACGAAAGTCTCACTAGCTTATGTCCTTTTTGTAGTTTAGATGCAATTTTTCTTTCATGGTCTTTGTGTTTGGGATGACTTTCCATCTCCTTTATCGATGTCTGTCAAACCAAAGGGCGAATTTGAATCAGAGTTCACTAAATTCTATTCCTTTCTTTATCGGTCAACATTTATTTTGTGAAGGTAATGTGCGATGTATTGTGGAAAGGTAATATTTACCAATTATCGCTGCGTAATATGGCAATCTTATCCGTTGTTTTCAATATTGTCTACTACAGAAATACCATTGAGTTGGCGCCTTTGTTCAATTGGTTAGATATGGTACGGTGATGGCAGGAGGTATGGAAGAGGCCTTTCTTATGATTCGATGCAATTTAAAAGATCCACGTCCAATATTATAAAAATATGTGATTTCTGTCTACCTATTATACATACATAAATATATCACGCCTATATCCCCGAAGGGGTAGGCAGAGGTGAACTAGCACCCACGTTTCGCCAGTTATGATAGGTCCCATGTAATAGGTGGCGAGCCTATTGCCATTTATCGGGTACAAAAGTCGCAGTAGGTACATTGCTAGGTGATATAAGAGGAACGCTGCTGCCCATTCCTCATGACTGATTTATCCTTAGTCGCCTTGTACGACACCGACGGGAGAGGTTTGGGGTAGTGACAATTGTATTCTACTCTGCCGTCACCACACGGCCTGTCTACCTATTGGGACATAATAATACCTAATTATTATTTGAATAGGTCATGGTGGGCAACCATGCTGTCTTAAATAAGACTTTAGTAATAATAATTCTCAATAAAAAACACAAAACATTAACGTTAATAATTATGCAGTGATATTTCATAATCTAGTTAGTGCGATAATTAATTATGAATACAATATAAACACCATAAGCAATATCAATATTGTGACGTACGACCAAATCACTATTGACAATCTGTACCTACTATCGAGCAAGTTTACATAAATAATTGCTATGATAACAGTTTGAATTTTCTAAATATCAGTTTTAATTCTGAGATTATTTTGTTACGATGTCTAGATAAACGTGTTTACAATCATTAATAAATCTTTCCTCCTTGATATCTTGTAATCAAATTTAATTCATAAAAAATGTCACGCACATAATACGTTTCTGCCTCTTTTATATCGATGAGTTAGAACTATAGTTTTCGATTAACATGCTTGATTATAAATATGGAGAAATAAGAACTAGCTCAAAATGGCGACTAAAAGACATAGAAAGTCCATACATTTTCTTCCGCCAGGTTTCTATAATGTATCTACGAATAGTTTTGCTTAACTACGAGGTACCTTTACTGATTTAAATTTTCAACTGTTGTTGTGGTGTTATACATAAATCTTCAACAGTATGGATTGGAATGCTGTCATCCCAATCACTCTGTTTATAGGCCACTCGCCAAGGACTTCATCTTTTGTACAAATTATTACTAAGTACGTAAATTGATTTTTATTTCAACTTAAAATTTTCTTTTATTCTTAATTAACTTCAGGCTTTCCTTATGTGGTAACTTTAGGCTTGTCCTTTTCGGTATTAACTCTGTGCTTTTCATTTTCGATATTAAGTCTAGGTTTATATTTGCAGCGTATTTCCTGGCCGAAGAAGGATACGACGTGTGGATGGGCAACGCCCGAGGCAACTTCTACTCCCGTCGCCACCGCACCCTCGACCCTGACAGTTCCAACGGCAACTTCTGGAGGTTCAGCTGGGACGAAATCGGCAACCTCGACCTCAAGGCTTTCGTAGATTACATCCTCAATCTCACCGGCCAGTCCAGACTGCATTACATCGGCCATTCCCAGGGAGGCACCGCTTTCTTAGTTCTGAACTCCCTGAGGCCTGAATACAATGAGAAGTTCATCTCGTTCCAAGGATTGGCTCCAGCGTCGTTCTTCATCAATAATGAACATCCCGTGTTTACTAACTTGGCGCCTATGGAAAGTTTTCTAGAGGTACTAATGGATAATTTTATCTTAATTATTTAGAATTTGGGAGTGAATGAGTGATCTTTTATAATCAAATTGAAAGTATTTTGAAAAAGGGCCAGAACAAGAAACTGGCGAGCATGCATCAGGACATTGATGAGATTAGATGAAGCGAAAGAAGCATGTAAAAAAGATCGTAGATCGTAGTAAAGGCGTGACGTATATATGTATGTAAGAAATTTTAACTTAGTTTGTCTTTTGTGTATATTATCAATATCCTTAAGATTTATGAAACTATATAGAAGATAAAGATTAGACTAAGATTTATGCCGCCGAGGGCTATAAACTTCAAATAGCAATTTTAAATTTTAATAACGGCAACGTTCCTTCTACAATCACTAGACTTTCATAACGCAATAGGCTTGCTTCTCATACATCAGCCTTTTTCTTCCTCACAACGTGTAGCACCAACGCATGCCCTGATAGTAAATACGATCTTATTAATATCTTATTATTCTCTTAACTAACTATTCATTTTAATTCCTGTATTTTGTCTGCAAGGTTTCATCTTCCATTCATTGTTACAGACAATGGCTTTCGCTATCGGCAGGAGTGAAGTTTTTGGCAGTCGCGAATTCATTGAATGGTTTACCGATACTCTTTGCAATGGCGCATCTTCCTTCCAAGGTCTCTGCGACTCCGTGGAACTCAGTGGCAGGTCCGACTACTACAATGAGGTATTTATATGATTCATAAACATTATAGACGTATGCATTTATCAATGACTGTGACTGTAGTATGAGTGTAATGAGATTACAAGTTCTTGAAACTGAAAGATATCTTTTGGTTTTATATTATTTCTACACTACGATTGACTCGACTCAATCATTATAATACCTACATATCGACAATAAAAATAACGGAAATGTTGATGACTGGATTTGAAGATTAGATTACGGTTATAACTGGATTCGAACCCACCACTCCCCGGCAATACTAGCTACTCCAATATATTTGTCGAAGTACCTATTTCTTTGTCGAAATTCGTTGGTTGGACCAAAAATCATCAGAATTATTAAGACTAAAATTGTATATATTGCTAATTAAAAAAAATGAACAACCTAAATATCAGAGTACTTTTCTTTTTAACCGTTACTCCTTCGGGGATATAGGCGTGATTTATGTATGTGTGTAAACAAGCTACCGTAGAATGTGCTAAGAATCTCGTATTCTTAGATTAAAGCAAAAAACGTTACTCGGGTAACGTATCCTCCCTTTTTTGCTTTAATCAAAGTATGTATGCTGGGACCTACCTAATGACAAATGTTATCCGCTGTTTTACAGAACAATGTTTGTTTTCCAGACCATTGTCCCGTTGATTCTCGGCCATGCTCCAGCGGGCGCTTCCATCCGACAGTTCACCCATTTCGGCCAAGGTATCAGATTCAAGACGTTCAGGCGTTTCAACTACAACGCGCTTCAAAACCTCGCGGTCTATGGCAACCGGAACCCACCTGAGTACAACCTGAACAGGGTCACAGTTCCCGCTTACCTTCACTACTCCACTAGAGATACCCTAGTGCACCCCAAGGATGTGGAGCTCCTTGCCACAAGATTACCCAATGTTCAAGGTGCTTACCTGATCCCAAGTGAAACGTTTGATCATCTAGACTTCATCTGGGGTAACGGCGTGAGAGCACGTTTGTATGAGAAGGTTGTGGGATTAATGAGACAGGCTGAGCAATTCTAATTCATTAGTTAAGCAGTTGCAACTTCAAAATGGACTTGGTGCTAATTATATAAGAAATAGTTATAAAATATTACATAGCTTTAATATTTGTTACAGTTTTTGTTTAAAAAAATAATAAATCCTTCCCAATGCCAAACTGGTTTTTAATAACACTAAGCCTTTTTTGTTAGACTTGACATCATGTTATTGCCACAAAATAAAAATTGTTTCGACTAAGTTTAGCAGAGATGTCAGCATCTTAAGTAAGATGTAAAAATGAACTACCAAAGTATATTATGATTCAGGGAAATATTTATTTATAATCAGAATCTGTTGAAACACAGGCTGCGTTACATCTTATATTAAATATAATTAACCAGACCTAATCAATGATAGGCAGGTAAATTCAAACAACATTGGAATGATAAGTGAATTTATGATAACCATTTCACGACATACAGTTCATCTTAACGTTACACAATATTTACATACAAAAATAGACACACAGTCTTGAGCTTTGAAAAAATACAACCTTATTATGTATTAAAGTGTAAATATTGCAACGGACACTCGTAAAAATATAAAAGAAAGAAAAATGGATACGCACTTAAAAAATTTAACACAAAAAAGACAATAATAGAAAATAAAAGTAATAATATTTATAAAAAAACCATGCGAAATAAAATGAGTAAAATAAAACCACAGAAAATAAAAACGAACAAAACAAAATCTGGCAATTAGAACTAAATCGTGTGATCTTAAGCCAATTTTGCTGACAAACAAAATTACCAAGATACTTATACATCATTATTCGCAAGGCCTTAAATCAATAACATTAAAATAATTAACGATCAGTTATAGAATATCCATTTTCAATTTGCGGAACAGCAATGAAACATGGATTTGTTGAAGTTAAGAAAACACTGACATTAATTAATTATACATTATTACCCTGAGGGGGATTTAATATTGCACTAGACAACATAATATTAAGGTACGAATTCTTAAATTAGTCGTTGGTTCAGATTAATAATAACGTATTATTTTGAGCACATCAATATAATCCTGAAGGCATATCCGTTACTTTGTGCAAACCAAAATTTATGGACGAGCCCATTGGAGAGAGTGTACGTTTTAAATCAGCGTGGCTGTGAGTCCCTGTCATTACAAGACTCGTCATGCTAGCAGGTGCATCACGCATCATATGAGAACCAGAGTAAAATCCCGTATTGCTGTGTCCTCGCTTCACCAAAAATGTGCCGTTGTAAGTGTTGTGGTTGTCAAACGAACCTGTGCTCATTTTTGAATGCGGCATATAAAACTTTTGAGGAGATTCTGGTTTTGGCAGTTCATCTTTGCCTTTGTTACTTGAAGATCTCGTATCAAACCTCTGGTTAAAATAGTTTAATCTACTATTAGATCTCGTGACTGGAACTAAAGGAGTTTCCTTACCTGCATCGCTGCTTGTGCCTGAACACGATCTCTGTCTCCTCTCGTAGGGCCACGAGGGCTTCTTAGGTTCAGCGAGCATCACAATATCTACCATAGAATTCAAACCCTCGTCGATTCTGTCCAAGCTCTTTGTAAGCTTCTTAGATTCTATGAGATTAACAATTTCATCAACTCTACTACATTTAGAATTGGATCGCTGCAAAGGCGTAGTAGATCCATTTATTGAGTTATGAGTGTCGTAAAACATACTGTCGATATATTCTCTTTGACGTGAACCCTTTTCTGATGTTTGAAAGGATTCGCTTCGTTTAATCGAAGTTTTTCTCGATCCATCCCTAGATCTGGCTTTGTGACGTTTGCCTCTTCCATTATTAACTTTATCCTTTTCAACCATCGAATTAAACACGGCTCGACATTCGTGAAAATCGAAACTAGAGCCTGAAGTGTTTTTGGTGACTTGATTTGGGCAGCGTGAGGCACTTAAGAGAGAATCAGAACCTTCATCGCTAGAATAAAAGGTTTCATCATATAAGTCTTCTGGCTTATATAGTAATCCTTGGTCTGCAGGTGGGGTGAACAAATGTATTAAGCTCTTTGCTTTTCTCGGTGGATGAGGTAAAATTTTGCTGGGAATAATTTCGGATTCTTCGTCGTCTTCATTGCTTTCCTGTGCGAACTCGCCACTGCTAGTTATTTGAATGCTATGTCTAGTGCTTGTTATCGAGTCTTCTCTATCAGAATCTTTACGTTTCTTGCATTCGAGTGTCTTGACAGATACATTAATTTCGGATGTTTGATTGCATCTCGAAGATCTATCATCTGTGTAGCCTTCAACTTCTTTAACGAATTGTTCTGTCTCTGCATGATTGACAATGTTCCTAAGTTCTTGTATTACTTCGTCGATTGTAGTTTCATCTTCCTCGTCGGAAGACTTTTTGTTATCATTCGTTTTTTTTGTGGACTCTAGTTTTTTGTGAAGTGGACGTTTATTGCGCATTAGGTCGTACGTTTCATTTTTGACATTGAACACTTCATATACTAGAGGTTCTCGTTGCGGGTCACCTTCAGGGCTTAGGGATCTTTCCGAGGAACTTATACCCTCATCTTCCGGTGGAGATGACTCATCTGAAATATATGTTTATTAAATTATTCAAATATTCTCTAAGTACGAGATTTAACATAGAGTATACAGGGTGACAGCAAAAGTCGACGTATTCCTTGAAAGGGGTTATAGTACAGGTCAACAAAAAAAGCCCAATTAACCAGGGGTGGTCAAAAGTCAAAAACAGTTGGTTATCGAGCTACGACGGTTTTAAAATTTTTGAGATTTTATCTGATATGTTACCCTAAAATTAAAAAAAAAATTAACTACACCATTTACAATGACAAATTCATTGATTGCAGAAAGCTGAAAAATGGGCAGTTAATTTAAAATAAAATTGTTGTCAAAAACTTACATAATTTTGGAAATAAGTGGTTTTTATTGACAATTAAGTCGATTACTTTTTTATCTTTCTGAAAATCGACGTCATTTATTGAAAAAAAAAAGTATGACAGTTGGCGTAAAAACTACTAAAATAACTTGCTGGTTTCATAGGCTTTTAAAAAAGGTAAAAATATTACTTACTTTCACGTTACGTATTTTTTACAGAAATTAGCAAAATGTAGCGCTGTAAGTCAAATTTCATGATTTCATCTTTGAACAAAAATTATCTGGAAAAGGCAAAAGTACGAAGTAGAAATAAAGGATGGGGATTGTACACGATAATTTAATTGGACCTTTCTTCCTGCCCCAAAACCTGAATGGCACAACATACGAAACTTTTTTACGAGAGGAAGTGAACACGCTTTTGGAAGATGTTCCGCTAGCTACAAGAAGAAATATGGTATACCAGCATGATGGGTGTCCAGCTCACTTTTACCGTGGTGTACGACAGTGGCTAGATGAAAATTATCCACTAAGATGGATCGGTAGAGGTATCAGCTTCTGAAGTCATTAAGACACGTGTGAGAGTGAGTGAGGTACGCCGTAGGCTGCTTGCGTGCATACGTAACAATGGCAGACAATTTGAACAGAACATAAATGTTTTTATTTACGTTGGTTTGTTGTTTAGTATTTTTCAGTCTTTTGTGTATTAAAATGCAATTTCCTTTATTTCTACTTCCTACTTTTGCCATATCCAAAAATTTTTATTCAAAGATGAAATTATGAATTTTCCACCTACCAGCGCTACATTTTGCTAAGTTCTGTAAAAAATACCAATAAAAGTAAGTAATATTTTAACCTTTTTTAAAAGCTTATGAAACCAGCAAGTTATTTTAGTAGTTTTTACGCCAACTGTCATACATTTTTTTTTTCAATAATTGACGTTGATTTTCAGAAAGATAAAAAATTAATTGACTTAATTGTCAATAAAAACCTCTTATTTCCAAAATTATGTAAGTTTTTGACAACAATTTTATTTTAAATTAACTGCTCATTTTTCAGCTTTTTGCAATCAATGAATTTGTCATTGTAATAGGTGTAGTTTATTTTTTTTTTAATTTTAGGGTAACATGTCGGAAAAAATCACAAAAATTTTCAAACCGTTGTAGCTCGATAACCAACTGTTTTTGACCCCAGGTAAATTGGGCTTTTTGGTGCTTATGATCTGTACTATAACCTCTTTCAAGGAATACGTCGACTTTCCCTGTCACCCTGTATAACAAATGAAAATTATTTTATATACACACCTCTATTTTTGTGAACAGAATTTTTTTTCTTCATAACAAAAGTCTTCTTTCTATTTGAGTTCCCATTTTCTGAACGAAGCGAAGACACTTCCTCTTGCAACTCGCAACATTTATCTTTGAGGCACTTTTCTAGAGAGAGCAATATGCCTTTCTCTTCTTGCAGTATTTTTACCCTTTTCTCCAAAAGTTCTAGTTTGTGGCGTAGGTCGTCCTTTTCTTTCAAAGCCTCGTTTGCTTGTTCACTGAGAGTATCAATGTCTATGAGTTGCTTCTCGTATTTATCTATTTCCTTCATTACCTGATCGCTGCTATTGGGTAATTTGCTGACCATCTGTAAATAAAAGTTATCAATATTATCAACTTTCTTGAATACAAATTTAAAAGTGGGTCATAAAATAAAAGTAATAGATTTAGGACCTTTTTCAAAGATACAATATCAAATCCAGCTTGTTCCAGTTCCGCTTGAATATACAACTTCCTCTGAGGGGTTGGGGCGCTGATCAGCAAAGCGTTTATGAATGCCAGTCCAGCTGACTGAAGCTCCCCTGAGCCACCGGCACTTTGCAGCATTCCCACGAGGAACCTGAAGCGGACAGGCTCTCCGTATCGGAGGCGGAGGGTTGAGAGCGACTCGGAGACCATGCTGTGGCCATTGGCGGGCGGGTAGCACGCTTTTGTCAAGAGCTGGAATTAACAAAAATAATAAAGATAAAGTCATAATGTGGATTTGGAATGACGAGTTGGATTAATTTGACATTTGATTTTTAAGCCAGTGGATCTGATTTAGTGGAAGAATTATATAGTCCAAATTTTAACGTAAAGCTAACACAGGTACAGAACAGTTCATAACTTACCTATACGTCCGTTTGCAAATTAATATCAACATAATATAATTGGTATTCTAGAACCTGGATGTATCACTATTACGTCATCAAGGTTCTTTCAAAATACTGGTGATTAATATTACCAACCTGTAATGCCAATATTCTCGACTTGTTAACGGTGGACATGATGCAGACAGTTAAGGTATACACGCCATTGGATCCAGCTACGAGTCTTCTCACGCAGTCAGAATACCTGCTGCAGCAGCTCCAAAGACATTGTCTGTAAAATAAGTTCAATTTAAATATATTAAGTTCTGTAGTGTAATCTTTAGAATCAATAAAAACCTCAAACCAAGAAATTAATCAAACTATGTGTAATTTTTACCATCATAAAGAGTAATAGCATACCAAACGCCGATTGAGTAGTTCAAACATTAAAGAACAATGACAAGAAAGTAAGAAAATGATGAGTACATCATCTTCTCTTTTCATTCGCAACCATTGCTTATGAATAAAAACAAGCTATCCTTACTGCTCAAGGTTTTGGCTAAGGTTTTACAGCCAGCCGCCTGCCTGACACTAACTCTCTTTGGGTATGCTGTATGCTGTTGCGGTTTGCCCTCAACCATTCGGGTGCCCTAAGTTGGTTATTGGGCAATCTCCCTAAGTCGATTTTTACGACACCCATGGGATGAGTGGGGGCAAGCCTATTCCACGTTATTTTTTGCTCCCAGGCCAGCATGAAAGACAGAGAAGGGCTTAAGGACGTTGATGATAAATCCTCTACTGATATAACATATTACATTGATAACGAAGTGGTAAATATACTCACAAGCAAGCCAGTTCGTCCAAGAGCGGTCTCCGTCTGACCGCGGGAGGCCCGCGCGCATGGTCACTCGACTGACTCAGTTGCACGTTGCGCAGGAGTTCGAGCAGCAAGGTCACGCCATCTAGCGGCTCACACGCGAACTCTTGGACGAAACTGAAATAGACAAATACATAGATTTAATTTAACTTACTTATCACATTATTTTGCAAATATTTGTTATAAATGTTAACAGCATTATTGTGTTCCGACAATTGTGATAACATAGCCAGCCCTGTCTGTGGTTGAGGGTTCCAGGTGAAGTTTGATTACATCTTCGGCCCTTATCGTCACTTACCATCAGGTGAGATGAAGGGCAAGAGCTTACCTGTCTAACATAAAAACACGGGAATAAACAAACGATGTGACCACGGTCGTTGCAACCCGGCTGAATCGTCAGGCATTAAAAAGGTAAAAACATAATCGCGTTAATTCCCGTGTTAACCTCTATTGATCCATGCAACGCGAAAGCTTAAAAGTGATTAATATATTGCAGTCAAATAGTAATGGGTTATGGTCCATTCATCCTTTAATATTCCATTCAGTCATTTCATCATAGGTACTCATAGGAAAGACTGTGTTGGCTCCAAAGAGATAATAAAATGGTAATTGATGTATGAACAGATATGACGGGTCCGTCACGTTATTACAAATTATCTCTATTGATAATATTGACACAGAATGGTAATAATAGTACTCTGCTGTCACCACACGACCAGATGCAGTCGTGAAACATTAATCAATGCTACTTTTTGTTAAGAAACGGCGTACTTACTGTCGGTGATTGTATTTTACAATGAAGATATAAATGGTCTCAATCGAGCTTCTGATATTAAGTTACTTGAGCGGAATCGTAAAAACAGTTGGACGCTAGCATGTCACTGTACGAGCGTAAAATTAAAATTATCTTATGTAGCATTTAATTCTGGCACAGTTACCAGGATCACAATGTAAAATTCCCTAATCGTCTTTGCGCCTTACGACAAATTTGCTAAAGTTGACAGTCGATTAGAGGCAATGGTGTTATTACCACACCAATCGATCGATTTTCGATAGACGTCATCAATCGACGAATAATTGTAATAGTCGACGTCGACCGATATCTTTTACATTAATAATTCAGAACCATACCAATCGGCCGACGTCGAATAAAGTATCGACCGACGATCGATCGATTGGTGTGGTAACAACCTTAGACGGTTTCGTGTAGTTTGATGTGCTGTTGAACATAGGGCTGAACATAGGAGCGACAGGGAGCCAATGTGTAATTTGTGATCATAAACTAAATTACTATCCAGAAGAGTGGTTCTACGAAATAGTCCTTGCAATTTCACAGTACAAAACTTTAAAATGATCAGTCATCTTGGTGCACTTTTATTACAAAGGCATAACGTATAATGTCTCCGTACCAAAAGCAGAATGAAAATAAGCTTTAAACGAAAGGCTACTGAATAACCCGGCTTTCTACGAAACAATTTTCTGGTATCAAATTGATATTTAAGTGATCACTTTCTGAACTCTGATTACGTGATGATTCTCTTAATGTGACGAATCAAAAGTGTGTGAACAATATTGTAATATGCTTGCAGTAGATTTAACAATTGCGCACTGGCAGATATTGTGATAAGATCTACAACAATAATGAAACGCTTTATTTGATTTTAATTTTTGGCTCAATATAAAGTTTTCGCTAAGGTCTTACAGCCACCGTCTGTCTGACACTAACCCTCTTTGGGTAATGATTCTAAATTATGGTTTAACAAATCTCTTTCTCTAATTTAAGGGTAGTTAAGCATTGCGATATATATTAATAATTAGTCTACGATAGAGTTAGAAAGTCATGTCCACATATAGCTTGGTATATTGTAAGGGGTAACAAACTCTACCTTCACCAATAATAAGGTAGAGCCAAGAAAGCAAGTTCAGCAGTGATTCCGAATTCCTTGGGAATAACGCACCCACATTCGGCCTTATCTTCCTCCACATCGCTTGACGCAAAGCTATCACTTCCTAGTAGTTGCCACCAGACCAGACCAAAGCCAGTATCCGATGTGAATTTTTAAAGTAGGCGGGGATATCCAAATCCGAAGCTATGAGGAATAGCGATAATTGCTCAATGGGCTCGATTTTGATGAAAACTAAACCTGTCAAATTTATTTTACAATATACAATTAGATTAAAAAAAATCAATATTCGTAGCCAGGGATCGAACCAAAATTTTTGATTTAGACAAAAAACACTACCTGTATTATGTATTAAAGGACGAATTTTGGAAACTAATGACATAGGTACGTACGACAAACTTGAGGTAAGAGCTCATTTTTAACAAAATCCTTTTCTTCTTACGTTACCATTATAACCTAACTACTTAAATAATTGTTCAAAATGTTTAATTTTTCAAAGTTCTAATGATGCAGTTTCAGTTTTCATCAAATTCGGGCGCGAGCCTTTTTTAATTACTTTTCGCTATTCCTCATATTTAGAAACCAGCCATCAAAGTCCACTTGGAAAATTCACCTGTAAATTGTCAATTTTGTTTTCAGAGCCATATATAATATATCTCTGGAGCATCGGCACATTCCAAGATTAAATCGCGCAGAACTTATGATGGGGTTAAAAATTACAGTTTTAGTTGCCACAGAGTATTCTATCTTAATCTTAGATCAAATCTTTAGTGGCCAGCAGTAAATTGCAGGTTGTGTTTGACGGTTCGCAATTAAAAAAGAAATACTTACCGAAAGCTATTAATACCGCGAGAAACGGGCTCGGAGAGGATGTGTGGACGCTTATCTAAAGCGGCTTAGCATTAAACAAGCTTTGGAGACCCCAAGAAAGAAACTAATGCAACCGATTTCTCACTAGGGCTATGCATCAAAAAACCGGCCCTTATTAGGTGGCTTTACACTAGCTCTTGTGTGTTAAATTATCAGGGAATTGATGCAGACAATTTATCTTTGTGGGATTTTGTGGGATTATGTTTTAGCTTAAGGATAAACAGGAGCCGATCTGTTTACCACGATATGTAAAATGTTCTCAATCGACTTTGTACTGCCACTGATTTACAAAATATTTTATAGTAATATTCTTATTAAAAACGGATAGGCAGTGGTGGCAATCGATCGCAGAGAGAGCTCGGCTTCGTCCATAGGATTCTTTCCGACCTTCTAAAGCTCTGCGACAATAGATGGCGTTAGTAGTGTCATGATTTGATATTAGGTTTAATTTTTTTTCTTGAAATTATAAACAAGATAAATTATTAAAAAAATAGGTATATCTAGTACACAAAACTTCCCATTGATTCTATCTAAGCTTAGACATAATTTCGGCACCTAGTGGTGACAACCCTAAAGACCTATTTCGTATAAATTTAGTTATTGCTTCATTTGTTCTTAATGGATATTAATATTTTAAATTAATCTTTTGGCCGTGTGGTGATGACAGAGCAGGATACAATTGTCACCACCCCCATCTCTCCCGTGGGTGTCGTACAAGGCGAAAGGGTAAAGACAGCGATGAGTGACGGGCACCAGTATTCCTCATAAACCAGCTAGCAATATACTGCGATTTTATGTGCCCGATAGATGGCAATAGGCTCGCCACAGATTACATTGAACCCAACTTTATCGGCGAAAAGTGGGTGTTTAATTCACCTCTGCCTATCCCTTTGGCGATATAGGCGTGATTTATGTATGTTTGTATGTAATTTTATGGCATGTGGGTATTCTTTTATTCTTACCGTAATTTTGTTTTTTTCATCATATTTCATTACTTTCAACTGCAAGATACTATACTTTGTGGTTTTGATTTTTTTTTTCTATTTCCAACAAACGCAATGAAAAGGTCAGACTGGCGCCGTTGCGTTTAATATTTGCCAACTCTTACATTTTTATGCTGGCAATAAACCTTGTGGAGATGTGGGCATTGTCATAACCGTGTACATTAAGTGGTTATTGTGTTTATTGCGTGGTTAACCACAAAAGGACAATTGTACAGTAATAAAGCTTGCTGTTAAATGCCTAAGCATGTCTGTCACCCTTAATATACAAATTTCGCCATACACAGTTACACACACACATAAATCACGCCTATTTATCCCCGAAGGGGTAGGCAGAGGGGAATTCGCACACATGTTTCGCCAATTATGTTAGGTTCTTAAGTTTTTTTTTGTATAAGATGTTAATTTACTGTATTTAAATGCTCGGAATACCTATAAAGTCGAATCATTTCGTTGACTTATCTATTCATAGCTTGTCATGAGAGGAAAACAGTTTTTTCGATCGCCTCACTTCGATCAGACAGCTTAAATTTTACAACGTCAGGTAGGTTTAAGCGAAGTAATAATTATGCGATCGTAAAATTTTTATTTTAACTATCTGTAGGTATGGTGTGATCTTTATTTATGGGTTCCTTTAAAAAATCTTTGACAGTGTTCTTTTTTTCTTAATGTGTCATTTCAAATTGCTTATTAATAGGTTTACATTGGTCCCTTGTAGGTACAGTTGGCAGAAAGGGTCTAACACAGTCACTAATGTTCTCGGCATGTGTAATCAAAGGAATGTTTACAAAGGCCACTCATTGGATGGATGGCCGACTTTAATTATATAGTTTTATTTAATTTTTATTTGAAACTTTTAAAAATCTCCTGATTCGGGAAAATAACTCGCGACCTCCGCAACTGCCAATCAGAACGTTCTGGTCGTTACAAAAAATTTCTGACCTATTTTTCTGATTAATAATTTAATGATAAAAGTGATAGTATTTTTCCTATTAGTGTGTTACAATGGCTTTTAAAGCATCGTTCCACAAAAACTTATAAATTTTTCGTTTAGTTAGTAGATCATAATACAACAACTCATACTATTACTACAATATAATAATATTAATTTTATATGGCAGACATCTTTCAAATGCTATAAACATAAGTGTTATTACATACATACATACACTGCTATTTATCTCTGAAGGGATAGGCACTAGGCAGTAGTGATTTATCACGCACGTTTCGCCAAGGTTCCATGTAAGTGTTTGGGCTACTTACTTTGGGCTAGATGATAGGTGTGAGTGCAACAATATTTAATTATTATTTATTTATTATTATGTATAAGGTGGCGAGCCTATTGATTTTTTTATCTAACTTTAAATGCTGTAAAGTAATCAAAATAGGTATCAGGATAAATTAACAAAGATCGTAATTTTTTTGTTGGTAACTTTACGTTCTGTCTTAACGGTGTGTCGTTCACCTTTTAATATCGAATAACTAATAATAATCACATATTACTATAATTCGGTGTCATATAAAATATGCATGACTATTAACGTAAGTTTGATATATTTTAATTAACAACATCATGTTTTTTATAGTCTCCACAGCTCCAAAGTTATGTTGCTAGAGTGTAAAAATATACCTATCAGAAATACTATGTATATGTTTTGTTTGTTTATTAAGGCGTATGTGGATACATAATGTTGTTAACATAATTAACATAAATTAAAAAAATGTCGTCCAAAAATTTTATTATGAAATTAACTTTTTTATTTGAAAGTTTACGATGGTGGGAAGGAGAAAGTTTTAGGTATAATAATGAAGATGCCAGTATTTTAAAGAATTGTCAGCCAAATTTAAGTTAGGTAATAAGTTGAGGTTATTTTGCAAGTCTATTGTGATAGGTTTATTTTTTCTCTATCTAACAACTTGGTCTCACTTACAACAGCTACCCATTATGTTGTTTGTTTTTTGAGCAGTAAATTATAAGACTCTCCCTCCCCTCTCAATATCCTTCTATACGTCCCTACGTATAGAAGGTATAAGAAGATCTGTGCCCAGTAGCCCCCACTACTGGTTACTACATTAAACACTTATGATCAATTGGAATATTGTCATTCCGATCACTCTCTCCGTTCATCAGTCTATCAGCATAGTCTTTTTCTTAAAACTATTAAAGACAGGAGCATGAGATGAGATGATTTGTACAGATACTTTGGTTCTGCAACGTATTTTTTGTCAGAATTATGACGTTGAGCCCATTTGAAAAACCACTAGAAATATAAACAAAGCCAGTACATTCCGTTAATAAGAAATGAAGACTTCTCGGAAATTGGTGTGGTATTGTGAAAGATATTACTTGTGTGGAAACAGAATGATATGAGCAAAACATAATGCCTTCATCGTCTGTATCCGATTAGGTTTTTGCACATATCTATGCTTACTGGTCGTTTTGTAATAATTGACATTCGAGCCAGCTATTAAAACCTAAGTGTTCGAGACATTTTAATGGCTTAAGCTATCTTAAACTTTGTATTTCGTAATAAACTGAACATTTTTATGTTGCACACTTAACGGCTGATATTATTGTTTTTTAGCGATCCGTGAAGTAAAACGAGATTTCAAATGTTTATGTCCAGCGTCCGATAGAATTGATGTTGGTCTTGTCCTCTTTAAAGTAACCCAGAACCAACGGTAACCAGTACCATCTTTCATACAAAAAGAAAATATCAATCTATCTTGACCATTGACCTCACAAGAATAGAGACTAGTTTTGAATTAATGAAAAGCACGTTGATGAACCGTTTAATTTAAAGTCATGCCTAAGTAGGTAACCTTTTCATGAAATTAAGTGACAAACTGCCTCAATTGCTCCTTTGACAGAAATTAACTCAATTAAATATAAAAAGCTTAGATTTTTTTCCGTCCCATGTTATAAGGGAAATTGCCATTAACTTTTTTCTTATACTAATGTCCGACTTACATATAACGTTCAAATAATAAACGATTTATATATGCCAGTAAATCTTTTTTACTCAAGTTACAGAGTCACATTGTAGCTTAGTTAATGTAGCCACACATCAAAATACCTGCAACACACGCTGGTTATGCGTTTTAGACCATAGCTTATTGTAAAAGGGTTCATTTTCGAAGCAACGACACATGATACACATGATTATGACCACTTAAACCTAAACAAGGTTTATAAGCCAAGTTTAAGGTTGTCATAAATTTATGCCAATATCTTTATACATCTTAACGCTTATAAGCCTTGATAGGTTTAAGAGCTTTTTGTACTATCAATGATAGTAATTTTAATGGAGTCCTGCTTCTACCCACTTAATTTGTTTTTAACCTTCATCGCTACAATATCTATCCCTATCAGTTGTTGTTCCCGAAGTGGTAGGCAGAGGCGAATTAACATCCACGTTTCGCTAATTATATTAGGTCACGTTTAATAGGGGGCGAGCCTATTGTAGTCTATCGAGCACGTTAATAGCGGTATAAGAGGAACGCTTCTGCCTATCGCTGCCTTAACCCTTAGTCGCCTTGTACGACACCAGCGGTAGAGATAGGGAAGGTGACAATCTTATTCTGCACTGCCGTCCACCACACAGCGATCTGATTATACTTATGTGTCTGATTACAGACACATATAATCGGATGGCTTACTTACTTATTAAAGTATCTGATAAAGTGTGGACAGTATGATAAATTGCGACCAAATCTCTGTTTTTTTAAATGTTTTTTTAATATGACGTTTTGGACATAATTACTGTCACAGTATAAGTTCCGTGATGCTTACCATACCACCGTTTTGTAATGATCTTAGCGCCTAATGATAAAGTTTGACCCAATTTAAATTGGACATAATGACATTTTGGACATATTGTTACAGCGTAAATTACGCGATACCCATCATACCACAGTTTTGTAATAATATTAACGCCATTACCACTGGCGTATGCGTTAACAATGTTGAAATCATAACAATGAGACATTTTTCTAAGATACCATTTAACCTACCTGCCTTTGGATTGCTTGAAAGTTACGAAAGCATCTAACTAAGTTCTGTCCTGATATTCTATATACATACATACATAAATCACGCCCATATCCCCGAAGGGGTAGGCAGAGGTGAACCAGCACCCACGTTCCAATAGGAGGCGAGCCTATTGAAATTTATCGGGTATAAAAGTCGCAGTACATTGCGGTGACAGATGGTATTCGAGGATATATAATATATATTCTAACACTACTAAAACTAGTGGGTGTAGGGACCAGCCCTTTAATGTCCCTACTGTTGGGGCACAGACCTTCCCTATGGTTGGAAGACTATAGGGAGAATGGGCAACAGCCCACCACGCTGACCCAGTCCGCATTAGTACCTATGTATTAACGACTGCAGACGCAGCGGGAACCAACCGCTTTTCTGAAGCACGGAGGAGCTCGAGAGTTTTGGTCATGACCGACTTAAGCGGACATTACTAAGGGCCGGTTTTTGATGCATAGTTTAACTTAACCTATTGCAATTAAAAACCGACCCTTAGTTTACGAAATCGCAGAGCGAGCGCGTTAATCCTGAGTTAAGGAGAGATAAGGGGTGGTGACAATTGTGCTTATGGACTGCTTGTGGCTTAATATAAAGCTTGCGCAACTACAGTGTCAAATTTGTTATGCTTTTCATCATACCTAGTCCGGTCTGTGGTGACGTTTAATTAGCATCTTGCGATAACCCTCAACCGTCTGCCGAATCGAGCGTTACGCAGAGGAGGAATTATGTGTTTCGAGATCGTAAATTACCAGAACCAATTTCCCTTTCGTCAGCCTTCGGTAATCGGATTTCTTTCTGCTCCACCAGTTGCCGTTTGTCACGGTCGGAGTTCGTTGCCGTGTCAGATACACTCATTAGTACTTGTCTAAAGTAGATTAAAGATGTTCATCATCATCGTCATCATCACCAGCCCTTTGATATCCCCACTGCAGGGGCATGGACCTTTCCTATTGATGGAAGAATATACCTAAGGAGATTGGGCTATAACCCACCACGTTGACCTAGTCTGGATTGGTGGGTTTAAGGACTGCAGATGCAGCCAGGTCCACCGGCTTAACGTGCCTTCTGAAGCACGGAGGAATTCGAGAGAATTTTTGGTCACCCATCCAATGACCGGTCTTAGCGAATATTGTTTAGTGTACGCAATCGCAGGCCGAGCGCGCCAAGCCACTCCGCTATCAGCTCCAGTTTTAAAATATGGTGGCAAGTATTTTATCACTGCTAAAGGGCTAATAGATGAGCTGGTTTGCTCACTTGGCCTGCGATTGAGTAAACTAAGCAATGTTCGCTAAGGCCGGTCACTGGATGGGTAACCATAAATTTACTACCTCCAACTCCTCCGTGCACCAGCAGTGGGGACATTAAAGGACTGGTGATGATGATGATGAAAGGGGTAATTGGTCCAGGTCAAAATATTGACCGAGGAGGACCGTGAGGTCAATGTATTTACCTTGGAAAGGACAACCGCAAATCAGCTCTCAACTTCGTGAGCAGTTCGCTGGGAGTCCCGAATTGGCGAAGCGTCATCTCCTCGCCGCCGCCTAGACATGGATTCCTGGAATATAGCACAGGGTACAGAAGGCAACAACGTAACATAACATAAACCACGCCTATATTCCCGAAGGGATAGGCAGAGGTGTATTAAACACCCACTTTTCGCCAGTTAAGTTAGGTCCCATGGTGGCGACTGGCGAGCCTATTGCCATCTATCGGGCACAAAAATCGCAGTATATTGCTAGGTAATATGTATTATAGGATTGCTGTTGCCCATTACTCATCGCTGTGTTAGTGTGTTACTTAGGCTCGAGTTCACCAACACATAAACAGGCGATTATTTTCGAACAGTCGGACTTTGACATTTTCCTGTATGGAATAACTGTCAAAAACTGCTGGTTATCTTTTAATCGCTTGATTTACGTGTTGGTGAACTCGGGCCTTAGTCGCCTTGTACGACCACCCACCCGAAAGATGGGGGTGGTGACAATTGTATTCTACTTTGCCGTCACCACACGGCACCTTGAAAAAAATACCTTACAAAAAATGTAATGTTATCAATTCATGTAAAGACTGTTAAGTGGGTACCTGAAGTCTTTGCCGCTTTGGCTGCTGCCGCCTTGGCTGGGGAGGGTCCTGGACTTGGTCGGCTCTTGCCCGGGCTCGGCTTCGTACAGCCCACCAGCTCCCGTCTTCTTGCCCCATTTCTTCAAGGAGGCGACGTAGTCCTCGGGGTTGTAGATGGGGGGGCGCTGCTTATCCTGGAAACGAAAAGAGGGAATTGTTTTGAAGTTTTTTTTGAACATTAAGTGAATGTTAGAAAAAATATTATAAAAACTTGATTCGGGTCAAGAGTGTAATTTTTCAGAATGTTTCTGAATTAATTTTCTTCACAAAACGAGAGAATAAGGCTGGAGTTCACCAACACTTAAACAGGTGATTATTATCTAAACGTCGGAATTTAACAATTTTCCTGTTTAAAAGAACTGTCAAAAACCGCTGGTTATCTTGTAATCGATAGATTTACGTGTTGATGAACTCGGGCCTTAATATTGTCTTATTTATGTTTTCAATAGTTTAATATTGTAAACCCATCCATCATCATCATCAACAGCCTTTAATGTCCTCATTGCTGGGGCACGGGCCTTCCCTATGGATGGAAGAATGTAGGGAGATTGGGCCATAACCCACCATGCTGGCCCAGTGCGGGCTGGCGACTACCGGCTTCACGTGCCTTCCGAAGCACGGAGGAACTCGAGATAATAAATTAACCATCCAATGACCGGCTTTAGCGAACATTACTGAGTTTACGCAATAGCAGGCCAAGCGCGCTATGCCACTGCCCTAGCGAGCTCTGAAAAACCCATCACGATGGCGTATTGGTTGTTCTTCATCATCATCACTATCTGCAGGGTTCCATTAGTGACTTATACGACACTCGCGGAAGAGATGGGGACAGGTGCCATTGTATTCTGCTCTGCCGTCATCCTCGCGTTTTAAGTGATCGATATAACAGTATGTTGAATAGGCACGAAGATAATATAATATAGGCCTATATTATAATTGGTCCATTGTGGTTCTCAAGATACAAGGACTGTTCTTTTGTATCATTCAACTTCTCCAATTAATTAAAATTGATATTAATAATGGGTATTACGTACCGTTTTAATAATCTAAGCTGCCGAGAAATGCGAGTATGCACCTACATCGTTATGATACAGGCTAATTAAAAATTATGAGTTGGGGTCCTTTAGTTAGCGGGTTGATGATGCGTTAGCCAGAAAGTTAATAGTGGTTAAATGTCACTCTATCTAAAAATAAAATTTTAGGTATTATGTGGGTATAAGTATTTTTTGAATTATTTTCTTTTGTAATAATAAATTATTAACATTTCGATTAAATATCCAAATGATATAAAATCATATTCAGACTTGACATTGGTGAGAATTATTATGATTGTTAAATAAATTGTATGATGTATTAGTACCTACAAAAACCGTTAATTTACTACCTATACGTGACAAACATAAAAATAACTGATGAGTTACTGTAGCTATTTATTGGCGGCTATTACATCGCACAAAAACATTTTTTAAAGCAAATGTATATAAATAATTTAATTAATATAAAAACCAACTTAATCATTTAAGCGTGATCCTTTTTCGGTACGTTTTTTCGGTCATTTACGTCCAAATACGTGACAAATAGAGCACCGCTATAGGCCTCCGAAATTACATTCGCCGCTAAAAGCATTACAACTGATCTACTTTGGCGTATTTTTTGACAGCATTCTCGCGGTCAGTGAGACCGCAACCCATTACTCGATTTTGTAGTACGCGATCATCACTCATACACCTAACAATGGCGTGATGTCAGCGTGGAGAAAGCCTTCTGGGTGCTAGCTAAATCTTTACCAAACAGTATCATCCGAAAGACTCTATGCAACGGCAATAGAGGAGACTTTTCTGCAACACCCAAAATTTAGTTTGCGGTAATATTCAATCGGTAATGTGTGAAAGTGTTGCGGTGTATGAGTGCGGATGAAGTAATTTTCGTTTTGCTGCAGTTATTTTTTATTGGACTGTGTTTATTTTTCATTAAATTATGTAATTACATAAACAATGGCCGCGGTGTTGAATTTTTTATCCATGTCTATCTATGTTTAGTGAAGAATATTGTCTAATTTTTTTTTTCTTTTTATTAATTTTTTAGTTCAATGGCTGTTAGACGATTTCCTTTGCCGCATCTACGGAATTAAGACTAAGGTCGGTATCAAATGTCCCTATAGTTGCAACATTGATCTTCCTAATGGATATTTTATTATAATTATCCTTATGGATATTTTATTATACCTATTAGTTTTGTCAAGAATTCAAGTTATAGTCAAGAAATACCCCTTTCGCAAATAACTTTTTTATTAAACAAATCGGTTGTTGTGTAAAAATGCTACCGAAAAGCATTTTTTTAAGGTAACGTTGCATTAGTCGTGACTTTAAGTGGGCAACAAGTTTGGTATTTTAGCTACATTATCTAAAATGTTATGTAAAATTATATTTTTGCGGAAGAGTTAAATAATCTATACAGTCATAATCAACACTGGATCTAGAACAACCCATAACCGTTTGTTATTCAAATTTGTGACTAAATTGCATATTGAGATAGTTATTATATGGTTGGGATTTTTAACAACCTAACTAGTTTACAGAAAGTTTTAGTTGTAAGAAAAACGCAAGCGTACAGTTACGTCGTTTTAGGATGAGCATGTTATGAAAATTAAAATTTTGGAAAATTACATTATAGGTGTGTGTCTTCTTTGATTGTGATTTTTTATAGGAACATCACACTACACTATACGCTTATTTATACACAATTGTAAGTTTAGTCGGATTTTAATGAGCTGCCTCCCTGACACCAAATATCCTAGGGAACCTTGTTGTCTTTGCTTAATCGCTATCGGACCAGTATGTAACTCCGAGTGCGTACGACACGACACCCACAGAATTTGAAGGGGGGTGGTGACCAGTATTCTTTTCTGTCGTCACCACACGCCTCCCAAGTTGCCTTATTTCACTAACCGTCTCATAATCTGGGAACTTTTACAAAACGGCCGCTTCGTGTTACATAAAACGCGAAGCATGTGATTAATACAACTCTGGTTTGATATAATAACGGCTAGCGAAAGAAAGCTGCTGGACGTATATAGTTGGTAATAATTAAAGTATAATTTGAGGTTAACGTACGGTTAAATGAAACCTCCGGCCGTGTAAACAGACGCGCAGTAGCCTGGCACGGGACGCGGACAAAATCTCTCTCCACCGCTTGACAGTGTTTTGTCTCGGTATTTAGCGGGAGTTAGAGCGAGAGGAAAATGTTTTCTTTTCCCCGGGGAGATTTTCTCCACGTCCCGTGCTGCGGGACAGATAGACGTCAATTAAAGTTAATGAGTACTTGATTTCAAAAATGACTTTCATCGGTAAGCGATTAAAAGATAACCGTCAGTTTTGGATAGTTCTTCCATACAGTGAAATGTTAAATACTGACGTTTAAATATATTAATAATCACCTGTTTAAGGCCCGATTTCACCAACACGTAAATCAAGTGACTAAAAGATAATCATAAAGGAGATGTTCCAAAATGGCCCATGTATTTGTACACTGTATCAAAAAATTGAGAAAAAATCGGTGATTCGGGGAAAATTGCAACTAAATTTATATAATGTATGGTTTTTTGGCTTAAAAATCTTTAAAAACCATTAAACTCGCATACATCGGTAGGTAGGTACGTAGGTACCCACCTAATATCAAATAAAATCGTACGTCAATGTTATGAGGTGACATATTCCTTCCGCCATGACGGTAGGCTAGGCTGTTGTGTTGCAATCTACGGCTTAATATAATTACAACACCAAAAAACAGAGCTTAATTATAGGAATTTATCAATTAATAACAGTTTATTAAATTATTGCTTACATTTTGAATAACTGTACAAATATATGGGCCAGAGTCCATACATTTTGGAACATCTCCTTTTTGACAGTTCTTCCATACGATAAAATGTCAAAAACTAACGGTTTACTTTTTCGTTTACTTTTACTCCAGCCTTAACAGTATAGAATAAATGTCAAAAATACACGATTAACTTTATATCGCTTGTTTTACGTGTTGGTGGACTATGTCTTGAAGTTTCGTACTGACTATATTGTTTTGGCTGTGTTTATAACTGTGTGTTTGTTTGTTTTTTGAAAGATACATTATGAATTACATTTTGTACATACATACATACATAAATCACGCCTATATCCCCGAAGGGGTAGGCAGAGGTGAACTAGCACCCACGTTTCGCCAACTACGTTAGATCCCATGTAATAGGTGGCGTGCCTATTGCCATTTATCGGGCACAAAAGTCGCAGTACTATTGCTAGTTGGTATAAGAGGAACGCTGCTGCCCATTCCTCATCACTAATTTATCCTTAGTCGCCTTGTAGGACACCCACGGGAGAGATTTGGGGTGGTGACAACTGTATTCTACCCTGCCGTCACCACGCGGCGTACCTTTTAACTAGCTTTACAATATTAGTATACAAGATAAGTATAATCGCGGAGTTTTAAAATAGTTGTCAGCAACATGCAGTAGAAACGGCGCCTTGGTCGAATGCTCAGATTGCTGGGTATTGGCCAAGAGGTCCCGGGTTCGAATCCTGGTTGGGGCAAACTTTGTGATGACCACAAATGTTTGTTTCCGAGTCATGGTTGTGTATATGTTTATGTAGTATATTTTCAACATTTATATACATAATTATATTAAAAATATGTCCTTCATCTAGTATCCATAACACAAGTGCTTAGGCTACTTACTTTGGGCTAGATGATAGGTGTGAGTGTAAAAAAAAAAGCGCGGTATCTATGCCATTGTTACACAACAGCCCACCAATTCCGTATTATAACCGAAACATCTTTTGTCTCCCCGACCCGAGATCTAATCTCGCTTGTAACAGAGGAAAAATTTAGGAAACACATCTCCACTGTTGTAGTTTTAATTGCATATTCACAATAACACGGCCGCTATGAAAGAGAACGGAGATACTATCGGGGCTTTTGACGGTCTCAACTAGATTATAATTAGTGTATGAGTTGTGTGATTACTCTGAACAGCTTTGTTGTTTAACTTTTATGGGCTCCGTAACTGCGAAGGACTGGTATAGTTCTAATCTGTTAGTGTAAAAGGGTTTTGTTGTTGTAGAGTGTTTAGTTTGTCAATGAGAAAGGTTCCGTTACGATTCAAGACTGTAGGAAATTCAGCATCACCAGCCCTTTAATGTCCCCACTGCTGGGGCACGGGCCTTCCCTATGGATGGCGGTGTGGCGGCAGCGCAGAATACAATTGTCACCTCCCCCATTTCTACCGCAGGTGTCGTACAAGGCGACTAAGGGTTAAGACGGCAATGAGTAATGGGCAGTAATATTTCTCTTTATGTCACCAAGTAATGTACTGCGATTTCGGTGTTAGCCGTGTGGTGACGGCAGAGTAGAATACAATTGTCACCTCCCCAAATCTCTCCCGTGGGTGTCGTACAAGGCGACTAAGGATAAATCAGCGATGAGGAATGGGCAGTAGCGTTCCTCTTATACCACCTAGCAATATCAATGTACTGCGACTTTTGTGCCCGATAAATGGCAATAGGCTCGCCACCTATTACATGGGACCTGACATAATTAGCGAAACGTGGGTGCTAGTTTACCTCTGCCTACCCCTTCGGGGATTTAGGCGTGATTTATGTATGTATGTATGTATTTCGGTGCCCTATAAATAGGAATAGGCTCGCCACCTATTACATACCTCACGCGAAACGTGAGTATTTATTTCCCCTCTGCCTCGAGGATAAAGGCGTGATTTATGTATGTAAAGAAAATTGTATGCATTGCCTTATTAACAATTCTGACTCTATCTCTGTCAAAATATTATTATGTTTGTTTACGCATTGATGAATAAAAGAAAAAAGGATCAATGGTTTCTTAAAAAAATTAAATGTTATTTTCTACAAAGATTTTGGTGGTTAGAAAAAGAATTTCGAAAAATTATGATCTTGAGGCGGGAATCGAACATCTTGAGGCGGGAATCGAACCCGCGTCCGCTGCTATCCAGGCAGGTGCCTGACCGCTCGGCCACCCAAGACACTGAAAAAACACAAAGTGTCTTGGGTGGCCGAGCGGTCAGGCACCTGCCTGCCTTTTCTAACCACCAAAATCTTTGTACAAATTTTTCTAACATTTATATAATGTTAAAATTAAAATCGAATGTTATTTTCTATTTTATGGATATCACAACACAACGACACAGATACTCCAGCCACATCAGGGAACACGAAGACTTTGAATTTGAACAAGACTTACGCAACTCATCTTCCTACACTTTGCATAATCGCTTCGGTAACTTTATTCGATCAATAAAGTATCGAGTTTCCAAACAAAAAAGTTTTGTTCTCACATTAGCGCGAGCATGATCAATAATGATAGACTACGCACTGTCAATCAGGCAGCGTTTTGTGCAAATAATTGAGATTGGGGCATTGTGTTCGCCCATATCGCTGTGAGAAGCGAATGACACTACCCTGGTGTTTTCTTCTGATGACACGTAAATTATACCAAGTAGAGACGTTGGATCAGAATGCCGTTTTCACAATTATTAAGAGGAGTAAAGACTTGCACACATCAAACGCGGGTCAGAAGCAGAGCAGGTCAGCAGCGCGGGAGTCAGCAAACTGAACGCAACGACAGTTTCAAAACAGTTGCAACTCTGGAACGGGTAAGGCGAACTGTATGGACTCGGATAAGAACAAGAAATAGTATTGCTTTTGGCTCTATGGCGGAACCATATAATTTTGGGGAATTGTATGCTAGCCTGGGAGCGAACGAATAAGGGTGTCGTATAGGACAACTGATCGTAGTATATTTAGTTGTTATCTTCTCAATCACTCTCTACGTTAATTTTTCATTTTTTTCGTCTCTTTTCTATACATTCTTATGGGAAAACTGATTGCAGTAGATACATTTAATTGAAAATCGAGCACCATAACACCGCCGTAACAGGCACACAAGTGTTTAAAATAGCTCACGACAAAACTACGCTCCAATTACGTAAAACTACAGCACGCAAAATCAAAAGTAAGTACTAAAATACAATCACACTCGCGGATGAATTTCGCACGCTCTCGTTGGCAATGCGCTTTTTGTCAGTTGCGCCACGTGAATTAATTGCGTAGGAATGTCTAATAAAACTAATGGGTGGGTGAAATATTAATTGACTTTTGACATGAGCCGGCGAGGTCTTTTTATTTTTTTTGTAGGACCTGAGCAGGAGCTCGCTACCGCTGCAGCGGTAGCGAGCTCCTGTGGCATAGCGCGCTTGGCCTGCGATTGCGTAACTAACTGCCGCACTCAGAGACGTCTAATAATGTTAATGAGTACTTAACGTCAGAAAATGACAATTCAAAACTAGTCTCTATTCTTACCGGATCTATGTTCTTGATTTGAATGAAATTTTTTGACATTAAATACTCATTAAAGTTAATTGACGTCTCTGAGTGCGGCAGTAAGCAATGTTCGCTAAGGCGGACCTAAGCTTTTGGCAGAGAGGCCTTTGCAGCATCTACCGGGTTTTTAGCGAAGGCTAAGACATTGTCCTCAAGCCTTGCAGTCGAGCACTCCCTGACAGGGTATCTCTACAGCAGGCGTCCCCAATGAGGAGACGGTCACCCATCTAATGACCGACCTTAGCGAACATGGCTTAGTTTACTCAATCGCAGGCCGAGCGCGCAATGCCACCGCGCTAGCGAGCTATGTCCATACCACACTAGATATCTCCCGTCTCTATGATTGAGGACTTGCACCCGCAAAAACCACCTTTTCAGCCTTACCAGGGAAGCGTCATCAGCAGCATTACTTTTATATCACCGCAATATTTTGCGATTTACGTGCTTGTTAGATGCCAATAGTCTCGCCCCTACTACACAGGACCTAACATAATAATAATTGGTGTGTTAATTAGCGTCTGCCTACCTCTTCAGGGATAAATAGGAGTGATCTACGTATGTATGTATCTTTAAATTCTTTTGATCATATTAAATTTTTATTTGAACATTATATAGTAGGTATGAATGTTAGAAATATTAATACAAAGAAAATTACATACATATATAAATCACGCCTATATCCCGAAGGGCAGTGGTGAAGTAGCACCCACGTTTCGCCAATTATGTTAGGTCCCATGTAATAGGTGGCGAGCCTATTGCCATTTATCGGGCACACAAGTCGCAGTACATTGCAAGGTGGTATAAGAGGAACGCTGCTGCCCATTCCTCATCACTGATTTATCCTTAGTCGCCTTGTACGACACCCACGGGAGAGATTTGGGGTGGTGACAATTGTATTCTACTCTCCAGTCACCACACGGCATAAAAAAAATTGTGGCTAGAAAAGGTTGAAAAATAAATAGTTCTCGCATCAAAAGACTATAATTTTTCGGACTTTTTCAAACCAAATTTTTCTTATCTATCTATATTCGTTATCCCCACATAATTCACTACACGGACATGCCCGTTAGACATGCCCGTGCAAAATTCGTTTGTTTATGCCAAACTGACTGTGACGGTCCTACACTAGGCAAACATCGCACAGATCTAATAGAAGCGAGGTCCAGCGGGCATGTTTGCAGGCATGCCCGCGGCCATGCCCGTGTGTTGAATTCCCCGCTTTAGTATCACGTTTTTGGACTATGGACAACAAGAGCGTTTTCACATTGCGAGGTGGAAAGCGATTACGTGCTTAATTGACACGCTCCATGTGAATTACTTTAACGGCGCTTTACTGAGTTATGTTTAATTCGATTTTCTAAAAATGACAATGAGTTTTCCCTTGGAAATGGCCGTTTTTGTATTGCGAAATGGTTGTCAATTACAATTGTCTAAATAAAATATGGTTGCGAAGCTTACTGCCGCACTCAGAGACGTCAATTAACTTTAATGAGTATTTAATGTCAAAAATTTTCATTCAAATCTAGACCATAGACCCGGCAAGAATAGCGACTAGTTTTGAATTGTCATTTTTTGACGTTAAGTACTCATTAAAGTTATTTGACGTCTCTGAGTGCGGCAGTTAGACCGATTTTTTGGCCGTTTGGTGACGGCAGAGCAATACAATAATGTCACCACCCCCATCTCTTCCCTGGGTGTCGAACAAGGCGACTAAGGGTTAGAACAGCAAGGAGCGATGGGCAGCGTTCCTCTTACACCACTTAGTATTATACTGCAATTTCTGTGCCCGATAGATGGCAATAGGCTCGCCACCTATTACATGGGACCTTACCTAATTGGCGAAACTTGGATGTTAAATCACCTCTGCCCAACCCCTTTGGAAAAAAGGCGTGATTTATGTATGTATGTATTACTCTAAGAGGAACGCTACAGTCCATTTTTATAGGTGTCTTTGCCCTTAGTACGACATCCGAGGGGAAGCGGGATGGAACCAAATGGATTTGCAGTGGTAAACTAAATCTTTATAAACAGGATTATTTTAAAAACATTAATAACTTCCCATGACTAGATAGCTAACATCATAAACAACAACGTTTGTTTTATGAGTTTTAATATAACGCAATACATAGCGCAAAATTGTTTTTTTAAGTTTTCATTGTACTGTCGTGATATTTATACGTCTATATTTTCATTTATAAATGAAAGGACGACGCTACGCTAGGCCCCGCCGATGTACGTAGAGTTATTGACTTTTAGAGCGGTAAATTAAATTAGTTATTTATTTTTGTATGAAAGTAAAATCTTAGGAATTATCAAAAGGCGTGGAACAAACATTGTTGCTTATGATATTAGCTTTCTACTCCTGCGAGGTTATTAATGATTTAAAAATAACCCTGTATTGGCATTAAGACTCAACTTACTTTGGAGATGGGCTCTTCGTTCCACCCGCCACAGCTGGCCATGCCTTCAAGCAGTGTCAGTTCACTGAAACAAAAAAAACAACACATTATAGTAACTTTACAATATAATAAATAAATCCAAAAGGGAGGAATAACACTTAAAGAAATTTAATTTAATTTAGAATTAGTTGAAATCAAATGGGAGTGATACAATGATTGAATAGCATATAATGAACATTTATTACTTAATTGTTTCTATTGTTAGTCTTTTGGAAGGTACCTATTTTTTCTTAATTACAATATTGTTGTCCTTATATTGACGAATAAACATATCAGATGTTCTAATTCCACCTAAGAATGTTTCAAGCCGTAGAAAAGATGTCACCTCTCGAGCTTGATCCAGTTTCGCTGGAGCAGAACATTACTGCGGTGGCGATAAACGATGACATTACACAAATCGCTGGGCCATTGATAGCTTACGTCTTCAAGGTTGGTGCTTTATTTATTTATTTGAAAGCCAGACAGAGAAGCTCTTGCCCTTCGTCCCACCTGATGGTAAGTGACGATAAGGGCCGAAGACGGAATCGAGCTACACCTGAAACCCTCAACCACAGAGGACTGACTATCTTATCACAATTGTCGGAACACAATAATGCTGTTAACATTATTATTATGGCGACAGATTTTAATAAGATGGTGGCAGATAGAAAGAAATCCTACCACCAACCAAACCGAGTACAAATTTGTACCCCCCTGGGGATCGAACCCGGGACCTCTGGATCTTAATTTCGGTGGGCGAACCATTCACAAATCACGCCTATTCATCCCCGAAGGGGTAGGCAGAGGTGATTAATCACCTATATTATGTTTATGTATTTACTATTTATGTTAGGTCCCATTCAATAGGTGGCGAGCCTATTGGGAAAGTATTTTCTCAATGACGGGAAATGGGGTTGAAGTTTGTATGGAAGTCCGTAATTTTTGAAGCAAAACTATTTAAGTGATTTAAAAAAAGGATTATTTTAGTAAACGCGAAAGAAGTCGCGGGCAGAAAGCTAGGTGAATATGAGAAAAGGTTAACAATGTCACCACGCACCACAGTGTGGTGATGGCAGAACAGAATACAATTTGTCACCACCCCCATCTCTCCCGTGTGTATCGTACAAGGCGACTAAGGGTTAAGACATCAATGAATAATAGGCAGCAGTGTTCCTCTTATGCCACTTAGCAATATATTGCGATTTCCGTGCTCGATAAACGGCAACAGGCTAATCTAGGTAAACAGAAATAAATGTCATAAATCAATAAAATTTCCCCGATTTATTAGTTTCTGTTTCCATTGCTTCTTGCTTCATCTGACAACCCTACGGTCCCACCGCCGATAATAGGTGATTTATGCAAACTTTCTTCGATTTGCGGATTCCACTTAAGTCGCTTGTGGCAAACTATCAATATAATAGAGGCAATTTATCGAAAGTTAAACTTAAATAGGTCATTGTCATTTGAGATCTTCTAGGTAGACATAAATTATGAGAGATCTCAAAGTTTTCTATAAAATTAAATATTTTATTAAAGCCGTGTGGTGAAGGCAGAGTAGAATATAATTGTCACCACCCCAAATCTCTCCCGTGGGTGTCGTACAAGACGACTAAGGATAAATCAGTGACGAGGAATGGGCAGCAGCGTTCCTCTTATACCACCTAGCAATAGCAATGTACTGCGACTTTTGTGCCCGATAAATGGCAATAGGCTCGCCACCTATTACATGGGACCTAACATAACTGGCGAAACGTGGGTGCTAGTTCACCTCTGCCCACCCCTTCGGGGATATAGGCGTGATTTATGTATGTATGTATGCATGTGGTGAAGGCAGAGCAGAATGTAGTTGTCACTATCCCAAATCTCTCTCACGAGTGTCGTACAAGGCGACTAAGGGCTAACTGCCGCACACAGAGACGTAAATTAACTTTAATGAGTACTTAAGACTTAATGTCAAAAAATTACGAATTCAAAACTAGTCGTTATTCTTGGTGGATCTATGGTCCAGATTTAAGTACTTTTTTTTACATTAAGTGCTCATTAAGGTTAATTGGCGTCTCTGAGTGCGGCAGTAAGGAAACGATGAAAGATGGGTAACAGCGTGTTTTTTATACCACCGAGCAATATATGCGACGTATGTGCCCGATAAATGGCAATAGGGTCGCTACCTATATCTAGAGACCTAACAACGTAAAACGTGGCCTGTTCCTTAACTTCTGCCTAGCCCTCCGGGGATAATAATTATAGGTGTGTTTTATTTAATTATTATTTTATTTCTGTCAGTTTCTGTCTTCTCAAAAATAATTCTAGGATGCAACAATCCGATTTTGCACATTACAGAGTAAGGCCTCTTGTACACACACGGATTTTTCGCCGTGAAAATCTACGTTTAATTCGCCGTGTGTAGTCACGGTCGTCAGTGTTGTATGAATCACTATGAAAGCTTGTAGACATGCACGGCCGGCGGCGCCACGGCACGGTACGGTTGAAAAACCGTGTGTGTATAAGAGGTTTAATTATTTGATGTTTCAGATTTCATCCAAATTTTCAACTTTCGCCTACGCAGTATCAATAGTTCGGGACTATTCAATGCCATCTATTAGAATGTTGACGTTGCTAGATTTACTTATGAGCTCTCAAATAGTGTAAAACTAATTATGGTCCGCTCTCTCTCTCTCCGTGTGTCCACTCTGGACTACGGGGAACAATAAATTTTGATGATAAATTATAGAGTTTCTATTACCATGACGTTCTAATTTTCATAACGTTGTTGACTGGCAAGATGAACATTTCGCATAGTAATTTTGAATAGGTTTTTAGATTAGGAATCGTCCAGTCTGAAAGTTTTTGGTATGGTTAACATGTTATAAGACGGGATGCCATTAATATGACTAAAAACAGTTGTTAATATGACTAAAGACATGAATGTTGTTGGATGTCGAATTAGAGGAAGACCATTGCAAATATGAATGGATTGATTGATTGGGTGTCGTACAAGGCGACTAAGGATAAATCAGTGATGAGGAATGGGCAGCAGCGTTCCTCCTATACCACCTAGCAATAGCTACTTTTGTGCCCGATAAATGGCAATAGGCTCGCCACCTATTACATGGGACCTCACATAATTGGCGAAACGTTGCCTACCCCTTCGCAGAAATAGGCGTGATTTATGTATGTATGTATGTATGAATGTATATAAGGTTTATTATAGACTTGTCCTTTACCAACGAGACTGCGTTTATCTACAAATGAAAACGACACACTTACTAAAAGCAGGCATTAAGTTTTGCATTAACTAGGCAGTAGGCAGTAAAATACGTACACACGGAAACGCACACGCTACAGAACTAGTAATAAATTGCTTTTCTTCCAATATACTTACATGTCAACGGTATCTTAAACAGCCTAACTGTCCCACTCACTCATTACTGTTTGAAACGTGACAGGGCTACAATCGGTAGCTAGAACGCGGGATAGCCTTAGGGATAATACGGTTACTTGCCGAGGTTCAAGTCACAAGCGAAGTCGGAGTGGTCTTAAGGCAAACGACATTTTCGCACAATGTCACATTGGATTTTTGACAGTTCAAATCGATAAATGGTTTTATCTTTAAAATACAAGTGCTTAGGCTACTTACTTTGGGCTAGATGATAGGTGTGAGTGTAAAATAAAAAAATCTTTAAAATAAAGCTTTAGAGGATTATATAATCAATTCAGGCTTATTCAAGTGTTAAAATCCAATGCTTTTTGACTATTCAACGCGATAAACGGCTATAAAATATCGTGTTCAGGTGGTCATGCTAGCCGGGCAGCAAATGTTTTTTATCTATCATGTAGGTTGGTCATTATAATGAATAGTTATAAGGTAATTTTTTAAACTTTTTATATATTACTTACCCGATTCTGCAGTGTTAGTATTAGATCTCTTCTAAGGAAAAAAAATCTGAAGTCACATCCTGCGGAAACGGCGTTTTGCGAAAGTGACATCCTTCGAAAATGTCGTTTTACGAAAGTGACATTGTGCGATAATGTCGTTTTGAAGATGGACGTTCCGCGAAATTTTATCCCCCCAGTAAGAGGAGGCCGGTTTAACTGTGGCTAGCTCGCCTGGCCTGCCATCGCTTCGTCATCATAAACACCAGCCTTTTAATGTTCCTACTGCTGGGGTACAGACTACAGACCTTCCCTATCGATGGCAGAATATGGGGGGGAAATAATTTATATAAATGAATATAACTGATAAATGCTTCTTACCCCCACACTTTCCTTACCCTCACTTATACATATAGCCTAACAAAGTAAGCTGCTGTTAGTGATAAAGATACTTCACATTAAAGGGCTGGTAATGATAGAAAATAAAAGATAATAAACAAAATGGGTGTATTGTGGGCAATTTCCCAGGTACATCCAACAACATGGAAAGCTATAATACTAAACTATTAAAACTCATAATACTTCCAACCTTAACATGCCAGCCTAAAATGGACGAAATAATGACAAAATTAAAATAAATGCTTTTTATTATTCATTGCATCGTGAACAAGCTCCAGTATTCAACGTACATTTATTCAAGTCGCGATTATAGCTTAGTAACTCATTATCTAAACAATATTATGAACAGAAAATGTTTTGTTCCAACTAACTTTAAGATTTTTTCTCACGATCAACACAAAGATACACTCAAAACCGTAACCCAGAAAATCAGTCAAGCATTAATCTCTACTCAAAAGCGACATGAGTACTGTGTTGATTTAAGAAGATTAAAATAATTAAATTTCTCTATAATCTTGATTAAGTACTTTAATGTCAACGCTATGTCATATAAGAGAAACAGTTTTTATTCAATCGGTTTTAAGCGGGGAAATCACTACACCTCTTTTATATAGGTCAGACTGACTGTGACGGTCCTACACTAGGCAAACATCGCACAGACCTAATATATGCGAGGTCCGGCGGGCATGTCCGTGTAGTGAATTCCCCGCTTTATAGTAATACTTTATTAGTTGCAATTTATTTATTTTTCTTTGTATTTAAATATAATTAATTATTATAATTACCTACCCCTGAGGCGGGTAAACGACGTAAGGAGTATGAATAAAATAGAAAATTAATAAAACGCTTCCGCTTATAGTATGGGCCGAACACAGATGGTTCTCGTACATGAATAAAGGCACAATCTTGCCTTTGATTGTTAACCTCAAACGGTGGCTAAGGTGGCGAGGAAAATTATAGTATTGGCTACATTTGTTTCGATTTACTTTACCTAGTCTATACCGAAACACTTAAGGCTGCGTTTCTATAGAAGCGGAGCTGAGCTGAGAATTACAAAAATTGACCAATGATATTGCGGAGCGGAGATGAGAAGTGTAATTTGAGCAATATCATTGGTCAATTTTTGTAAGTCTGATCAGCTCCGCGCAGCTCCGCTTTCATGGAAACGCAGCCTTAAACCATAAATGAAAATAAGCTGGCGAAACGCGAGTGTTTAAACACCTCTGCCTACCCCTTAAGGGTGAAAGGCGTGATCTATATAATTATGTTTACAACATGTAAATAAAAATCTCGTGTCATAGTGTTCATGTTTTTTTATGTTTCGAAACTGTTTGACCAATATATGTTAAATTTTTGTACATATCTGGTAGATCTGAGTATAGTTTAGAGGTTATCTCTTGTACCTTTAGGTGATAATGACTAAACAGACTTTAGTAGTCATCAAAAGTATGGTGACATCAAAAATTCCAAACTGTAAAATTACTTTCGAATTTTCCATTAAAATATAAAATTGTAAAATTAACTTTCAAATTTTGCAAACAAATTTACATTTTCGTTTTTTTTATAGTAAGTATATCACACCATTAGTGTTTATATGACTTTGTTAGCATGGGTAGTATTCAGGATATGCGCTATTTCTGTAAAATATTGTATAAACGAAGATTTATTCATGACGTTTTCTCGATCGCTCTCTCAGTCTAACCCCGTCACCCCTAGAGCACGCGCCACACTAAATCACTCCGGGAATCGAAGCCGCTACTCGGCATCGGCATTCGCCTCACACGTCGGCACCTCCATTACGGGTGCTGTTATAATGCTTTCCTGTTGTTTGAATAGAAATGTACAGTAGCCCACACAGCTGCTAGAGCAATTCACTACGAAAAGGTGTTTGTAAGGTAACATGTGTAATATTTATTACTAATATTTGTGTAAATAAAGTTTTTTTTTACGCTAGACAGGAAAGCTCTTGGCCTTCTCACCTAATGGTAATAAACTATTCGATTTTAATTTTAACATTATATAAATGTTAGAAAAATTTGTACAAAGATTTTGGGGTTAGAAAAAGAATTTCGAAAAATTATGATTCCCGCCTCAAGATCATAATTTTTCGAAATTCTTTTTCTAACCCCAAAATCTTTGTACTAATGGTAATAAGTGACGATAAGGGCTGAAGATGGAATTGGGCTTCACCTGGACTTGATGGTGGTAGGCTAGCTAGGTGGACTTGAACAAGTCGTCCTACCACCAACCAAACCGATCAGGGACCGAACCCGGAACCTTAGGATCTCGGGATCGGGACTTACGAATCAATACTATGGAGAGTGATGATTAAGTTAGCCAAGAAATCGCTCGGATTGCGTGCGGTAGATGCTACTTCGATTCCTGTATCAAGACATAATTTTTCGTTTATTATTTACCTCTAATTTATTTGTATTAAGTAAACAAAAAAACAAAAAATAATAAGTTAAAGATTTTGGTGGTTAGAAAAAGAATTAGTGTCTTGGGTGGCCGAGCGGTCAGGCACCTGCCCGGATAGCAGCGGACGCGGGTTCGATTCCCGCCTCAAGATCATAATTTTTCGAAATTATTTTTCTAACCACCAAAATCTTTGTACTATTTTTTCTAACATTTATATAATGTTAAAATTAAAATCGAATAATAAGTCGAACCAAATAATCTTATCAACAATTCTTCCAACTAGGAAACAGAGCAGGTTACAGTGAATGGCGGATAATCAATTAGCTCCGTATAAATTATATGAATAAGAAAGTTTAAATGTTTTTTAATTAATCAGACGGAAGCGACGCACGCAGAGAGGTAACAAATCTTTGCATTTGTTTATTTATTCAATGGTAATATTTTTGATATCGGAGTGTTCTGGGCAGGCGGAAGTCACAAAGGCCTGGTAAGGGATGGGTGACCGATAATTTGTTATCTAGGGCTACTTGAAACCAAGTATCACCCGTGTTTTCAGTTAGATATTATTACGTCTTTCTTTCAGGACAAAATGCTTATTACTGTATTATCAGTCTCATCACTAGCCCTATAATGTGCCCACTACTGGGGTACAGGCCTTCTGTATACCTATGGGTGGAAGAATATAGGCAGGATAGGCCATAACTCACCACGCTGGCCCAGTACGGATACGTGGGTATGTACGCTACGCACATGCAGCCGAGACCAACGGCTTAAAGTGCATTCTGGAGCACGGAGAAACTCGAGATATTTTACTTTTACCGCCGAATACAGAAACGCTACTCAAATTTTGAGCTCTGCTTATAAAGTTAAATGGACAATACCCGTCAGAATTTGTATGGAAAAACGTCAATTCTGACAATACTTAAATGTTAAGCAGGACTCAAACTTTGAGTAGCGTTTCTGTATTCGGGGATGGTCACCCACCCAATGACCGGTCTTATAGGGACGATTGCTTAGTTTACACAATCGCAGGTCGAGCGTGCTAAGCCACTACGCCCTAGAGCTCTTCCTATAAATGTATAAGTAGGTTAGGTACTTGTAATAAAATAAATAAATGGGTATTAATTTTTTAATAGTCAATCAACAAATTCAATATCACACAACACAATACAATATCACATAACACAATAAAATACATACCGTTAACACCGAGTAACCTACGACACCGATCAATATTCCAGAAATATTCAATCACGAAGCTATCGTACAACGTACGTGATCGGAATAGCGCCAGGCGAAAATGTGTCTACACACAATAATAAATGGCGTTATAATAAATTGTCCGGTCGTGCCGTGCGGTAGGTCATGCGCTGCGGATTCTAGAAACATACGGGGTCTGATTTGGCGAAGTCCTGGCTAACTAATTAAAATATATTTATCTATTTCTTATCATCCAAGTAGTGATGGCAAATTAGACTAAGTATAATGTATACGTAACTTTTTTTAAATATTACTTCATATCTATGGCTGATATATATTTCATCAATCAAATGAGATAACATAATTTAAAGACCAACGTCTGCTAATAATTTTGCTGTCTTGATAAAATAGTGCTAGAGCTACAGATAAAGGTTTACAATTATTGAACTTTCTTGCTCTTCGTAAAAGTCAACTAAGGCAAGTTGTCTGGTGTATGGTCGGACTACCAACAATAGCATACCCAAAGAGGGTTGGTGTCAGGCAAGCTTTAATACCTAAGCCAAAATATTGAGCTGTATGGATTATAATATTGGCATCCTAAACATTACCCCCTTTACTCGGTCCTTTGAGTTAGCGCTAAATAATATTAATTCATTTTTTAAGATATGATGGATAAAACATACTGCGCCATCCTCAAATAACATTGGCAAAATCTACGCATTTATATAATGTGTTCAATATAAAAGCCAAAAGGGAAAATACATACATACATAAATCACGCCTATATCCCCGAAAGGGTAGGCAGAGGTGAACTAGCACCCACGTTTCGCCAATTATGTCAGGTTCCATGTAATAGGTGGCGAGCCTATTGCCATTTATCGGGCACAAAAGTCGCAGTATATTGCTGGGTGGTATAAGAGTAACGCTGCTGCCCATTCCTCATCACTGATTTATCCTTAGTCGCCTTGTACGACACCCACGGGAGAGATTTGGGGTGGTGACAATTGTATTCTACTCTGCCGTCACCACACGGCACAAAAGGGAAAATCTAATAACTAAAAAAATAAAATAATATTAATATGCCCATAAAGAAAAAAAGGGTAGAGCAGAAATTCTGACAGACACGAACGTCGTCGTAAACGGTCGCAATTGTATCCCGTGTATAATCAAATAAAGTACAGTTATAAGTCGCGAAGTGTTGACTAAATATACACCCCTTATACCATTATTAGAAGTGATTGAGAAACGTATTGCTGCTATTAAATTTTAGCTGCCGCACTCAGAGACGCACTCAAATAACGTTAATGAGTACTTAACGTCAAAAAATGACAATTCAAAACTAGTCGCTATTCTTGCCGGGTCTATGGTCTAGATTTGAATGAAATTTTTTGACATTAAATACTCATTAAAGTTAATTGACGTCTCTGAGTGCGGCAGCTGGCGAGGCAAAACTTTGAAGTATGCTAACGTTGCTTTGTCACCGGGAGCAACTGCTACCCCCGTAACACGGGATGTGGAGGAAACCTTTTCATCTCGCAGTAACTCCCACTAAATTGCCAGACAAAACACTGTCAGTGGCTACTTACTGGTAATAAAACGTATCGGATTCGGTTTTGTACGATGCATTATAATAATTATGTTAATTCTTCTAGAATTACTTTTACAAACAGAGATAAGACGAAAACTCTTACTGCCATTCACTGCCGCACTCAGAGACGTCAATTAGCTTTATTGAGTATTTAATGTCAAAAATTTTCATTCAAATCTAGACCATAAGCCCGGCAAGAATAGGGACTAGTTTTCAATTGTCATTTTTTGATGTTAAGTACTCATTAACGTTATTTGACGTCTCTGAGTGCGGCAGTTTCATCAGTTTACTTTAATGAGTACTCAATACCAAAAAATTTCTTTCAAATCTAGGCCATAGACCTGGCAAGAATAGCGCAAATGAAATGAACTTGAATTGTTATTTTTTTGTATTAAGTACTCATTAACGTTAATTGACGTCTATGAGTGCGGATGTTAGCATTGAAAGAAGAAAGAAAAAAATAAGGAAAAACGTTTATTGAGACTTAGGTCTGTCAATGCATGGATGTTGGAATCACTGTGCGGGTGCGCCGGGTCCATAGTGCGCCAGAGAGGGAAGTTAGTGGCAGCGACGGGGCTTATGACCCAAGTTAGATTAGTTTGTTGTGACGGCAGATCAGAATGCAATTGTTATCAGTGTCATCATCATCATCACCAGCCCTTTAATGTCCCCACTGCTGGGGCACGGGCCTTCCCTATGGATGGAAGAATATAGGGAGATTGGGCCATAACCCACCACGCTGGCCCAGTGCGGGTTGGTGGGTCTGTCATCAGTCCTAAAAATTTGAATTTAATTTAAAAAGAGGCCTCATAGATGGAAATAGCTATAATTTCTCTCAACTCACATTTAAGTGCACCCTGTTAAGGTGCGAGCAATATCAAAGTGGAGTATCTCAAGAATACTGTTGCATGCTGCATATCAAGAGTCTCGCAAATAACGTATTGTATTACCGACGGGTTGGAACATTCATTGCTTATCGTTAACGTGGCTTAACGGTAACAGTAATTCAGCGGGACATAATAAAAATAATACATAAATCACGCCAAAGGAAAGATCGGGTGACAACATTACTAGGTCGAATATATTGGCCAAGCGTTCCCGGGTTCGAATCCTGGTAGGGGCAAACTTTGTGATGACCACAAATGTTTGTTCCCGAGTCATGATTGTGTATATGTTTATGTAGTATATTTTCAACATTTATATACATAATTATATGAAAAATATGTCCGTCATCAATTACCATAACACAAGTGCTTAGGCTACTTTGGGCTAGATGATAGGTGTAAGTAAAAAATATTTATTTATTTATTTATTTATTACTGTACTCTGCTCTGCTATCACCACACGGCTTCTACAAAGTAACATTATTCTTAACACAATTATTGTATTTAACACAATTATATATTTTCCCCAACACAAGTATTGTATTACTTACTGGGGATGTCTCAACACTAGTTGTACCTAATTAATTATTGAGCAATAAATGATTTTTTATTATTTATTTATTTATTCTAGAAATACGTGTGGAGGACCTCGATAGCACTTGCGGGCTTGGCCTGCGATTGCGTGAACTAACCAATGACCGCTAAAGCCGGCCATAGGATGGGTGACCGAAAATTGATTATCTCGAATTCCTCCGTGCTTCGGAAGGCACGTTAAGCCGTTGGTCCCGGCTGCATCTGCAGTCTTTAATAACTAGGTACTAATCCGCAGTGGGATAGCGTGGTGGGTCATGGCCCATTATTCATATATTCTTCCATCCATAGGGAAGACCTTTGCCCCAGCAGTGGGGACATTAAAAAGGCTCGGGATAATGATGGTGATGAAAAATCTGTTTTCCTGCACTATATGATAACAGTGGTCGCCCGTGGCTTCGCTCGCGTTAATGACGGTTATTATACCCTTCCTAGATAATTGGACTATTCAACATAAAATCATTTTTTTTAAATTGAATCAGTGCTCCTGATATTAGCACGTTTAACTAACCAAACAAACAAACAAACTCTTCAGCTTTATAATATTAGTACCTATAGATAATGTGACATGCAAATACAGATTTGCCGTGTGGTGACTGCAGAGTAGAATACAATTGTCACCACCCCAAATCTCTCCCGTGGGTCGTACAAGGTGACTATTAAGGATAAATCAGTGATGAGGAATGGGCCGCAGCGTTCCTTATATCACCTAGCAATGTACTGCGACACTTTTGTGCCCGATATATGGCAATAGGCTCGCCAGCTATTACATGGGACCTAACATAATTGGTGAAACGTGGGTGCTAGTTCACCTCTGCCTACCCCTTCGTGGATATAGGCGTGATTTATGTATGTACGTAAAAAAAGATTCTGATTCTATGTTGGACAAGCAAAGCCGGCATTGTCTATACAGTATACACATCTAAGATTTAAATAGAACAGGCAGCCACGACTCCACGAAACGAATGACTTTATAGAAAATTGTGCTTTAAAGCACATTACAAACAATGGGGCGTTTAGAATGGTGTGGGAGCGACTGAGTCGACATACGTACCGATTGTTAAGTTCTATTTACAATCGCAATCCGTAGACGTTTTGTCAAAGGAAGGAATAAACAGTTAAATCTAAGCGGACAATGATACCTTGTCGCTGGAAGCCGATCGGTGCCCTCGCAACACTATAGGTACCTACACAACACACAAACACTATAACACTGCCCTTAGGAGCGAAACGAAATGAAACTTAACTATTCGATTTTAATTTCAACGTTATATAAATGTTAGAAAAAATTAGTACAAAGATTTTGGTGGTTAGAAAAAGTTCTTAAAACTAAGCAAACTACGCAATGTTCGCTAAGGCGGTCATTGTATTGGTGCCCAAAAATATATCTTGAGTTCCTTTGCGCTTCGGACAGCACGTCATGCCGTTGCTTCCGGGTGCATCTACATACATAAACAACGCCTTTATCCCCGAAGGAGCAGTAGGCAGAGGTGAATTAATACCCACGTTTCGCCAATTGGGTTAAGTCCTATGGCGGCGGTGAGCCTATTGCCATTTATCGGGCACGGAAATCGCAGTACATTGCTAGGTGGTCTAAGAGGAAAGCTGCTGCCCATTACTCATTGCTGGTTTAACCCTTGGTCGCCTTGTACGACACCCGCGGGAGAGATAGGGGTGGTGACAATTGTATTCTGCTCTGCCGTCACCACACGGCATCACCATATGGGTGCATCTTCAGTCGTTAATACCCACCAATTCGCATGGGCCAGCGTGGTGGGTTAAGGCTTATTCTCCCTATATTATTCCATCCACAGGGAAGGATTTATTGTAAGAAGTAAAGTTGCATCGCCAGCCCCGATAGGTTCTGCACAGAAGGATTTTTTTTTGCAAATTATGTGGTATATATTATACAATGCATTCTACCACATCACCAGCCAAAAAGTAACAAATAGGTATATAAAAAAGTATAATTGCCAAAATAAAAATACGACAATACTCAAAAACACTCAATAACACAATAATAAGTATAAAATTTTAATGTTTCTTTTAGAACTAAAATATTGGATATTGAGGATGACGAATAAAAAACGAATGACTTAATATTCCACCTAACGAAAGTCATTATTGACCGAAAACCATTAATTTGTATTATTCAACATTAGATAACTAATGTTGTATTTTTTTTCAAAAACACATCAAATGACTTAATTGGAAGGAAACGAATTTTTAATAACAGAGTGTTGTGACGAAATGTTGCCAATCAGTTGTCTGCTTTATGTCAACTGCGTTAAGGTTGAAATCTGAAGTCTTTGAACAGCTTGATGTGCTGCTAATTGTACTACAAACAAAAGGTCGAGTTTCGTTTAATATCCGGTAGCATCGCAACAGTCGCTAGTTGCAATTTTTTCTTACAAGTAGGTACTTTTTAATTAAAACTTTGGTAGGAAATGGATTTGAGAATGTTCGAGAGAATCGCATCGAACGCTTGTTGCATGAACATGTATTTTTTTTGTTGTGTTGATTCAATGCTTTCACTATGTAAATTGCATCTTCGTTAAGATATCATAGATTTCTCTGTAATAGTCTGGCGTGTTCTTTTGTCTTTCATAGATGACTTCAGTACCTATGCATTCCAAGTTATGTCTCATTGCAATTGAAAATACGTAGTCTCTGTTCTTTTTTTGGAAATTTACATCGATACCTAAATCATGCTTATTTTTTTAAGGCGAGGATGGTAAAGAGGTAGACGTAGGTGGTGGTAGGATGGTAGATCGAAATACAGTCACCCCATCTCTTCCCCCGCGGGTGTCGTACAAGGCTAAGCAAAGCAGCGATGAGTAATGGACAGCAGCATACCTCTTACACCACCTAGCGATGCATCGATTTACGTGGACGATAGATGGAAATAGACGTCACATACTGCCGCACACAGAGACGTCAATTAAAGTTAATGAGTGCTTAATGTCAAAAAATTTCATTCAAATCTAGACCACAGACCCGACAAGAATAGCGATTAGTTTTGAATTGTCATTTTTTGACAGTAAGTACTCGTTAACGTTATTTGACGTCTCTGAGTGCGGCAGATAGTTGGCGAAACGTGGGTGTTAATTTACATCTGCCTATGCCTCTCCTTTCGGGAAAAAATAGGCTGATTTATGTAAGTAACCCCCGAATACAGAAACGCTACTCAAATTTTGGGGACTGCTTATCAAGTTAAGTGGACAGTACTGGTCAGAATTTGTATGGAAAAACGTCAATTTTGACAATACTTAAATGTTAAGCAGGTCTCAAACTTTGATTCATCGCCAGCCCTTTAATGTCCCCACTGCTGGAGCACGGGCCTTCCCTATGGATGGAAGAATATAGGGAGATTGGGCCATAGCGCCGCGAACTTCGCGCGGCGCTAGGCGGGGGTCACCTCTAGCTTCCGACTCTGGTCAGATTCATGGTTGGGAGTGTGAGGATCTGGGAGGCTGCCGCCTCCTTCTGCGAGGCTGTCATGTCGCAGAAGGAGGCAGCGGAGAGGGAGCGGGAAGAGGATGCTCTAGCCGCTCCCCTCCGGCGTAGGCGAACGGGCCGAAGGAGGCGAGCTCATGTTCGTCCTCCTTAGGCCCGACAGGAGTGGCCTGCACACTCGGGTTAGCCCCCGTGTGTGCATTGTACAGGCCACCCCGTCTGGGGGGATGTCCAGTGTTCCGGACATCCCCTCCTCGGCGCTGACCCCGGCGTAAGCCGGGAGGCCCTGGGGAGAGACTGGTGAATTGCCTCGCGGCAGACCCCAGACTCTCCCCGCCAGAAGGGCTGGAGGGACACCGGAGTGGTTTAGTGGCGTATTCCCGACTCGATCTTGAGTCGGGCGAGTCCCACACACGTCGGCCGTCTAGCTAGCGGCCGATACGGAACGTAAATGCATTCCACTCCGTCAAAAAAAAAAAAAAAAAAAAGGGAGATTGGGCCATAACCCACCACGCTGGCCCAGTGCGGGTTGGTGGGTACTAACGACTGCAGATGCAGCCGGGACCAACGGTTTAACGTGCCTTCCGAAGCACGGAGGAACTTGAGATAATAAATTTTTGGTCACCCATTCAATGACCGGCCTTAGCGAAATTGCTTAGTTTACGCAATTGCAGGCCAAGCGCGCTGTGCCACTGCGCTAGCGAGCTCCTCGATTAAACTTTGATTAGCGTTTCTGTATTCGGGGGTACGTAATGTATTATATGTAGGTAGGTAGGAATGTATGCAGGTAAGGAATGTATGTATGTAATATGCGCAGATGGACGAAACAAAAACTTACCACCGCGGATAAATTGGTCCAATGGCTTTAGTGGTAAATCATGCACATATGCTTTTTTCTTCATGGAAAAAAAAGGACAATTCCGTTCTGTTTAAGATTTTTAAGAGTTTTAAGTTGACTTCTTCAAGAAACACGGAACGTGAGCAAAATCACGCGGTATCATTAATTTCGAGATCGAAAACTGTTCAAAGAACCACACACGTACTGTTAATGTGTCAGCTAACGAGAATAAAGTGAAACGTACATACAACAAACAGTAAGGCGTTTGAAAATGTCTGATATATGACCTGAGCTTGTTGAAAATCACACGACACCGCCTTTTTACGACCGACAAATTTCTTTTGATGCCTCTTCGATGTTCGCTCGGTCTTAATTGTTGCGGCGCTAAAGAATAAAATTGCTGAGCAGTGATTTTTTCAAATTGTTGTATGAATAAATTTGCATACAAAGGCGGCTTTAGACTTTCGTGGAATTTTATGAGAGAGAAATATATATATAAGTCGATACGTTTCGGTATGTCCAATGAAAGTAATTGAAGTTAGTTTAAAATAGACGCACCTACTACTGTCTATTATTTTGCATAGTGTTCTTATGCTCCCAAATTACTTATTAAATGTAGTCAAAATCCCACAAAACTGTAAATAGACATACATACATACAATCACGCCTATATCCCCGAACGGGTAGGCAGAGGTGAACTAGCACCCACGATTCGCCAATTATGTTACGTCCCATGTAACGGTGGCGAGCCTATTGCCATTTATCGGGCACAAAAGTCGCAGTACATTGCTAGGTGGTATAAGAGGAACGCTGCTGCCCATTCCTCATCACTGATTTATCCTTAGTCGCCTTGTACGACACCCACGAGAGAGATTTGGGGTGGTGACAATTGTATTCTACTCTGCCGTCACCACACGGCAGAGTAGAATACAATACAAACTGTAAATAGAGCTTTAGATAATGTACTTACTAAGCATTTTGTTTCTTGTCTATAGTGATTTTTATATGCTCAAACAGGGAAGCTCTTGGCTTCCTCTCACCTGATGATAAAGTGACGATAAGGGCCGAAGATTGAATCGAGATAGTAGTAAATAACATTATTAAAAATTAAGATAGTCGTATAGGACCTAATTGTTAAAGTACCCATTTTATTTGCAACCCAGTGTATTGACATTGCTCGAGGTTTGCCTAGGTTTTTTGTGCAGGCCACAATCTGGCAATAATGTTTCCTAGGTGCGCTATAGCAACCTAGGGAGCGAGAGAATAATGTTATTCACAAGAAAAATGGTATCAGACCACCCAAGAAGAAAAATATGAAATTGTATCATGTAAACCTTACATTATCTTTTATGTTCAGACCATAAAACAAATCTAGATCCCCAGTTTCACACCACAGAACATTAACCTTAAAGAGCAATTTATGCAGTTTTTTGCATTAGTTTTAAACCTTATTACAAATGACCAAGGTTTAAATTAAGGTGGCGACTATTTTACGTTGCAATCGATGACTCCAATATTGAAGTGATCTGCAAATTATTTTTCAATTTAACACCACGATGGGGAGGTGCAGCTATTTTTATGGCATCAAATCATACCTGCATAACGAGTTGACGTGATATGACGACGTAAGGCTTATTGGTTATGAGCTGCTTACATTGTAATTTTCAGAAGAAGAATTTCATTCGGTTTTTTTAACTACCTGACCTTCTGGGGCCACTGAGGACGTAAATAATATAGCAAAAGTATATTAGGTTGGGGAAATAGTTATTTGTTGTACGTGAGTGCAAAGTTGTTTTTTAACCGCGTGCTCAATTTTGATGACCGAGCTAGCGAAGGATTCTAAAATTGAATCACGAGCGTAGCGAGTGATTCAAAAATTAGAATCCTGAGCGATAGCGAGGGAATCAAAAGAGCACAAGGTGAAAAATCTTTGCACTCGAGTGCAACACGTAACTTTTCATCCCCCCCAACGAGGAAATTGCAAAATACAAAAAAAAAAAATATAATCACAACAGTTTCTGTTTTCACCCAGAAACTTCCACAACACCCTCCCATTAACCCAAACAAACTCTCAACACCCACCCAGAAACACCCACAACATTCACACCCATCCACTCAGACACACCCAAAAAACACCCATTCGCCAAGAAACACCCACAAAACACCCATTCACCCAGAAAAACCCACAAAACACCCATTCACCCAGAAACACCCACAAAACACCCATTTACCTAGAAACACCCAAAAAACACCCATTCACCCAGAAACACCCACAAAACACCCATTTACCTAGAAACACCCATTCACCCAGAAACACACACAAAACACTCATTCACCCAGAAATACCCACAACATTCACACCCATCCACTCAGACACACCCAAAAAACACCCATTCGCCAAGAAACACCCACAAAACACCCATTCACCCAGAAAAACCCACAAAACACCCATTCACCCAGAAACACCCACAAAACACCCATTTACCTAGAAACACCCAAAAAACACCCATTCACCCAGAAACACCCACAAAACACCCATTTACCTAGAAACACCCATTCACCCAGAAACACACACAAAGCACTTATTCACCCAGAAATACCCACAACATTCACACCCATCCACTCAGACACACCCACAAAACACTCATTCACCCAGAAACACCCACAAAACACCCAATCACACCCAAAAAACACTCAATCACCCAGAAACACCCACAAAACACTCAATCACCCAGAAACACCCACAAAACACCTAATCACACCCAAAAAAAACCAATCACCCAGAAATACCCACAATACTCACCCATCCATTCGGACACACCCACAAAAACCCATTCACCCAGACACACCAACAAAACACCCATTCACCTAGACACACCCTCAAAACACCCATTCACCCAGACCCACCTCCAACAGCCACCCATCGTCCCCAGCCACACCCGCAACATTCATCCAGACACACCTGTAAGTCCCTTATAAAAATTACCGTCCCTAATGGAGTTCCGAAACGGTCAATCAGCTTGAGTCAAGCACGTTGATTTTCTGTATGTTTTTGTTCCGTTGCTAGCGTAAACAAATCAAACAGACCTAAATAGCTTTTAAATGCTTGACTCAAGCATCCAGCAAGCGTTGTAGACGATCAAAATGTTTAAAGCAAGATTGACGCCAAGCTGATTGACCGTCACGGAACTCCTAGGTTTTAACAAATTTGTGACGTGAAAAGAAAATGGCGCGCGCATAGCAAATTACAAAAAAAAGTGCACCAAGAAGGTTCCGAGTCTGAGTTTTTAACAAATTAAAATAGGTTGCATGACAATTTCGGCACCATGGAGGTAGAAATGTGATGTTTTGAATATACAAACTCATTGCACACGATGTTCTAAATTCAAATTTACTTTAACCTCTAGAGGATAAAAACGGCTTTTGCACTCAGATATCGAAGAGCAAAAACGCTTTTTCCGAGATGGTGGGATGAAAAAGTCTTTTCGCATTATAGTATGTATAAACTTGTAATAAAATCTCTTTGGCTATACTATGCTGTATCTGGCTGGTTTTGGTATCATTGAAAGTTTAAATTTTAAAGAACATAATTCCAAATTAAAATTAGGAAAATGTGTGATTTTCATTTGTTTTTCGTACCGCCAAGATGAGTGAATCTAATGAAGAAATTCGATACATTTTAAAATTTTACTACAAAAAAGGTAAAAATGCAACGCACGCCGCGAAAAAAATTTGCGATGTTTATGGACCTAGTGCAGTGTCTGTGAGAGTAGCACAAATTTGGTTTAAGCGTTTTCAATCCGGAAATTTTGATGTCAAAGATGCACGTCGCTCTGGTCGCCCTATTACAGATAAAAAAGATGCCATTTTTGAACAAGTGGAGCAAGATCGGCATGTCAGTAGTTACGACGTAGCTGAAGAATTGGGAATTGACCACAAAACAGTTTTGGCGCATTTGAAAAAAACTGGGTACACAAAAAAGCTCGACATTTGGGTACCTCACGAGCTCACTGAAAGAAACCTAATGAACCGTGTACTCATTTGTGATTCTTTATTACGACGTAATGAAACCGAACCATTTTTGAAGAAGCTGATAACTGGTGATGAAAAGTGGATCACGTACGACAAGAACGTGCGAAAAAGGTCGTGGTCAAAGGCCGGTCAGGCTTCACAGACTGTGGCGAAACCCGGGTTAACTCGCAACAATGCTGTGTGTGTGTGGTGGGATTGAAAGGGCATTATTCATTATGAGCTGTTACCACCAGGCAGGACCATCGATTCTGAACTCTACTGCGAACAACTAATGAGATTAAAGCAAGAAGTTGAGAGAAAGCGGCCGGAATTAATCAACAGAAGGGGTGTGGTTTTTCATCATGATAACGCTAGACCTCACACATCTTTAGCCACTCAGCAAAAATTAAGAGAGTTTGGCTGGGAGGTGTTAATGCATCCGCCGTATAGTCCTGAACTTGCACCTTCAGATTTCCACCTGTTTCGGTCTCTTCAGAATTCTTTAGGCAGTGTCTGGTTAACATCACGAGAGGACTGCCAAAACCACTTGTCGCGGTATTTTGACCAGAAGTCCCAAAATTTCTATAGCAATGGGATCATGTCCCTACCTACAAGATGGCAAAAAGTTATCGAACAAAATGGTACCTATATACTTTAGTTAAATGTAAATAAACTATATTAAAAATGTTTTGAATTTTCTTAAAAAATGCGCAGAAACTTTTTCCCCAACCTCTTATTTTATATAGGTATTTTATTTGTTCACCTAATATATAAAAAAAATGTTTGCTATCGAACTTATTAATTTTTTAGGCTATTTTATACCCCTAAGTGATAAGTGCAGAGCAACGTTTGCCTGATCAATGTTGGAAAATTTATTACATAGAAAAAGATATCAGAAAAATATCTAAATAAAATTTTTCCAGCATTCGGATATAATATTCAATTTTCGAAAATGTTTTGACCTCTTTTTGTTTTTAGTTTGTATTCCTTAAATTTCAGTTTTTCAATCATGAAGTTTATTCAAAGTATTTATTAATGAAGATTAAATAAAATGTCTATTACACGCGTCAATTATTGTAATAAAAAATACTTTACATTATGATGAAACAAAAAAATATTTATTTTGCTTTATAATTTTTTTCAAAGTTGCTCCAGGTAACTGCTAAGTGTATGCGCCGGCGCATGTGACGGTGTATAATATTCTCATGACTCAGCAATGACTTCGTTAGATTAGTCCCATTATCGTGGGCGAAGATCTCCGCAAGCTTCTCAAACTGTGCATGTGTTTTGCCCTTTTGGCCAACCAATATTTAAATTAGCTATATTACTCACGTAACAATGCCACAGAAACACACTTTAAATAACGTTAGATCTTTAGAGATATCCAAAATTGTTATAAAAAATAAAGAAATTGTATATTGCTCTTTTTAGCGCGACCCACTCCCTTTTGATTTATCACACCAAAAAGGAGCTAGTGATAAATGAATGTATAGAAAATAGACAGAAAGGACCATTTCGAGAAACCGATGAACGCAAAAAGTGATTGGGATGATAACATTACAATCCATACCGCTCAGGGTTTTGACTAAGGTTTTACCGCTTGCCACTATTGCCACTGAGGTGAGTCGGGGCTGAAACATTCTACGTTATTTTTTCGCTCCCATGTCTAGTTTCAATTAGCTGGTTAAAGATAAAAGCCATTTCTTCTCACACTAATAAGCAGGCCGGCTGGTCAGCCCAAAGGCAGTGTATTTGATTATTGATGCTCTATGGGATTCTAATGCTGGTTCATTATAAAAATATTATGTATTGTTTGTCTGAATAAAATCGGAGCGGATTTGTGATAAAGTGTAATAAAATAGGAGAGTACGGTCGAAGGATAAAGATGATGATATTTTTGTGCTGACGGTTTGAGAACCACACGCAGAAACCGGCTCGGTCACTGTGCAATAAGTGTTAATATCGCATTAAAATTGCAAAGCCTAGTCTGTTATAAGCAGGTGGAACTCCCGAGTAATATAAAAGAATTCCTTAAAAAAAGACAAACCGCATTATTCCAAGCTAAGTGGCAGCCAGAAGTATAGACGGACTTAGCGAACGCTTATTCCATACTGTCTTACAAACGAAACGCTGCAGCACAGATTATTTTAATCCAATTAGACAGAGAAGGTGAAATATGCATGCTCAATATCCTATTTACTATAGCGACTTTGAACAAAATTCGAATAGTTGGAGATTTTACGTATAAATTGAAGTGGTAAGTATAAAATAAACGAGTAATTAAATATCTTCAATCAAAAACTTAATGATACTGAATAAACGAGTAATAAAATGTCTTCATTTAAGAACTTAATGATACTGAATGCATATTATGTCCAACAGATAATCTTGGTTGGTGGTAGGACTTCTTTGAAGTCCGCCTGGTTAGCTACCACCATCTTATCAAAATCGATCGCCATAATACTAATTTTAACAGCATTAAGGTTTTGGTGGTTAGAAAAATAATTGTCTTGATGCGGGAATCGAACCCGCGTCCGCTGCTATCAATTATCTTTGTACTAATTTTTCTAACATTTATGTAATGTTGAAATCAAAATCGAATAGTTAACAGCATTATTGTGTTCCGACAATGTATGATAAGATAGCCAGCCCCTCTGTTCCAGATTCCAGGTGAAGCTCGATTCCATCTTCAGCCCCTATCGTCACTTACTATCAGGTGAGATGAAGGGCAAGAGCTTCTCTGTCTAACATTAAAAAAAATCTCAACAACAAGGCAGTTAAATAAATAAATGCCAGGTAATTCTCGAAAATTACCCATTCGGGGATATAGGCGTGAAGTATGTATGTATATGTGTAATTTTAGAAAATTCCCATCTCCCAAGCATTTCCAGAGTTACAAATAAAAGATTTTTAATGCTTGCAGTTGCAGCGTATAATTAGGATAAATCATGGCGCTCGGAATTTGGCAGAAAATAACTAACTGCCTTTCCTAATTGTAGTGGGCCCAGGAGCTAAACCTTGTACGAAATAAAGATCAAAAGAAAGAAAACTTAACAACTGCACCGCACGCGAACCAAAGTTACCAAAGAATGCCTACTTCAGAATATTAACGCATTTCTGTCAAAAATTCAACTAAATAAAATGTTTGTTAAACAGAAAGCTCTGTGTGGGAGATTGGCAAAGGTGGATGAACTATAGTGTGAGTGAGTTATTAGAAAAAGGTGATATAAATATTCAACAACATATTACGAGCAATACTTTTCCGGTGTGATGGATAAGGGAAATCAGAAAGGTATTGAAAGCTCGCTCGGCATCTGGCAGTATGTTTACTCTTCTATGAATAGAAGAGTAAACATACTGCGTCGACCCCAGCTTATGGGAGCAGGGTAGGAAGATGTTGATGGAGGAGCAATACGGGGTGAAGTAAAATATAACAAAGACCGAGCCAAAAATTTAAACAAAACAAAAATTGAAAAAGCAGCAAACAACACAAATTAAGTTTAGTTAAAATTAAGTTCCTGAAAAAAAAACTCTTTCTGTCTTCAGAGCAGCATTGCTGTATGGTGACGGTATAACAGTGGTGACGACCACTGATATAATAGTAAGGCTGGTGACGCCTATGTCTCCATTGGGTGTCATACGAAGTGATTGTCGGTTTCACGGATGTTTGTCGAATTTGAGTGAGTAGCAATAGGATAGCAATTTCACTTAGGACAAGACATATGAAACATAAACGAAGTGAAATGTGGACCTTCGTTTAGGTATTTCGTCGTGCAAACGTAATTATAGTTGACGGCACTGCTAGTAATGAATAAATCACATCATAAGGATTAACTACCTAATTGGTAATGGGCTCGACGATGACCACAGAAAAACAAACGTGTCGGCATTATAAAACGCCATAATGCTATGTAATAGACATGGTGGCATCGTAACCATTGGATGGGGCATTTGAAGCTCTTAAGCTTTACACTGCCTCAGGAAATCTGTTGTCAATTAAAGGCATAACTTCATGTGCCCTATGTAATATCTTCCGTGTTCTTTCAACGCAAAACCGCTACACTCCATTCTGATCCCTAGTTTACGAGTAATTAAAGTTGGTTATTACTGGCTCTTAATTGAACCATCAAACGTATCCTAGCCGGAGTAATTGTCAGTATCCCTTAAAAGGAGACCGTTTCCATCAAGGGATCCCTGTTGTCTATTAATGTGGCCTTAACAGGAAAAGCTTAGTTATTTTCTTAGCGTAAGAAGGGACCGTATGGAATATTTTACAAGACTGATACACACGCATACATACTATCCCCGTCTAGTTATCCCCGAAGGAAGAGGTGAATAAACGCCCTCCTTTTGACCAATTGTGTTAGGTCCTATAATGTCATAGGTGGCGAACCTATTGCTATCTAATGGGGCTTGTAAATCGCAATAATAATGCTAGGTTGCATAAAAGGAACGCTGCCGGTTAATAATCTATTCCATTGTTGTTATCACGGGTGATGTTAAATTTTGAAAGGGCAATAATTATGGGGAGTAGCGTACGAAGTGGATATCATCTTACGTGTGGTGACGGCAGAGTAGAATACAATTGTCACCACCCCAAATCTCTCCCGTGGGTGTCGTACAAGGCGACTAAGGATAAATCAGCGATGAGGAATGGGCAGCAGCGTTCCTCTTACACCATCTAGCAATAGCAATGTACTGCGACTTTTGTGCCCGATAAATGGCAATAGGCTCGCCACCTATTACATGGGACCTAACATAATTGGCGAAATGTGGGTGCTAGTTCACCTCTGCCTACCCCTGCGGGGATATAGGCGTGATTTATGTATGTATCTTACATCAAGGTATTAACAACTCCATCAGACACTATACAGTTCTACTTACTGCCATTGATGCTGTACTGATTGAATTGAGACCCAGACAGCGTATTATATACCTGTTGACAACAAAAAAGGAATTAATCTAACAACTTAGCCAACACATTTGCAAAGATGTATAGCTAGAGATTATTAAGCATAATCTTCTTCTCCCTGCCCTGTTCCCAGTTTATCTGGGGTCGGCGCAGTATGTTTCCTGATTCATATCTGTCAGACGTCATCAAGCCATCCACTCCCTTTTGATTCATATCATCCATCACACTGTAATGGTGCTAGTGATGAATGAATGTATAGAAAAGAGACGGAACGGACCATGTCGAGAGACCGATGAACGGAGAGAGTGATTGGAATGACAACAATCCAATCCATGCTGCTCAAGGTTTTAATCCATAATGATCAAGGTTTTGATCCATAACGCTCAAGGTTTTTATTAAGCATAATGTAATTTAAAATGATGTTTTTATAGAAATCTACTGACTTACGCTACTTAAGTACTAGAAGTAGTTAGAAGTAGTACCTACTGAAGTAGTAGCAAGAATTACGGTACCTATATCGAGGAAAGAGCAGCAGGCATATTTGTATACCTCTTTTCATGCCTGCCTCGATAGATGGCAAATGGGCTTGCTGCTTATTACATAGCGTGGACCAAATTGATGTCTACAACTTGGTGGCCACACGTAGGTATTTACATCTCCCTTGGTACAAAGTGTGATTTAAGCTCAATCCCACTCCACTATTTGCTGTCAGACTTCTAAGAATAGAATATCAATTATTATTTTGATTTTTATTTTAACATTATATATCATTTGACGGCCGCCTTGGTCAAATGCTCAGATTGCTGGGTATTGGCCAAGAGGTCCCGTTCGAATCCTGGTAGAGGCTAACTTTGTGATGACCACAAATGTTTGTTTCCGAGTCATGGTTGTGTATATGTTTATGTAGTATATTTTTAACATTTATATACATAATTAATATTAAAAATATGCCCGTCATCTAGTATCCATAACACAAGTGCTTAGGCTACTTACTTTGGGCTAGATGATAAGTGTGTGAGTGTAAAAAAAAAAATATATAAAAATGTTAGAACAGTTATCACAAAGACATTTGTTAATTGCCATGGCAAATGGCACGGAAGCCCGGCTTTTTGAGTAATAAATTATAGAAGACAAACAATACATACATAACAATATTATCCCCATTAGCGGACGTATAGAAATACGAATATAAATCACAAAAACAAGGCGTTCTACTAGTTTTTGCCCATATTTGCAAAACTATACATTTTTCTTAATTGACACTAAGCACTTTCTCTTTTGGCCAAGTGAAGTTAGAGGATATTATTTTGAATCTGTAATTTATAGCAGTTTATTAATTTTATAAGCTCGATAGACAGTGTTGTGATAAAACCATTGATCGAAGAATGTGAAAGTTGTGTGAAGCTACTTGAAGCTAGCAATGTCTAGTTTGTGCTGGGTGATAAAAAATATATTTTATTAACTTGAGTGATTCCTGTGCCTCAAATATAGTGTCAAGCAGGCGGAATGTGAATCCATGGAGCTTAGACTATTTACAGTATTATCAAGAGTCTCAAGAATCTCGTATTTTAATTACAATTATAATCAGCAACTGAAAATATACCACATGAAAGTATAAAATTGCACATAGTTAAATACGCCTGTGGCACATTTAAGAGTGATTTGGCAGAAATAGACAATCTGGTGCATAATATTATAGATACTTTACGTTTAACTACATCCGACTGCCCCTTTTGGTCACATAAACACATAAACAAATGCTTTCCAATATTGATTCTTATGACCAACAAAATGAATGTGTTTGTTAGCTTTAGACGCGTCTTTGATATTTTGACGACCAATCTCAAAGACAAGTATCGTTAATGTGCAGCAGAATCATAATTTCCATGGATCTAAACACTATTATTAAGATGCAAGAAATGAATGCAGGATGTAAAAGAATGCCAATTAACTAGAAGACGTTGTCGCTACCGAGGGCACAAACGCTTAGACTGTTATTACGTTCCCACTATGCAAGGTTTTATAAAACCCTTTAGGCCCACTCTAGTAGACAACCACGTATGAAATAGCGATTTGCTTAATTAAAGCAACTTGGCACTTATTCTGAGAATTACAAAGACGAAAGTCGTTCACGGTAACCTCTTGGATAGAAGTAAATTTATCATTTTCAATATCAACGGCCGCCGGGTGCGGGCTATCTGATTATAAATTATGAAGTGCGCCTATTCACAAGTTAAATTGTGTCCATTATACTTAATTTTGTATTGTATCAAGGAGTTAATGGGGACAACAATTGATATGTGATACGAGAGAATAAGCTTGGTAAAGCTAAATAAGCAAGCAAAGTGGGTATAAGATAGAAAAGAATTAAATCACAAACGTTACGTAAACTTTTACCTAAATTCTTGCATCATCACAATGAGGATATCATTTGGTTAGTAATCGTTTTACAAGCTTTAATGAATCTACATTTAACATAAAGTGGTTTTTAAATCCAATATTTGCCATTTGCTGGTGGCAGAGCATGAATACAATCACGAGTGTCAGAAGATAATAGACGTTATTTTTTCACACAACACGTTGTCATTAGCATGGCAGGGTACTAAAGTATTGATACTTCTACCTATGATGCTGGCTGTACAGTGTTTAGTATCGTTCCTGGTACATTATCTAGCAATGCTGTAGATGGCAAACAACCTATTACTTGTAATAACCTAATATATCTGGCGAAATGTGGTCCTTGATACTTTTCTGTCTACCCCTTCGGAATTAGGCAGGTGTGATTTATGGCATAATGGTTTCCAAGAAAGTTCTTACATAAAGAAATTATTTATGTAAGCAAGTATTTATTATTCCCCCAATGTATGTATGTAAATCGGATATAAGGAGTTCATCAACAAAAAAATCTTGCATAATTCGCAGATATTTATGAAACAGAAAGTCACCCACATAAGCTTCGCAGAGAATGAGAGGCCTCTTTCACCAACAACGCATTTATGTATACTATGTTTGTTATCATATCTCTAAAAGCAATTTGTCAGTAGCTGTAGTAGCTATTAAATTTATGCTTGTAGATTCAACTGATGTGTTTCTAATGCTTAACGATACTTATTTTTAACTAGGCAGTAGTTAACAAGGAAGATCAGTTGCTCATCTGTTATAACATATTTAAGTTTTTATTTGAAACACAAATCATTTGAAATGGAGTTGTTAACAAGAGGAGAATCGGTTCTGAACTACGCCATGAGCAGATATATTAATAAGTCTATAAAAGTACTGTAATAGGTGTACTTTTGATGTCTGTTATTATGGTCTATTCAGTTTGATGTGCAGTCTAAACGAATTATGTAATAATCAGTAATTAAAATTTGTGGTTGCAATTTGAAAGACATAAAAAAAATACAAGTTCATTCGGCAATTTTGCACGTAGCCTAAAACGGGCCAGAGAGAGAATATTACAACATACAGATTTCTAAAACCGAAGTATCGATTTTTTTAAATGACTATTAATTTAATTCCACCATAATCGTAACGTATCACGCAATGGCACTGTACTCCACTGGCTTCTGTTTATGGTAATACTTCAATGAAGTTTAAGCTAAGGTTTATTTATAGGTCTATCTTGCGACTTCATCTCATAATTCTCCGGTGTACAGCTAAAGGAATATTTTACATTGTTATTAAAATAGCTGACACGATCAGTGGTTTGGGTAGGTGAATCATTCCAAGCAGATTTGCATTGAATAATAAATTTTTCATCCCACCATCTCGGAAAAGGCGTTTTTGCTCTTCGATATCTGAGTGCAAAAGCCGTTTTTATCCTCTAGAGGTTAAAGTAAATTTGAATTTAGAACATCGTGTGCAATGAGTTTGTGAATTCAAAACATCATTATACATATTTATTTCTACCTCCATGGTGCCGAAATTGTCATGCAACCTATTTTAATTTGTTAAAAACTCAGACTCGGAACCTTCTTGGTGTACTTTTTTTGTAATTTGCTTTGCGCGCGCCATTTTCTTTTCACGTCATAAATTTGTTAAAACCTAGGAGTTCCGTGACGGTCAATCAGCTTGGCGTCAATCTTGCTTTAAACATTTTGATCGTCTACCACGCTTGCTGGATGCTTGAGTCAAGCATTTAAAAGCTTTTTAGGTCTGTTTGATTTGTTTACGCTAGCAACGGAACAAAAACATACAGAAAATCAACGTGCTTGACTCAAGCTGATTGACCGTCTCGGAACTCAGTAATTTTTATTAATTTTTATTAGGTACTTACAGGTGTGTCTGGATGAATGTTGCGGGTGTGGCTAGGTGGATGGGTGGCTGTTGGAGGTGTGTCTGGGTGAATGGGTGTTTTGAGGGTGTGTCTAGGTGAATGGGTGTTTTGTGGGTGTGTCTGGGTGAATGGGTTTTTGTGGGTGTGTCTGAATGGATGGGTGAGTATTGTGGGTGTTTCTGGGTGATTGGGTGTGATTAGGTGTTTTGTGGGTGTTTCTGGGTGATTGGGTGTGATTAGGTTTTTTGTGGGTGTTTCTGGGTGATTGAGTGTTTTTTGGGTGTGATTGGGTGTTTTGTGGGTGTTTCTGAGTTAATCGGTGTTTTGTGGGTGTTTCTGGGTGAATGGGTGTTTTGTGGGTGTTTCTGGGTGAATGGGTGTTTTGTGGGTGTTTCTGGGTGAATGGGTGTTTTGTGGGTGTTTCCGGGTAAATGGGTGTTTTGTGGGTGTTTCTGGGTGAATGAGTGTTTTGTGTGTGTTTCTGGGTGAATGGGTGTTTTTTGGATGTTTCTGTATAAATTGATGTTTTGTGGGTGTTTCTGGGTGAATGGGTGTTTTGTGGGGTTTTCTGGGTGAATGGGTGTTTTTGGGTGAATGGGTGTTTTTTGGGTGTGTCTGAGTGGATGGGTGTGTATTGCGAGTGTGAATGTTGTGGGTGTTTCTGGGTGGGTGTTGAGAGTGTGTTTGGGTTAATGGGAGGGTGTTGTGGAAGTTTCTGGGTGAAAACAGAAACTGTTGTGATTGTATTTTTTTTTTGTATTTTGCAATTTCCTCGTTGGGGGGGATGTAAAGTTACGTGTTGCACTCGAGTGCAAAGATTTTTCACCTTGTGCTCTTTTGATTCCCTCGCTATCGCTCAGGATTCTAATTTTTGAATCACTCGCTACGCTCGTGATTCAATTTTAGAATCCTTCGCTAGCTCGGTCATCAAAATTGAGCACGCGGTTAAAAAACAACTTTGCACTCACGTACAACAAATAACTATTGTTCAGTAATTATTACATTCTGAATAATATTTACTTAAAATAATGAAATTAAAATCGAAAGTAGGTAAAACAGAACAGAATACCTTTGTAGACATAACAGCTGTAAAGTCGTTAATTTAAGACATCACGTAACAATAAATCTGTAAGCAATGTTGTGGATGACAGAACACATTTTTTCCCATATTTAAAACAATCTAAGGGGACGGAAGAATTTCTATTCCCACATACAAGGACGGGAAATTATACATACATACATAATTCACGCCAATATCCCCGAAGGAGTAGGCAGAGGTGAACTAGCACCCACGCTTCGCCAATTAGGCTAGGTCCCATGTAATAGGTGGCGAGCCTATTGCCATTTATCGGTCACAAAAGTCGCAGTACATTGCTAGGTGGTAGGTATAAGAGGAATGCTGCTGCCCATTCCTGATTACTGATTTATCCTTAGTCGCCTTCTACGACACCCACGGGAGAGGTTTGGGGTGGTGACAATTGTATTTTAATCTGCCGTCACCACGCGGGAAATTATAGGTTTTAAAAATGTCTTTACACACAAGAATGCCCGTTATAGAAAGTTTGGGATTTAGTTTTTGGATAGACTTCTGGTATATAGAAATCGGTTTAGGTGTACGAGTAAATGGAAAATTAATGTTCTAATAATTCTGTCCGAACTAAAGTATAAAATTGTTGAATAATCATTTTAATTTTGGCTTCAAATAAAAGGAAATTTGAAATTGACTGGACAAGAAAGGTCACTAGCTTCAAATTCAAAATTGCTTTGATAAAGGACGCAAGAATATTAAATTTATGTATTCAAAACAAATTACATGCGTTTAGGAAGGGTTTTTACGAAAGCATACCAAGATTCTGTTCTGTGAACTATTTTCAAAAAAATCAAGAATTAAATTTTGTGAAGTGATCCTTCTGGTGTATACGGTCTTAGTGACGACAGGTGTGTTTAAACACATTAGTCACCTTTGACCATCTATCCATGACATGGTAGGCTTCAGAGACCGTTATAATAACTTATATGCCAGACGGGACGGTCATTTATTATCCCTGCACGTCTTGTAAGTAAATAAGTTAATGGGATTTGGAACTTATGTTATGACTGCACGATAGGAAGGTTTGAAAATTAAAATCGGGCCTTCTTGATACTTAATGTTATGTTCCCAGTAGCTTATAACTGCCGCACTCAGAGACGTCAAATAACGTTAATGAGTACTTAACGTCAAATAATGACAATTCAAAACTAGTCGCCATTCTTGCCAGGTCTATGGTCTAGATTTGAATAAAATTTTTTGACATTAAACACTCATTAAAGTTAATTGACGTCTCTGAGTGCGGCAGTAAGTAAACAGATTATACTAATCGAATTTGTTTTATAGATACTTTTCATTATTGACAGAAAATCAAATTAGCTGGTTTTGATATCTATAAAACTACATATATATAAAACAAACTGCAGCAGCAACTCACTTTTGGAGTTGAATTTCTGAATACGAAAATTTAATTTACTGCACCACATTAACAATAATGCGATCTACACTTCACAATTTATGTTTGGTGTCAGACAAATTCACATAGTCACGCATGATCGATGCGGTACGTTGTAATTAAAATGGTTTTAACTCATGTTCATAATTATAGATAACGCCTGCACCGTCGACTGATCTAGAGCGAACCGTTGGACGCTGAAATGTGGTAATGATTACGTCGATTTGCGTCGAACTTGATCTTAAGCTTACAATCGATGCCTTTATTACTTGTAAATGTCTCAGTGTTTGAAATGGATTTTAATATATAAGGTCGAGAAATGAGATAAGTACCTACTACGGAAAGTCACCGAAGAGTGCGCACTACTAAAATGTACTACTTAAGTGTGGAGCGATCTTCACACTGTTTCTAATACCCATCTTATGACTGGCCTCAGAGAATATTACTTAGTTTACAAAATCTCCTATCGAGCTCCTTCAAATAAAAATGTATAGATTTAACTATATTGTAATGTGACATGTTACCAGAATTAATTCTTTAATTTCGAAATACAGATTCAGATAAACGATTTATAAAAATTATACATAATATCAACAAATTATACTTTGCAAATGATTTTAAATGTAACTAGGAGGGATAGGCCGGGGAGAGGAAATAAGCTTTGATCACTTCATAAGAACGTGCCATTTCAGGCCGAACTTTGTCCGGTGGAGACAGCCACTGACTGACATCTAATAGCTATTCTGATGATATGGTTATATTTTCTTTAAGTTAGAAGAAAATTAAGAAGTTTCCTGAATTATCTTCTGTGGTAATTCACACAAGGAGGAACCATATTGCAATGATCACAATAATAGACGATCACCAACAGTAATTTCGCGATATCGCAGACTATTCGGAAAAAGCGGACGAATCGCTTAGAAAACGTGTATTTCTCAGAGGCAATAAGTGGGCCGAGGTATGCTTGGTGACGGCGGCGTTCCACACAGTTACGTTTCAACTGTTACGTCGTCTGCTGTTTGATGTTCAGCCGGTCGGATTCTTGGACGCAGATGGTGCATGTGTAGCGGGTCATAATCGGCCCGGGTTTCTTCTTAGATGTCGTTTTTTGATGCGATAAAAGCAACCTTAGGCTGCTGTTCCACCAGAGATTTGTGAGGAAAATGTATCATTCGAGAATGTGGATCGAAACTGTGAAAATGCGCTTTGATGTGCTGTGTGAAGATCATCATCATCATTCAGCCAAGAGACGCCCACTCTTGGGCCTTTAACAGATCGTCGGTCCACCTTCTGGGGCGCCTATCAACGCTGCGAAGATAAAATCCATAACACATACCTCGCAATACATTCCACGCAACATATCAATTGCGTATTAAGTAAAAAGACGGACTAGTAGTTGGCCCACCGAAAAATTTAGCTCCCGGGTTCGATCCCCAGGGGGGGGGGGGGGGGTACAAATTTGTACTCGGTTCGGTTGGTGATAGGACTTCTTTCAAGTTCGCCTGACCAGCTACTACCATCTTTTCAACATCTGTCGCCATAATAATAATGTTATTGTGTTCCGACAACTGTGATAAGGTAGCCAGCCGCCTCTGTGGTTGAGGGTTCCTGGTGAAGCTTGATTCCATCTTCGGCCCTTATCATCACTTACCATCAGGTGAGATGAAGGGCAAGAGCTTCCCTGTCTAGCATTAAAAAAATGGAGCGATTCTATTGGTTCTCCTCAAACACATACCTCGACATACCTCAACGCATACTTTCACAGCTCTGGTGGAAAAGCAGCCTAACCTTGCCAGAATGGCCTTAAAATGTGTATCTTGTGGATGTTATAATTGTTTATCTTGGCCATTATGCCCCAAACAATTTTTTAAAAGCTTTCCATATCATACGACGGTCCGAGGGCAGTGTTGCTGCGCGAGTCTCTGTTAATATTTTAATTGCTCGTCAAGTTCAGAAGAGCTTTTCGTAATTACAGCAGAAATTAATTTTATGATTCACGCTGAAAAAAACTTGAGCCATGAGAAATATTCCTCACTATTATTCGATTTTTATTTTAACATTATATAAATGATAGAAAAATTTGTGCAAAGACTTTTTCTAACCACCAAAATCTTTATTCTTCACTATTATTTTCTGTCAGCACAGATTTTCGGCCAGGGGTGTGATTATGAGATGAAGGGTTACAGTAATAAATAGGACGGTGATTAGTGATGATGATTACGGGGAAGACGATACAGTTATATTTTATAAGCTACCGGCGATAATCTACATGTTAAAATTTTTAGGCCTGTGCCCCAGCAGTGGGGACATTAAGGGCGTATTCCCTGTGCATTGAAGAATATAGTACGGAGAATGGGCCATAACCAACCAAGCTGGCCCAGTGCGGATTGGTGGGTATTAACGACTGCAGCAGCAGATGGGACCATCGGCTTAACGTGCCTTCTGAAGCACGGAGGAGCTAGTGATAATACATTTTTGGTCACTAATCCTATGACCGGCCTTAGCGAGCATTGCTTAGTTTACGCAATCACAGGCCGAGCGCGCTATGCCACTGCGCTAGCGATCTCCTCACATAACATAATGCATGTGTAATATTGCTCTGTACTGTTAGGCCTCGACACTGAGCCGTAAAACTTAGGTTAGTGGGTGAGCGCAGTATAAATAAATTTTAGTAAGAAGGCGTCAGAATTCACCGATGCACGCTTAGACGGAAGAACTTATCCATTATAAATTGAAACTTACGCTTTATTGAATTCTATAAATCAGAGCCAAACTAAAGCGTTTTATGCTATAATAATATTATACATAAAACGCTCTGAATTTCTAATTGTGTTTGGCTGTATGGCTCATTTTCTTTGCCTTAATATAGACACATTTATGAGTAGATACGTTAATGCTCTAGAGCACAAAATTCGATTTTGTGCAGCCTATACCCTGCACAAATATGCACTTTCAGAGCATGAGAAGTGAAAAAGAATTTTTATGATAAACTACTGTTTTATTTCCTCGCAATCGAAGTGAAAAGCAGAGTTTCTAACTCGTCCACAAAACCATTTTTATCCTCGACATTACTATCAGCCCTCGCCTTCGGCTCGGCCTGCTAAAAGTCTCGAACAAAAATGATTCGTTTTGTGCACTTGATGGAAAATCTACTATTTTCTTGAAGGCATCAAGACGGGGTATTTATAACAACCAACAAATGTCGTGTAAAAAACAAATATAATATATTACTAATATATTATATAATATATTATGAGTTTTGCATATTATAATTTGGGAGATCTATGGTATCAATCGAGCTTTGTCTTCAATAGAAAACTAAGCAATCTTCGCCCAGACCTGTCGTTGGATGGGTGACCAAAAATATACTATCTCGAGTTCCTCCGTGCTTAGGCACGATAAACTGCGGATCTCGAAAAATTTATTATGTCGTTTCAAATTGCCGAGTGGTGGCGGCAGAGCAGAATTCAATTGTCACCACCCCCATCTCTCCCGTTGGTATCGTACAAGTACAAGGCGACTAAGGCTACTAAGTCAGCGATGAGTAATGGGCAGCAGCATTCCTCTCATACTACCCAGCAATAAACTGCGATTTTATGTGCCCGATAGATGGGAATAGGCTATATTCTTCTTCTTATGATTTGTATGGCGATCTCCCACATACAAGCCATTCGAATTCTCTTCTTTAAGATTTCTGCAGAGTTATTTATATATGAAGTTCGTTAAGGTTAAAAAATCATTAAAGAAATTTAACACAGTCCAGCGTTTAACACAGCTGATTTCGACATAGTCGATGGGGAACGATGGCTGTTTCAGCTAAAATAAATCTAAATAAAAGTAGCTTAAGATACAATTAACTTTTAGAAAGCATGTGGCGTCTCACAAAAACTACACTGGCTGGACTTTGATGCTATTGAAATCGATTAAGAAGATGATTTGCATATTTGGAGTGAAGCAGAAGTAGTTTTGTTGATACATACGAAAGTAGTCCTTAAAGATTTGGGTTTCTCAAAAGCGTTTGACCGAATTTTGATGGTAGCAAAATAATCATCATTGCACGAGGAGTTGATTTTATTTCGTAAAATCGTTCTACTAGTTGAACCTGAGTCCTATGTCCCGACGTTTTTCTGTATCAACCTGCAGGGAGAATGCATGTATTGCTAAGTAGTGCCTGACATCAACTCTCTTTGGGTATGCTGTTGTTGGTGGTTTGCTCTTCACCATTCGGGTGCCCCCATCACAGGGCAGTTGATTTTAACGACTAAGGGACTGGCCAATTCAATGTAATATTTTCGCTGCCAGGCCAGTATGGAAGACTTGATTAAAAGGCAAACATAATTTTTTAACACACAATTACTGAAGAGCAAACATTTATAAAGCCAATTCAGTCTGTCACAAATTTAATTGGAAGCCCGTCGGTGCCGACGATGTGATGGAACCGAATATGATTTTACGATAGCCCCTTGCGTACAAAGAAGAAAAGCAACGAACGATATGAATAGAGAATTAATTTAAACTATTAACAAAGTAATTTCGATTGCGTTCGCGGCCAGCCCTTATCCCGTTCCCATCTTCAGCGGGTGCATTTAAATGCAAATGGTGTTGTGTACCATTTTCAAAGTTGCACCTGTGTGCATCGGTATTATATTTAACGAGAACTCTGGCGGTGCGCAAAGGTGGAATATTAAAACGCTATACGGCTATCTATGGGTGATGGATAGATTATTTGCGTTCCTAACCTTCACGAACTAACTTGTGCAACTCGCAACGTAACGTGATCTTATATTAGAACCTTGACTTCTCTCTCTACCAATTATGGCTGGGCAGAGAGAGAAGTTGGAGAGAGAGAAAGAGAGAAGAGGAGCTCGCTAGCGCAGTGGTATAGCCCGCTTGGCCTGTGATTGCGTAAACTAAGCAATTTCGCTAAGGCCGGTCATTGGATGGGTGACCAAAAAATTTATTATCTCGAGTTCCTCCGTGCTTCGGAATGCACGTTAAGCCATTGGTCCCAGCTGCATCTGCAGTCGTTAGTACCCACCAAGCCGCACTGGGCCAGCGTGGTGGGTTATGGCCCAATCTCTCTATATTCTTCCATCCATAAGGAAGGCCCGTGCCCCAGCAGTGGGGACATTAAAGGGCTGATGATGATGATGAGAGAGAGAAGTCGGGGTGTCGAAGGAATGGTGTGAAGATCCTATAACACTTGGGTCACAAGTCCCAAGTGCTGCCACTTGACTACAACACTATGCACCTCGCACCCTCAAGTTAAAACCATGGAATACTAAATAGTATCGTCTCTCTCTGATCCTAAATATAAAAAAAAAACAAGTTTCTAGGTATTGAAAATTCAAAGCCATTTCTCTCAGTCAGCACCGAGTAATCTCTTTCCTATTTGAGACAAAGACGCTAAAATATTTCATGCCAAGTGGTATAGGGATCTTACCGGAATGCAGAGAACGCAGTTTCGATTCAAGTTCGCATCAAGACGGTAAGTTTTCGAACTTTTTCTAACTACAACTGTGTTTATAAAATATTTCATTCAAAATAGCCCGGCCAGCATGTCCACCAAAACTCAATATTATGATATAGCCTTAAAGACTTCAAGTTATAGACATAATTTATCGATTTGAGCTGTCAAAAATCGAATGTGTTTTGACAGTTCAAAGCGATAAATGGCTTTATTAAAGTATTTCGGTAGTCATGCTAGCCGGGCAGGCGACTTACAAACAACCAAATATGGATCGATTCAAATTATGACGTGTATAAAGTGAAAGTGTGCATAATTTAGACGTTCCGGTAGCTCCAATAAGCGACACTGAGTCTTCCTGATTCGATTTAATTACTTCGACGTAAATCCGGTAATCGATTTTTTAGCATAAATTTGTGATTTGAACAGTTCATTTGTTCTCAAAATTACGTTGATTTATTTTATTGTGTTCATTGCGATTATAAGCTCGATAGTGCAGAGGCTAGGTAGTAGCGAAGAGATGACAGCTATGTTAGCAGAAGACGGTATGAACGTAGAAGGAGACGAAGACCAAAGAAGAGATGGGTGGATTGTGTAAAGGATATGATACCGAGAGGAGTGGATGGGACATTGGTGTAGGATACAGAGGATAAGGCCGGGAAGAAGAAGAAGATGCTCAGCAAGAGATTACGTAAATTAAGCAATGTTTACAATACTGTATAAGACATCATTTTTTTGGTCTTTTTCCTGCCATGTGGCAGAGACGGCAATAAAATTGTTACCAAACCCATTCTCTCCGGTGGGCGTCGTACAAGTCCTCGTATACTATCTAGTAATAATGATATTAAAAAACTAATGATATTATACGTATATCATTAGGTATTTGGTTTAACGTCATTACATTAAATCGAATAAAAATATGAACTTCACCAGAAGAAATGATCAAACTTCACGCTTGAACACAAAGTGATATTATAAGTTTCCGTTGCAAGGGTCCAACAGAAAGAGACGGATGTTATAAACAGTTGTGCATAATAACATTATCATGTCCATCTCCGTTTTTAATGGCATGCTGTTACTTGGATCTATGACTATCTTTTTCCATTTCTCTAACGTCAGAGAGGGACGGAGTCAGTTTTTTTATAAAGTGTAAATTCTGAGATAATTGAGTCACAGTGCAAATGAAAATGTAGTATGTTTCTTTTTATTTGAGATTTAAAAATGTAGTCTTTGCTCTAAAGTAGTGCTACTTTTGCTGTATTTTAGCTGTATCTTAAAAAAGAGCTAAATTTATAGTAGTAAATTACTTGCTACGATTTTTTTATTTAAAAATATTATTTGTTACAATTATTCTGACACAGACGTTTATTTTATTTTAACAATATGAATATTATTTAATAATCGTAACTGCATATCTGATCTTTATAACATGTTGATTGTTTTCAAATATATTAGTGGTTATAGCATGAAATTGCCGTTTTTTATTGAATTAGTTTATAACAAATTTATTTAATCAAAATAGTTACTATTATTATCTATACATTGCTGCCATCTAAAAAGAAGGTCATTTATGCCTTTATTATAGAACTCTGAGGATCTAGACTGCACAAACTGTGTGAAAGCAGTTTGTACTGTCTCCTGGGAAGAAAAATTCTTGTCACGTAGATAATTGTCCGAATCACGAAAAAAATGGTAGTCCGTTGGAGCAAGGTCTGGCGAAAACGGAGGATGACGAATGGTTTTTAACTGCAGTTCCTAAAGGGTCAAAACGGTTTCTCGTGCTGTATGAGGTCTCGCGTTGTCATGGAGCAATAATGGTGAAGATCGATTCATGAGTCGGGGCTGTTTTATTGCTAGTTTTGCCAACATGGTTCGGAGTTCGGCACAATAGACATCTGCCGTTATTGCTTGACCAGATCGGGGAAAACTATAGTGAATAACACCATGCTGAGACCACCAAACAGTTACCATTACCTTTTTATTGGTAAGTTTGCTTTAGGGCACTGTTGTGGCGTTTTAGGGTTATCATAAAGAATCCATTTTTCATCACATATCACAATTCAATCCAATATTCCTTCTTTTCTGTACCGATTCAACAAGGCAACACAAGTTTCAACACGCGTTTCTTTCTGCAGATCAGTCAAATCATGAGGCACCCATTTTTCGTATTTTTTTATTTTATTGATTTGACGCAAATGAGTCAATATTGAGGGTTAGGTAACGTTAAACCATGCCGCTAATTCCTAGGTAGTTAGACTAGTAATTCATCGTTATTCACCTGTGTGGCGGCCTTTCTCGTGGCTCGTTCTTCAAGTCGAAGTTTCCACCACGAAAGCGTTTAAACCAAAATCGCACGGTGCGTTCATTAGCAGACCCCTCACCAAACGCAACATTGATACTGCGGGCTGTTTCTGCCGCGTTACTTCTCGTATTAAAAAATCACTTGAATTTTCTTGTCTAAGTTAAAAACAATTGAAAGTCGATATTCCAATGTTTTTTAAAAAGAACACTGTCTTCCTGATAATTTACAATAATAATAAAATGTTATTTCTCAGAAAAAAAACAGCAAATTTAATTTTATGTTGAGTTGTCATACTGTTCTTGCATACACTGTGCCATCTTCCCAAGCTTGCTACGGGGCTTCACGGTGGGTGCGCGCGGTAGCCGCAGTAATTACAGAAAGGGCGATGCTTACGAAAGTTTTTTGTTCACGAATTTGCTTTTTAACAGTTGCATAGGAACTTGTGTTGAACGCGTCTCGAAGAATGTACGAAATCTCTCCTCTCTAATCATTTCTAAACCAAAATCTGCTAAATCGCGTTTTAGCGAGACAAACAAACAGCAATTCATTTTTAAACTATAATATAGATAGAAGATAAGTGGCGCTCACTTGTTTATGTCACGAAGAATGTTACGGTTTCTGAAAAGGAAAAGGAATGTTATTGCCATGGAAACAGGACCAAGTTCCCATTAAGCGCACTTACACCGTACTCGATATGATACCTATTGATTTTATTAAGTGGAACAATGGCCCGATCGAGGAAGTCTCGCCGATGGTTCCCAGTATCGTGTGGACAATGCGCGGGCGCACTCAATAATAATTATGATGTGATAGTGCATTAACCTTTCATTCGTAATTTTGAGTCCGATGTTCGGGAATGTTCCCACTGTCACTTCTAATCAGCGTTCCCAGATTTTTTGACAAGTTTTAAAGGTTTTAAACAAAAGGACTTGAATTGACTTTTGACTTTTTGAGTGAAAAAAGCGACATTCTTTCGTCGAAAGTGGGACATAGTAAGAAAAACGTCATACAATCATATGTTTTTAAATGTGTGTCTTTTTATTTGAGTTTAAAATTACGTTTACGTAACAATAGATTACCCGAATGATGGAAGGCAAACTATCAAAAACAGCATACCCAAAGAGGGTCGGTGAAACGCAGCCGGCAGGTTGTAAACCTTGAGCAGTATGGGTTCGAATGTTGTCATCCTAATGACAATCACTCTCTCCGTTGATCATCCGGATATGGTCATTTCCACCTGTTTTCTAATGTATTCATTCTTCAGTTTTCGATGTGAATCATCCATTAGGGCACATAAATTGCAGTATAGGTACTGCTCGGTAGTTTAAAAAGAGCGTTGCTGCGTATTCCCTATTACTTTTAGAACCCAATGTCACCCTGTACAACACTCTCAGAAGATTTAGCGGTGAAACAATCATCATGTTCTGCTCTGACGTCATCGCATAACCCTGGGACCGGTGTCGGTGACGTATTTACGAGACAACCAGGCCTTACTAATCGTCACAAGAAGCTGTGAAATTCAACTAGTATTTCGAGTACTCGCATAGGAAGATCAATGACCGACATTTCCCACATTAATACCTATCTACTTCGCATAACAGGAACCGCCGAATACCGTATCACTAATAGTTAGAACCAGATTACATCTTATTCAGTGCAACGCCACAGAGCTAAGAATCGGTCGAAATTCCCAACAGAATGAATGGTGTTTTTTCAAATACCTTTTCACTCAGCATAAAGACTAAGATTTTTAATTAGAAAGCTAAGAAAAAAATGTAATTTGTCTTGAATTTTGAAATAAAAAGTAAAAATGGGACTGAACAGTTATCAAACAAATTCTTAATTTATATTTAAAATATAAAAATTTAAGAACCCAACAGGGTCAATCGTGAGTCTGTAAAAATGACTGTACCACCATAGTATATAGGTCCACCATACTAAGCAACACAATAAACTTAAGTATTGCCCAAAAACTACAAACAATTTCATAGTTATTTCTTGTTGTGTTGCCTTATTTCTTTTTTTGGTAACTTATTCAAACAATTACACATTTTTAAATATTGGACATTATATATAACTTAATACAAAACATAAGTTAACTAAAAGAAAAAAAAAACAGTAGTTCTATTACACTTCTCACAATTTTGGCGGTTTTCATCAACTCTGCAAAGATAAGATTTTACAAAGTCCGAATCACCACAATAAAAATCTAATCGCTTTAATTTTTTAAATACAAAACATTCTCCAAATTTCGTTCCCAGAGTATCGTGATCCAACAATTTGAAGGTCAAGAAACTAATAGCAATCCGATAACTATTAATTAAGACGTTCCGAAATTAATGGCGAGAATATTGTCCTTTAAATGTATGCTGCGGTTCTAGCTTCCAATTAAAAAAAGGGCATTGGACGTGTGAACATTTTTTTGTAGCATCGTCTGGCTGTGTTAACGACATTTCAAATACGTTACAGAAAAGTTACTTCAACTGTTACATTTTTTTAACTACAATGGATGTTAGCCTGGTTGACAAAGTGGTATAGGCATTAGGCATTTGCCCAGATTGCGGAGGACGCGGGTTCGATTCTCGCATCAGGAAAAAAATATTTTTTCATTTACATTTATAAAATTTTCCTAACATTTAAGTTTAAATAAAAAACATCAAAACTAAATATTTTCTTGTTCTGTGTATAGCGCAATGTGGATACTAATTAATTATCCATTTGGGTATTAAAAGGCGTAATTTATAATTATGACTTATGTTTGTATATTTTTAAAATAAAAAAATACGCTTATTATTTCAATGATTTCCTGTGACTGAGTCGACTAGGCGCCTTGTTATTATTTTAATATTATATGGTTTAATGCCGGCGCCGCCACATAATAGCAGATGCTCGACCGGATTAAGCGTATCACACACAATGAAGATACTATAAAATATATCTTATCTTCGACGTATCGCTCACCATACTATTCAACGGAACACCACACACAATGAATATAATTTATATTTTACTTACCCTATCTTAAGATACCGACCGATATGCGAGATAAATCTTAATATACCAAAGACATCTTAAGATGGTCGAAATATTATGTTAAGATAAGGAACGAATCGGGCGACTCGCAAGACGCTTCCGATAGAATAGGTACCGTAAGTTGCGATATATTATAGTATCTTTACTTGTTTGTGGTCGCTTAAGATAATTTATGTTTATATTAACGCTTTAATATATATAGTTTATTCGCTGTGTGACTCGCTTTAATGAGAATTTTCATTTCCAATTCGCGCCTAAGCAATAACGGTCACGCTTTCCAATTAATAACACGTGTTGGATATAACTCGGACCTGTTATTAGCACTCCAAAGTTGGTATGTAAGAGGAAAAATTTAGTGGTTACAAAATGCTTTCTAATACTACTTTGTAACTGACCACCACCAAGGTTGCATCCTACTGTTATTATTTGATTTTTTATTTTACCCAAAGTATTAGAAAAAATATTACCTAAGTGGTAAGAAAAATTTTTCCAACCTTTTTTTTCTTGCCGTGTGGTGGCGGCAGGAGAGGCAAAGTAGTACAATTGTCATCACCCCCATCTATCCCGCGGGTGTCGTAAAACAACAGTGACTGAAGAGCAGCAGCGTCCGATAAATTGCAATAGGCTCACTAACTATTACATGGGACCTAAGCTAATTATTACATGGGACCTAAGTTAATTATATTTCTTCTGTATTGGTTTCTTGTTGTATATCCTTCTTCACCCTCGCACTGTCACGGGGTCAGTTTTATCAACCTTGTGGCGCCACGCCATGTATATGCCACTGGTATGCATCTATTGAACTGTGTTGCGGTTACGGCTCTCTTTTATTGAATTCGAGCGATATCTAAACTCTCTTTGTCGGCTTTTACGTCATCTACTGTAACACCGTGTTCTGCTATGCCGTCACCACGATACAAAATAGACGTAAAAATTTAAGAATAATGAGTAAATCGTAACTGCACTTTTATATAGATTTTTTTTATATGTATAGAATTTTGATCACATTTAATTAAATCCAGCAATCCTTTTAAAAACATTGCTAAATTCGCCGAACCGGCAAGCTAGCCGGTCAATAGTAATCCATCTTATTAATTTAACTAAAATTATAAAAACAATCAACATCATTCAAATTTAATAAACATTTATTGTTTTGATAGAAGCCAACTACAAATTCAGTACACGTGGTAAGCTTGCAGCATATTCTTGTAAGTATTCAAAAGAGCTCCCGTAATCACTTATACATTTCTATTCAAATTTTTCAAATAATTATGCAATTTCCGGTTACGGTCATACGATAACTTCGGAATAACTTTGGATCTATATGAAATTATACGCATCGGCATAGTTAACATTATCAGGCAGTATGTCATTCTTGCATGCAATTCCATTGGAGATAATAGCCGTAATAAAAACTATTTATTCTGGGGAAGGTTTTTCAAAGAGTTATGCCGTCTCTCTTCTCCTTTTCTTGGTCATCATGCCAAATGAGTTAGAGTGACTGGTAGAATAAATGAATTGCTATCAGCTCGCAGAGTACACCTTCAGTTCTATTTATATTCTCCATTGGAAACAACTGTGCCTCAGGTAGTATTAATAGTTATGAGATATGTGAGAAGAGAGGTAGGGCATTGAGTTCTGCCTATGACTCCTATCTTCTGTTGTTATTATAAATCTGATGACGATATATATTAAAAAAAAATATTTATAAAATATAGGTGTTACAGAATAAATTATTAAGGAAATTCTCGTAAAATTACAACTCATTATTTCTCCATATTTATATTCTGATCTAAATTTATATACACTATTATGATTATTATTGATTAGAATTGCAAATCGCTTATTATATAACACTCGCGAATTGCTCACTTAAATCTGATTAATTAATTATGCATTCACATGCTAATTTCAGTTCTATGTGTAACAGATTTAATCACCTCCTCGAGAAAATGTTTCCCTTGCGTCCACTCGTAATGTCCATCATCCATCATTAACTTTTTACTAGACAAATGGTACTTTAATTACTCAATACATACATACATACATACATAAATCACGCCCATATCCTCGAAGGGGTAGGCAGAGGTGAACTAGCACCCGTGTCTCGCCAATTACGCCAAGTCCCATGTAATAGGTGGCGAGCCTATTACCATTTATCGGGCACAAAAGTCGAAGTACATTGCCAGGACGGTGGTATAAGAGGAACGCTGCTGCACATTCCTCATCACTGATTTATCCTTAGTCGCCTTGTACGACACCCACGGGAGCGATTTGGGATGGTGACAATTGTATTCTACTCTGCCGTCACCACACGGCCGGCAATTACTCAATAATAGATTTCTATTCGGTTTCTATCAGCTGTCTTCAAGATAGTCAGTGTATGTAGTGGTTGTTTTTTGGATTCAATGTAGTTATGAACATGGATAGAAATTGTGTCGAAATATGTCTTATATAGCCTTTTTAAGCTTTGAGTAAACAAATGGCTCGTAAACGTTCTAAATTATACGTATATGGACGTATAATGTATGTAGTATAAGTACAATACGTACAGAATATTTATGGGACTTTCTTCATGTTACGGTCTTGTAATGAGCTTACCGTGCCCGTGTGTGGTCACACGTAAATCATATTTAATCGCTGATTGTTTATATTTCTGCAAATATCCTTTGAAATTTATATATTGAAACTTATAATAAAGAAAATATTCAACATAGAACTGGTTCAAAACAGCATTCAGCACGACAGGAACTGTCAAACCAACTTAAACGGTATTCTAGTAAAAAAATTGCTTACATAGTTTTTATTATTCCCAGAATTGTGTTGGTGCTAAGGTCAGTAGCGTACAAGGTAATTGTCGCACTAGCGGACATCTGACGGCTTAGATCACCGCCTGCCGTGAGCTGGAAATGCACAATGGCTTATTGTGCCTCTTTCCCACACACTTGGATCGTTCCTTGTCCATGTAAGGTCGGTAAGTGCTGTGTTAACTTCAGAGTTGATATGTTCAAGGAAATTTTGATTCGGCCTAGGCCTGTCTTACAAAGATTATCAGGTTTGCACCTCTTGATAGATCAGCGCATCTTATCATTCCTACAAATTGACCGCTTGTTCGTTAGAGACAATTTTCCTGTCTTTAACAGCGTAAACTTATCGACTCTTCTTCAAAAAGTTCTATTAGACAGATTAAGCTACATGCTTACTAAAAATGAGGCAAGAACAGCTATCAGCATAAAGACAGCATCACCTGATTGAAAGTAGATAGTAGATACCATGTTAGAGGATCTACTAGGCCAGGAAGAAGTAGTGGCCTATTTCTTCCTGGCCTAGTAGAACCTTAATTACAGGGTACCAAGTCGATTGCTTCCATTAGAACGATACCATATTGGGCTTTGATGACCTTACTCACAGTTTTGGCTAAGGTTGTATCTAAGAACAGTGATGGCGTGTGGTGACGGTGGAGCAGAATACCTCTATAAGTAACTAAGGGTTAAAACAGCGATGGGCAGCAATGGGCAGCAGCGTTCCTCTTATACTATCTAGCAATATACTTTTTGATTTATGTGAAGCAATATACCGATAGGTGACAAAAGACGGCCGCCTTGGTCGAATGCTCAGATTGCTAGGTATTGGCCAAGAGGTCCCGGGTTCGACCACAAATGTTTGTTTCCGAGTCATGGTTGTGTATATGTTTATGTAGTATATTTTCAACATTTATATACATAACTATATTAAAAATATGTCCGTCATCTAGTATGCATAACACAAGTGCTTAGGCTACTTACTTTGGGCTAGATGATAGGTGTGAGTGTCTAAATATTTATTTATTAAATAGGCTCACCACCAAACATTATTGGTGTTAATATATTAATAATTATGTAAGAAAAAATATATAGTGTCCCTATTGCTAAAATTAATTTTCCCAGAGTGCTAAAATATCTCGATCTATCGCTGTCAGTGTTGAAAATCCGATGACGGTTTTGAACAACTTCAGATGCAAATAGTATAACAAGTTTGGTAATAAACTTCTGGCCTTAACATTAAATACTGCTACTGTACTTTGACAATGTGGACTCAAAACGCTTCTCTCGACAACAACACAAAAGTTTTCTCGAGGAGATTTATTCGCGGAATCGTATCGCATTGTCTGATCTACTCCGAGACTTAGTTCAGTTCTCGTATTTGCATGACTATCGCTTCTCCACCGTTTCCTATTTTAATTTAACGGATGCGTTGACATTAAACCGCTTTATGTGACACACGTTTGTTATCAGATCAAGTATCAAATAGAAAGTCTAAAAAAGGCCAGTCAGTCAAGAGAACCCGAAACCGACCGGCATGCGTGAGGATATTAATGAGATTTGATGAAGCGAAAGAAGTATGTAAGGATCGTAGTAAGTGGCAAGAATCACCAATGATCACCAATTCAACGAACGGACGATGACGGATGATGATATTATGTAAGTTGTATGATCTTGGAATCTAAAGTGATAGCTCTTCAAATAGCTCTTCAAATCAAAAGCGGTCCGTGAAATCAGATTTTCTTTTTAAAGATAATTTTGCAACAATTAGGCCAACGTGGATTATGGCTCATTCTCCCCTATTCTTCTATCCATAGGGAAGGCCTGTTCCACCCATAAGGAAGCTCTTCGAAAACAAATTCTTCGGACTTCAAAATTAGATTTTCTTTTTATAGGTTGTTGCAGAACAATTTAAGCTAACGTGCTTTTTTATCCTATATTCTTCCCCATAGGGAAGGCCTGTGCCTTAAGACTAATATCAGAGCTTCTTCTCCCTACCCTGTTCCCAGTCTAACTGGGGTCAGCGCAGTATGATTCCTCTTCCATTCATATCGGTCAGACGTCATCAAGCCATTCTCTCCATTTTGATTCATATCATCCATCACACCGTAAAGGTGAATGAATGTATAGAAAAGAGACGGGACGGACCATGTCGAGAGATACTGATGAACGAAGAGAGAGAATCCATACTGCTCAAGGTTTAGGCTTAGATTTTATAGCCGGTCGCCTGCCTGACACCAACCCTCTTTGAGTATGCTGTTGTTGGTGGTTTGCCTTCCACCATTCGGGTGCTCCAAGGTGCTTATTGGTCTACACCGCGCAATCTCCATTAGTCGACTTTTACGACACCCATGGGATGAGTCGGGGCTGGCCTATTCTACGTTATATGTTCGCTCCCAGGCCAGCATAGAAGTTTTTAATTATTAGTTAAGACTGATATCAGAGCGCGCACTCAAAATTACAGTTTCGTCCAATTTGAAAAAAATACTAAAAGCAAAGATTCGTATATTTTTAGTTGGATTCAACCTTTTAATCAATGATCTTATTGTAAGGTCTCATTTACGGTATTGGTAATAAGGAGCAATATCCCGTTAAAGAAAGCTACGACTGCAGACATGAATGTACACATCAACGCCTAAATGACTTGCATTTCCTTAATCTTCCGTAACTCTCCGTTCGGAATTTTAAACAAATTTGGCGCAGCAGATCACTATCACAATCAGAAGTTATTGTTCATGCAGTGTGTTGACGGCAGAGCAGAATACAATTTTACTGTCACCCATCCATGGGTGTCAAAAATATTTATTTACGTGTTCGCAAAACAAATCAGTTTCACATTTGTCATTTTAGTAACAAGCACTATAATAGCAAACTATGTGAAATTTATTTTTGATGGTTCTTGCTGTGATATTTTCTTTCATTTGGTAAAGATTTGTTATTCGTTTTTTAATAATATAATAATAATTTATTTATTTCAGATAATATCCATATTCTATTCTATTAACAATTATGGCCACATTTTGTTTTTAAATATTTTTTTTTTTTACAATTTGACGAGAAAATAATATTGATACTATAAAAATGTCAAACAAAAATCTAAAAAATAGTTTTAAAATACACATTATTTAAAAGGATACCATAAAATGTCATAAGGTTCTAAATTTCATAAGGTTCAATTCAAAAAAAATTTTTTGCAGGGGTTACGTAATTATCTTCTAAATAGACCACTCAATGGACGCGTTTGTTTACTGTTTTGTATTCTCATTGGCATAGTTGAACATTATCTTTAGAGGATCCTTGAAATTCTAATTGTAAATCTTAACGATATTGGAATATTCATTTTTAATTCTATTCCTTCTATCTAGCCTGAAAATAAAATAATCTAGCTTATCAAAGCCTATATTTACAACACCTACTAACCGCTATTAAAGATGGTGGTATATTTTATAAATTGCCATAATCAGCGCATAATAGTGATCGTAAATTAGTTAGAAAGTATAAAACTGGAGCGGTGCATGATAGTTTTAAGTGTGACGAATCGCGTAGACGGCTTATAAAATTTGTACGATGAAAATGTGGACAAAATTACCAATATTGTGGGAACGCCGGACCGGTAAATGAAGATTAGAAATTATCCTAAGCATACCCAGCATAATCTATTGAGGTTTAATATTAAAATATTTAGTTAAAAGCCATAAATAAGTTATTGATATTATGTAGGAGAGATAGTAGTAGGAGCTTAACATTAAACGTATGTATGTAGTTAATAATAATGCTAATAAAACTAACGTACCTCATTGAACCAACAGGAAAACAGTACAGACACCTAATCACAATCTTTATTTTAGAGTGTTTACTGATACACCATAAGCGAAGCTTACACGTTTTTTTATTAAGTAAACAAAACCCGGTACCAGGCGATCATGACATAGAAGGTAGCTGACCGTTACATCTGCCGAGTAAAAACTAAGTGTGATACTCCAATCCGCTCTCAAGCAGCACGTGATAAGGTCGAATTGGAACGCAAACGTAACATGGTGCCTATTGTTTGGTAGCACGCTTCTGCAATTGACTCGCTCAAAAAAGCTGCTACGTTTAATTTTATTGGGCTTTTTTGACTCTTGAACGGTATGAATCGAATCGTTAGTCGCTTCCGCGTTGGTAAACCGAGTTCAGTTGTTGTTGTTAGTATCGATTTGACTTCTCACTCTTATAGGTATCGCCTAACCAAAGTTATTGACTTCAATATGGGTAGTGGCAAAAAACGAATGAAAGCGTTTGAAATTTATGCTTGTAATATTTCTTTTCGCGCTTGTTACGTGTAAAATGAGTCATTTCGATTGAGTACGGGTTTGAGTTTCACACTTAGATTTTTCACAGTATTAATTTTCCTTCATAAGGATACAGTTTCCAATCGATAAATAGTCTGTCTGACGAATAATCTGGGAGTCACTGTTACAAATAAACATAAAAATATTGTAGGTACAGACAGCAGCACGTCAGACTACCACAAAATGTTAAATTTTTTCAGTCGACTTTTGGTTCTACTGCCAACAAGATAAGGTTGACAATTGATTGAAGAAATTTTACTGTTTTGGGTAATCTGAAGAGCCGTTGACTGTACACCACAGCACATTCAACCTTACAATTACATTCAGGCAATCGTGTTTAAGATTAAAAAATTAATATTACTAAACTAGCTGTTTTAAAAATAATGGTTGACAGAATAATATAGACAGCCGTCCTTATTGAGGAGGACTCTACTCCCGCATTAGGACATAACTTTTAATAATGTTTAAATAAAAAAATATTATTTAACTTTACAATAATATCATCATCGGTACCTAACGGCTATTATTATGGATGGGCAAATATTATGGATGTGTTTTAAGGTCAAATGATGCAGGAAAGCGTGGGCTAGACTATTAAGTATCCAGTATTTATTATTAGTTATATATTTATTGCTTGTATCGGTACGATCACGTGTCATTAGTTTTACGACCAAAAATTTTACTGGTTTACCTGCATTAAGAGATACCGTTGAGCTACTCACACTGTCTGTCTGTTCAATCGTGGACAAATACCGACATTTATAAAACCGGTCTCAAGTGTTAACTTAAATAGTACCCACTTAGATGATCGTATACATACAGTATTGAATAACTATACTGTATAAATAAAACATGAATTATTGCAAGTTTGTGTAGGTATATAATTAAGTTACCTATTACCACCAATACATTTTTTACATCTTTCAAACAAGTTCAGTTATCATGGTAATCATGGTCAGCCTTTTGAAGAGTAAATGGAAGGAAATCACATACTGCGCCGACCCCAAATAATCTGAGAACATACAGAGCAGGAAGATGATGATGCTCTAAAATCATTTGGATGTCAAAATTTCGGATAAAGCTGTGGGTGAGTTTTTCAAATCGACCAGACGATGGGTTGTTTAAATGAAGATGTTCCTGAAAACGAAATGAAGTTGTAAAAAGGACAGAATATAAACGAGGAAGACATGGTGTGTTCACCCTTAACACCGCACAGAACAACAAAACAAACAACAGAATGTCGCAATGCAAAATTGCCACTTAAAATACAACCCCCGACAGGTGTGCTATTTCATTTGCATCTCGGAATAATAACAATTCAAATTCCGTTGCGTCAAATCAATCGTTACATTCCAATGCAGAGGCATTTGAATGCATCCCCTTTGTAAGCACCTGGTTTGAAATTTAAAATAGCAAGCCAGGCTTCTGACTCAGAACGTTGTGTAAACTACACAACTACAACAGGATTATAGGAGGATGTGCTATTTTTATAAACTCGGAGCTAACTAATAAAGTTAGACATCCAGTTGCCCAGATGTTCAGTCTGATGCTAACGATATCCGGCTTAAAGGACCAAGTTTTGAATTCAGGTGCACAATTTAGTTCTAATTGAATACATAAATACTGTTTATAAATTGGCAAAACAAAAATATCGAACACTTATAACGCTGTTAACTTTGTTATTGTAGGTACAGATTTTGATAAGATGGTGTTAGCAAGCCAGGTGGGGGGCCTTAAAAAAGTCCTACCACCAACCGAACCAAGTACAAAGACCACCCTGTGGAACCCAGGGCTACGGGAGAAATGGTAGGCGGACTCAAGTTACCATCTAGAGCCCTAAGCTCCGAATACAGAAAAAGTTTGAGTCCTGCTTAACACTTAAATATTGTCAAAATTGACGTTTTTCCATACAAATTCTGTCAGGTCCACTTAACTTTATAAGTAGTGCTCGAAATTTGAGTAGCTTTTCTGTATTCGGGAGTTAGTCGCCTGTACAATACTTGGGGTGGTGACAGTATTGTATTCAGCGCCACCGTCACCACACGACAAACAACATACCGTGGCTAATGACTAAAGTACACGAAGAAGCACTTAGATAAAGAAACCAAGTTACAACTGACAGGATGCTGCTACTTTTTCGGGTTAAGCAAGCCGCTTAAGTGGATTCGGTGGCGATACACTTAAATTTTGCGGAGCGAACTCACTTTGACTTGTAACGGTACTGTAATGAAATATACTTGGAGTATAAGTAGGTAAGTGCGCGGCTCAGTGTGAAACATACGCCGTTCGTGCTCTTTGTGTTCTACATTGGTTGGTTAGATTTTTTAATCCTCTCGTCAATGTAAGTAAGGCTCGAGTTCACCAAAATGTGAAACAAGCGATTAAACGGTAAAATGTCAAAAACCGAAGGTGAAAAACTGACGGTTATTTTTTTATCAGCTGTCTTACGTTCTGGTGCACTGGAGCCTTAGGCTTAAGTTCACCAAAACGTAAAACAAGCAAGCGTTATTTATAATCGCTTGTTTCAGTGTTGGTGAACTCCAGCCTTACATTCGAAATGTTAAATTAAAAAAATAAACATTCTAACATTTATATTATAGCCGTGTGGTGACGGCAGAGCAGAATACAATTGTCACCGCCCCCATCTCTCCCGTCGTACAAGGCGACTAACAACAATGAGTAATGGGCAGCAGCATTCCTCTCATAGCACATAGCAAAATACTGCGATCTATGTGCCCGATATAAGGTAGGTGGCGAGCCTATACCTATTCCATGGGACCGCACTTAACTGGCGAAAAGTGGGCGTTAAAAAGTTCATGTCCATGTTTCATTCATTTTGACAGATTAAAATTCGTAGTACATTTATACATTTACATCTAAACAAATAATTTTTTTTTTACCTTTATTATGCACTGATCAACTAACTTGAGCATGCTATTTGAGCAAATAGCTCGCGCCATAACTTGCTCCAGCTGCTTGCACCATGTACAAGCACCATTAGACTACGATGGAACGAAAAGAAACCTACCTCGAACTTTTCCTCCCAGTGGTAATTGTAGCACGTTATTATGAGAAACAACAAAAATTCAATCTTCACAATCGTTAAGAGAGATTTGTATTAACGAAAGCTAATTCGAGGCGCCGCGCTCGCTCATCCAATGAAAATTCACACGAGAAATAACTTGTACGTTTATTGTTCTGCTATTTCACTTTATCTCGTACTTGGATCTTTCAATTTCAGATCTGGGCCACGCGGCTCAGTTGGGCAGGTGTAATTATTTTTTTGATACGTAGCGACATCTATCGATACAAAATGACATATTGGATTGATATAGCATCATCTTCATGCCCGGTTTCTAGGTTATTTAGGGTCAGTGCAGTAGGGGCATTTCCTCTTCAATAGCCTTATCCACGAGCCATTACATCCTTTTAATTCGTCCCATCCATCACGCCCGAAAGGAGTAATGAATGAATAATGAATGTCTAGAAAAGTGATGGAAGGGACAATGTCTAGAGAGCGGTGGGCGGAGGGAGTGATTGGGTTAAGGTAAATATTTCAATCCATGCTGCTCAAGGTTTTGGCTTAGGTTTTACAGTCAGCCGCCTGCTTGATACCAACCTTGTATGCTGTTGATGGTGGTTTGCGTTCCATTCGTTTGCGAAAAGATTATTTATTTTATTTGGGGTGATTACAGTTGAATAGCAGAATAACATACAGACATACATAAATCACGCCTATATCCCCGAAGGGGCAGGCAGAGGTGAACAAGCACCCGCGTTTCGCCAATTATGTTAGGTCCCATGTAATAGGTGGCGAGCCCATTGCCATTTATCGGGCACAAAAGTCGCAGTACTTTGCTAGGTGGTAGGTATAAGAGGAACGCTGCTGCCCATTCCTCATCACTGATTTATCCTTAGTCGCCTTGTACGACACCCACGGGAGAGATTTGGGGTGGTGACAATTGTATTCTACTCTGCCGTCACCACGCAGCTACTTATAGCAGAATAAGAAGCTATATAATTACCAATTACACGCTGCCACATACAAAAAGGAGCGTAGGAGCATACGAGGAGCTCGCTAGCGCAGTGGCATAGCGCTCTAAGGCCGGTCGTTGAATACCCACCACCAACCCACATTATGCCATCGGGGTGGGTTATTAAAAGGCTGGTTATGATGATGATGACATACAGAAAATCTTATAACAGACAGCCCTGTAGAGAGTCAGGGCTGGCACATTTTACATGAAAGAAATTAATGCGGATATCCAGATATTACTTCGAAAACGAATTCCATTGATTATTTTGTCCCCTGTTTACTTAGTAGCCGTGCGTGGGAAGCGGTAATGTATTACGTCGTAGGTGATAATTATACACGATTTGATATAATTAGCGCTCGCGTGAGTATCGGTATGCGGAATGGGTGAAAATGCGCTTACTTTGAAACTGGTAGTTTCTATTAAGGATTTTTATATAAGGTACAGTATTATAGATTTCAATAACCTTCCATGGTTGTCTTGGACCGAAAAAATAATTATTTATAAAACGCCCCGGGGGTGCCGTATAAGTCGACTAAAGGGGATTGCCCGGTGTTACGCCAATAAGGACCTGTAATAGGCCCATTCTCTGTCTTTCCATCCATAAGAAAGGCCTGTGGCCCAGCAGTGGGGACATTAAAAGGCCGTTGATGATGGGTGCTTGTAATAAGCTTAAGACTACATACATACATAAATCACGCCTATATCCCCGAAAGGGTAGGCAGAGGTGAACTAGCACCCGCGTTTCGCCAATTATGTTAGGTCCCATGTAATAGGTGGCGAGCCTATTGCCATTTATCGGGCACAAAAGTTACATTGCTATTGCTAGGTGGTATAAGAGGAACGCTGCTGCCCATTACTCATAATTGATTTATCCTTAGTCGCCTTGTACGACACCCACTGGAGAGATTCGGGGTGGTGACAATTGTATTCTACTCTGCCGTCACCACACGGCATCAAAGAGTGTCAGGTCTGTAAAACGTTAGCCAAATCCTTGAGCAGTATGTATGCATTGGACTTTTGTCATACCAATCAGTTTCTCTCCATACCGGTCTCTCGACATTTTCTTTTCATAACTGTTCTATACATTAATTCACCAGCATAATAGCACCTTTATGGTGTGATGCTATAATATGATTGGTAGAATCAAGGCTTTAAGTTGATGAAATCTGAAAAATAACCTCATCATCATCATCATCACCAGCCCTTTAAAGTCCCCACTGCTGGGGCACGGGCCTTCCCTATGGATGGAAGAATATAGGTAGATTGGGCCATAACTCACCACGCTGGCCCAGTGCGGGTTGGTGGGTATTAACGACTGCAGATGCAGCCGGGACCACCAGCTTTACACGCCTTCCGAAACACGGAGGAACTCGAGATAATAAATTTTTGGTCACCCATCCAATGACCGGCCTTAGCGAACATTGCTTAGTTTTCGCAATCGCAGGACAAGAGCGCTATGCTTCGGCGCTGGCGAGCTCCTCAAAAATAACCTGAAAAATAACCTGCTTGATCTTAACTTCGGTTAAGGTGAAAGTTATTCAAAAACATCGTAAATTGGTTGCCTGCCCCTATTCTGTCGGGCACGCATAATGATTACGTAATCCGGACTTTTAACGATCGAAAAACGTCCAGATCGTAATATATCTACCGATTTTACAAATTTACACTTCCTTTTAGTCAATTCCGAAATGTCTGTGTAAACAACAGCCCATTTTACACATAAACAGGGGATTAATGCCCGGTTTCTGAATACACTTTGACGGTGGGTTATCAGTTCGATAACGCTAAAATCCATAGATATTTTGACGTTATGGCACAAATAAAACCACCCGCAAACTATTCAGAAACCGGGCATTGATAAGGTTTTTACTGATATTATAATATTGTACCCAACTGTGTTTACATTCATTTTTTTTTAAAGCTAGCATCCAAAAGTGGAACCTGCAAGACTTACCTTCCACAGACGGTCAAGCGCATTTAAGACTACCCAAAACTGTCAAATTTCTTCAATAGATTGTCAACCTTAACTTGTTTGTAGTAAAGCACAAGGTCGATTGAGAAAATTTTACATTAATTTGGTGGTCCTCTGTCGTGCTGTTGCGGTTGTTGACTGTACCTCGACTTGTTGTGAAGAACACCGAAGACCTTCGGGCCTAGCACGGGGACGTGGGGTCTCTCTCCACCACTTGACAGTGTATTGTCTCGGGATTTAGTGGGAGTAAGAGCGAGAAGAAAAGATTTCCTTTCCCCCGAAGGAAATGTGTCCACGGCCCGTGCTACAGGGGCTGTGATGTTTCGCCGATTGATCACTCCAACGACACAAACACGTACCTGTAACAAAAAATTACGACATTTAGCTTGTCTTTTTACAGTATGCTACATACAACCGAGAAGTTCGCTAGAGTAGTGGCATAGCGCTATCGGCCTGTGAGTGCGTAAACTAAGCAATGTTCATAAGGCCGGTCATTGGATGGGTGACCAAAAATGTAGTATTATATCGAGTTCGGCTTTCAGCCACCTTGTTTTTTTTCTCTTTCGAATCGGTTAAGACAGCAATGAGCAGCAGCGTTCCTCTTATGCCACCAAGCAATGTATTGCGATTTCCGAACCCGATAAATGGCAATAGGCTCGCCACCTAATACACAGGACCTAACCTAAACGGCGAAACGTGGGTGTTAATTCACCTCTGCTACCCCTTCGGGGATATAGGCGTGATTTATGTATGTAGATATGTATTTTCGAATCAAAATTAAAATTAAATAAAAGTAATTGACAACAAGAAATCGGAAGACCCGATGTCGTTAAACGTAACCGTTCCTAATAAACGGTCGAGTAAGCACATTATTAACTTAACCACATTATAATGACATTGCGCAATTCCATTGTTCCACCATCAATCACGCAGACGTGGACTCGTTTCGACGTTTGGATCGCGGCAAAAAATTGCGTTCGTGTACCCTTAACAATTGTGGCGCGTGGGCCGTTAGAACACACATGTATACCTGCATACATAAATAATACCGTCGGTTGAATATAAAACTGCGATGCGACGTCGTGTCGTAAAAATCTGTGTATTGATTCGCATCGCGCATTTCTTCAATTACCTACATTATTCTTTGTTCCGCACCTTATCGCATTTTCCGCGTTGCGAATTTGCATCACGCCAATTCGCAGTTGTGTGTACGGGCTCTGTATGTAAAAGTCACCTAGTGACATTCTGATGGTTTTTCACTTTTTTTGTAAATTGTTACCAGCTCATACACTACATAAATCACGCCTATATCCCCGAAGGGAGGCAGAGTCGAATTAGAGCACCCACGTTTCGCCAATTAGGTATGGTCTTTCGCCAATTAGGTATGTTAGGTCTATTGCCATTTATCGGGTAAAAAAGTCGCAGTACATTGCTAGGCAAGAGAAACGCTGCTACCCATTCCTCATCACTATTTTACCCTTCAAAATACACTAGAGGAAAAAATCTGCAAATAACTAATGCAGTGTTTCCCGAATTAGAGTACCCCGTACGTAATTATTGGTTTATAAATTTTGCTCCATTGCTTGAGCTATTATCGCAAATATGAATATTTATTTTCATCGATGACGGATCAGGCTTAATGTCAGGATTTGCTAAAACCAGTTTGATGTCTCGTATTCGAACCAGTGATTGAGCAAGACAATGATTGATCATTCGCAAGAAGCCGTGATGAAATCATCTTTGTGTAGATAGATAAATCAGTGGTCAAGATAATGAGGGGTTATGGTTGATAACATAATATTATTACGCGAAGGTCAGACTAGTAAAATGATTGACTTTGAAGACGACATGTCAATTAGTACTTGAAAAAACTACCTAGTGTATTAATTGTACATACACAAATCAAACATATAAACATTTATAAATAGTACACAGACTTTAAATAAGCATCCATGACTCAAAACAAATATCAGTGTTCATAACGACTTTGGCCTCCACCAGTATTCGAACCCGGACCTCTTCAGCCGATCGATAGAGTCTGAATATTCGACCAAATCGGCCGTCTCCATAAAATATATACCAAGATTGTAGAGCTCTCGGTATAATGACTACAGTATAGTGGTTTTAATATAAGTAACAATAATTATATTTGCAAATAAAACGATACGTCATTATAGATTCAAACGTATAATTTTCCATGTTGCACCTCCGGCGCGACCAACGCACTGATTCGTGACCACGTACAATCATAACGACAAGTCACATAGGTCTGAATCACTTATATAAAGGCCTTGGCTTGGAGAAGATTTTTTGTAAACAAGTTGTATGTTCTAGGGAATCTGTATCAACATCACCATTAAGCCAGCCCTTTAACGTCCCCACTGTTAGGGCATAGGCCTTCCCATTGAATGGAATAATATTAATATATTTCCCACAGGGGTAAGCAGAAATTAAGTACTCTTGAGCTGGCCCTTTTTAATAAAAACGATATTTATAATAAACTGTTTCACATCACATCACTAGCCCTTCAATGTCCCCACTGCTGGGGCACAAGCCTTCCCTATGGATGGAAGAATATAGGGAGAATGGGCTATAACCCACCATGCTGGCCCATCGCGGGTTGGTGGGTGTTAACGACTGCAGAAGCAGCCGAGACCAACGGCTTAACATGCGTTCAGAAGCACGGAGGGACTTCAGATATTAAATTTTTGGTCTTAACGACCATTGCTTAGTTTCCGAAATCGCAGGCCAAATTCTACTTCCTGGTCAGGGGGCGACATGAAATTTTGTACTTACCTCGGGTGGTAAATTATAAAGCTTGTTTTACCGCAATTGGTAATAAAATAAATGTACATTTACATCACAACTGTACCCTCGACAGTTTTGTCATACATTACGAGCAACTCGAGACGTGACAAATATCCACTCGTGCGCACCGACAGGTATCAATCGGAGGTACATTATCATTGCTAATCTAAAACGTGTGTTGCGATCTGTCCGTTCATAGCAGTGAATGCAAAAAAAGTATTCTTGACAAATGTCTAGCTAATTAAAGCTGCAAACGCTTTTTCAGGTGGAATAGTTCTGCAAGCAGGACCGTAAATCTTGTTACGTGTTCGCTTCTGGCTTAGTTCAGTGTGTATTGAGTAGCGTCCATCTCTAGCCATCAATGTTTTCAATTCAGATGACAAACGTCGACATTGCAAGAAACGTGGTCGGAATTTAGGTAGGTTGGTGAAAATTATCGACAGATCATCACTAAGAAAGTTAAAAAAAGCACATCATCATCATCATCACTAGCCCTTTAATATCCTCACTGCTTGGGCACGGGCCTTCCCTATGGATGGAAGAATATAGGAAGATAGGAAGGAAAAAGAAAAAAGCACGGCAGTTAACAATAAAGAGAAACAAAACCCTTTGTTTGTAAGAAAAAAAGGCATTGAATATGGCAATGGCGGAATAACATTATTTCAAAAACAAGTAAAATTAGAAGTTTCATTCAGATTTCAGAAGATGGGTGGCTCAAGTCTCACTGTTAGGTCTTTTCAAATATTTTTTTCTTAGTTTTCTTTGAAAGGGTTATAGTTATGTTCAACTAGGCATTATTAGCTTTCGAGACTATCATGTGACCCTGTTTTACTGCTCTTCAGTGTATTCACTGTAATGACATGTAATGGGGGGCGGGTGACTTCCCAGATACGTTAGTCGCAGAATGACTAGTTGATATACCAGGAAAGTTGTTGTCGTTCCTCATCATATTTTATTATTATAACTATTAGAGGTCTTGTACGACACTTGGTAGCAGATTGCAATAATTCCAATATTGGGTCAACAAAAGCCAGAACAATTGTAACTGACATTTAAATACTTATGAAAGTTCCGAATATAATCCGAGTCCATACCATACATAACATGACGCAACTTGCATGTGCTCTACTAATAAAACTACCCGTTTTGTCTGTTATTTCGTACAATTAAGTGATTATGTTCCACGAATTGCAGCTTTCAATGCGATTAAAACGTGATTGAGTGTGCTTGTGTGTACTATTTGGTTTGCTTTCGTTTCGTGCCGTCCTATTATAAAGATATCAATTTAATCTGTGCCAACGGAGGTCCCTTAAAATATCTGTGTAATTAGAAAGTTCATGGCTACCAATTTTTTTGAATTATTTTCGTCTCAGATTTCGGCTTCTTGAACAGGGTAATGATATAATTATTTTAATAATGCTTTCGCTTGTTGTGGATTTTGTAGTAGGTATGTTTCTTTGGAAATGTGCAGAATGGTAAGTAATTTTGGCAAAAACCTGAGCAGTAATCATTGTTCGATGTTCGGCTCTTATCAACATAGGAAGAATCCAGGGTTTTATGAGTTTTAATAGTTTCTTCTAATCTTAATCTTCCTGTCGAATTTTCAGGATGTCTTCGTTGCAATTCCCTTATTGGAAACGTCATAGAACCATCGTCTTCCTTCAAATTCATATCACCGATCACACCGGACTGGTGCTAAAGGATTATGTTAAGACGCCCATGCACGTAGAGAGTGATATAAAAAAACTATGGTTTTGGCTCGGGTTTTACGGCCGCGTGCCTGACACTAACCTTCTTACTGGAAGACCTACATTTCCAAATAGATAGCCGTTTTCCATAAAACGTGTCATTACCAACGTAGGCGGTACTCTTGAAATTTATCTGCTATATCGCAAACATGAAGGCTGCCGTGAATGCGTATTCCTGGCACGTAATATATTCATCCCTTCCCATACTATTTTAAGGCGGTGTTGTAACTTTTATTTATCTCCTGTTTTCTGTCATTCATCATCCAACCATCAATTCATTCATATAATTACTCGTACAAATCACCCATCTCTTCCGTGCTTTTCCTCTATTTCAACATCTAACATTCCTGTCTCTCACTGTCTCAATTAATATCATAACATGTCCATTCCAAATCGAATTTAAATTTTTCTATCACTGGCACTGATTTCTGATCACCTCTCATAAACTCATTTATTTTTTATACAAATCTCGTCACTCCTTACAACCATCTCAAGATTTTTATCTCAACTGCAAGCAATTTTCTTTCATCTGTCTTCTTATCAGTCCTTAATCCTAATCGAAGTTAAATATTATTTATTCGTTTCTTATCTTGTTTTATTGGCAGACAGCCATACTGTTAACTAGTGCATCCTAAATTGGCTAAGCGAATACTAAAATAACCATATCGGGCACTACACAGGCACCACTATTTAGCTAAACTGGAATCCGACACGGTACTTAGAGACAATGAGAAAGTAAATTTCAGTTCAATACTGCTTACCGTTATTTTGTGGGAGTAAATAAATAGTGTTTTAAGGAATTAATTGGGAGAGATATCAGCCTTCATCTCCTTTATCGTTTGATCTACTCCCAGGATACAGAAGTGGCATAATTCGTTGCTCACAAAATCTCTACTTAAGCCTACATTGTGAAGGCCCGCTCCACAAAAGTAAGAATATGTAGTGATGTAGCAAATTTGTTAGTCATATTCTTTGTTCGCCATTTTACTTCTGAGTCTCTCATCAGTCGTCTGGAGGAGCCTTATTGATGATAAATAATATTTTAACCAACTATAAACATTTCCAAATTGTATCCCCATTATTACTCATTGCTTCAGTTTAAAATACTGGCAATTTATGAGCGGGTACGGCGCTTTAGGATGTGAGATATTGTGGTCTATGGTAGGCATTTAACTCATTCGACATGGGCAATCTAATTAATCGATGTAATAATTCAAATTCGAATGGAATTCGTACCCAATCATTACTGAATGACACATCTGTGCGAAATTCAAATCTAATCGTGGCATCGATTTTTTTAAAGATAAAATAAGATAAGAGTGGGCAACTTGTTATTAAGTAACTAACACCGGATAGTCTATGGTTATTTAATAAAAATTGACACTTCTGTATAGGAATTAAGGTGCCTTTGTGATTTATTGCGGACGCGATAATTGGTGCCTAATTCGGTTTTAGCGTATTTTTTTATACCTACATACATACATACATAAGTTACGCCTATATCCCCGAAGGGGTAGGCAGAGGTGAACTAGCACCCACGTTTCGCCAATTATGTTAGGTCCCATGTAATAGGTGGCGAGCCTATTGCCATTTATCGGGCACAAAAGTCGCAGTACTATTGCTAGGTGATATAAGAGGAACGCTGCTGCCCATTCCTCATCGCTGATTTATCCTTAGTCGCCTTGTACGACACCCACGGGAGAGATTTGGGGTGGTGACAATTGTATTCTACTCTGCCGTCACCACACGGCAATACCTGCCTGAATATAATACAGTGAATATAAACAGATATGGATTAGGCAGCAGCGTTCCTGTTATACATACATACATACATACATAAATCACGCCTATATCCCCGAAGGGGTAGGCAGAGGTGAACTAGCACCCACGTTTCGCCAATTATGTCAGGTCCCATGTAATAGGTGGCGAGCCTATTGCCATTTATCGGGCACAAAAGTCGCAGTTCCTGTTATAATAGCCTATTATCATCTGTTAAACATTAAACAGATGGTAATAGGCTCGCCTCTGATCGTGACATTTTAGGGGCGAGCCTTTAGGACCTAAACATAGTTGGCGAAATCTGGGTTTTATTACATCTCTGCATACCTACCTGTTTCTTTTATAACCTCACTGCTGGGGCACAGGCCTTCCTTACGGATGGAAGGCTAAAAGGAGAATGTTCTATGCTATAAAATTCACAGCTGTAGGCCTAGCACAGGACCTATATAAATCTCTCTCCACCACTACCACGAAGTTAGAGCGAGAGTAAAATTATTTCCTTCTCCCCGGGAGAATTTCTCCTCGTTCCGTGCTACAAGGGCTGGTAGTGCAGATTGGCAGGCATAAGTTACTGCAGATGCAACTGATACCAACGGATTAGCGTGCGTTCCGAAGTACGGAAGTACTTCAGAAAATAAGAGTTTGGATTCTTACATCCATTTCTGATTAACCGCCTCCTTGGTTTAGTGATTCGCACACTAAATTCATGACCCCGAGGACACGGCTTCGATCCCCAGAGGACTAATTTGTAGTTGGTTTGTAGGACTTTCTTCAAGTCCACCCGGCTAGCTACCACCATCTAACTAAAATCTGTCGCTATAATAATAATTATTGTTTTCCGACAATTTGTGATAAGATAGTCAGCCCTTTGTGGTTGAGAGTTCCAGGTGAAGCACGTTTCTATCTTCGGCCCTTATCGTAACTTAGCATCAGGTAAGATGACAGACACACTGTTATGGGTTCCATGTGAAGCTCGTTTCTATCTACGGCCCTTATCGTTACTTACCATCAGGTGAGATAAAGGCCAAGAGCGTCAAAGCATAAAGAAATGATACGGCTAATTATTTTTATTTGAAAAAAGAGTCTTCAGAGACGCCTTTAAACGGGTCACAGAAAGATCGCAAATAAACATCCATTGAGTACGCACGACAGATTAATTAGTCCGCGAAACGATGATCGCTTAACAAGCATCACTTTCACCCAGATCCAACAAGTCACCTTGGGAAATATAAAAATGTGACCACTCATAGTCTTTTGTCACTATCTCGCGACCTGGTTTACCTCTTGAAATGGAAAGCTGGTCGGTTTCTAAGGTCATCATTCGTGACAATAGATGGGTCAGAGATAGGCGGTGGGGATTTTTGGAAGTCATCGGATTAAATGTGGATTCTACCGGCGCACGCGGAAATTATAGGCAACTCCTCATGTTTGTAACAATTTTAATAATTACGCTCATTAAAATAAAGTACAGTTTTTACTGAGGCAGCAAAGTGATCGGTTATCACTTGAGTTGCGCATCGTACTTGACTAATTACCATAATTAACTAATATACATCCGTAATAATATATCAGTTTTCAATAGTTAAATATTCATATCAATCCACACACTATTCTACCTTTATTCATCCCTCTATGTTGAAGGCCGTGGGGTCATAATAAGGACTGGTGATGATGACCCAAAAATACCGCTATTAGTTTGAGGTCCCTATCCATTTGTTTTTACTAATTATGTTAGTTATATTAAACTCGATGGTGCAGTGACTTAGCGTGCTCGACCTGAGATAGCTTAAACCACGCAATGTTAGCTAAGAATGGTCATTGTATGGGTGACCGACCATTAATATCCCGACTGAATCTGCAGTCGTTGATAACCAACCAATCTGTACTGGACGCGTTACAGATGGTCCATGCTCCTTATATTATTCCATCCACACGGAAGTCCTGTGCCTCAGCAGTGGGGACAATAAAGGGCTTTTTCGGTATTTTTATTTCATCATTGGTGATGATGATAGAAAATACCGCTATTAGTTTTAACTTCCTATCCATTTGTTTTTACTATTTAAGTTCGAAGCATCAGGCAATTATTAATTATTTATTCGCCGTGCCGTTTTTTACTATCCGATGTCGTCTGCTAGACGTCAGCCTGCCCAGGAACAGCTGCTCGCATGTTGCAATGCTAATTTTGTTGGAGGAATGCGAGAAAAACATTGCCCATGCATACACACTTAGTTCCACTATCGATAAGATTTATAATGCGCTTCGAACGGCGGCCGGTAATTGTTTTTATTAGCGTCAGATCGAAGCGTGTTATGACTTCATGAGCGATGCCTTTTCAATTTTATAGTTTGATATTATTGGTTTAAATAATTTATTTATTTATGAAAAATTTATAGCCTGTATGTAGGTAATAATTATTAAAATTAATGGCGCGCTATAAGATCCCACTGCTGGGCAAAGGCCTCCCCCGCAGCCCTCCATCTCGAGCGATCCCGAGCCAATCCCGTCCATGTCTTGCAGTTTAGGTTTTAAAAAAAAAAATAAAAAAAAAATATTACAAAAGAAAAATAAGTCAGAAATTTTCGAAAAATTATGCGGTATTCGAACCCGCGTCCTCCGCATAGACAGTTATTTTCCGATTTTTTTCTGATATGTTATTTCTTTGTAGGTAAGTTATAATAATTATATTATTTTGTACTTGTAACAGTGAATTCACACTATATATTTCTGAATTTTAATATTTTCCTGTCCATTTTTTTTCCAAACTGTTTATTTTTTGTATCACAAACACGTCAACCAGTAAGGTGTGTTAGAGACCTTATGGAGGCAAATAAACTTATTACAGTACCTACCCTACATAGTCAAAATTTAACAACTAACCCTACCGACGTGGGTGCTAGTTTACCTCTGCCTACCCCTTATGTATGTAACCCTACCGAAAATTGAAAAATCGTAGCTAACTGCAGATCGATACTCAATACATGCTTACGCTTACTCAATACACAGATCGATGGCCATTCTCGAATCGTTAATTTTCACGTAATGCGACCGGTTTCGAATTTAAGCCGTAATATTAACCGGCTACATTTCAAAGTGGCGTTTAAAATGCAAACGCAGAATCCATCCATCAGTCTTGTACCCTGACAGGAAGCGAGCTTTCGTGACCGGATCAGGAATAACCAGAATTATGAAGATAAATAGCTTAACTATTTGTTGGCAGCATCTGTCCCCTACTATGGCAAATTGCCATAGTAGGGGACAGATGTCACGGTCTATCGGCATTATTTGTTAGTGTTTATCTAATATATAAAAATCTCGTGTTACAGTGTTTGTTAAAAAACTTCTCCGAAACGGTTCGACTAATTGTGTAACAATTATTACTGCGCAGTGCGCATGCTCAATTGTTAGTATGACAGAGGGCTAAAGTGGTAATCGACTTATGATGCTCACCGTACCTTCGGAGTGGAACAGCGAGTGCGAATTCAGTTATTGAAGCCGCCAATACAGTGGTGATTACAGTTACTGTACAAAATAGAATTTCAATCTAATCTGTGGCTTCTCGCGCCTTCTGCGGGTATAATCTGCATTGATACCTACAGAACTTATTGCGAACGCGGTCAGTCTGTAAAATGGATTGCATTTATAGGATACGTAGTACATAATTGAATCTATTTGAATTGAAAATATGCACAATCCTGCTTATTGGTAAGTATGTAAAAGGGTATATTTTTATAGATCTTGTTTGTCTATTTTGTTATTTCAACATTATAATATAAAATCAAATGTTAGATAAATTATTGTAATGAAAAAGACTTTTTTTATTGTTTTGTTTATGAAAAGTATAGTAACTCAGAGATAGCGTCTGAATAGAACCAATATCTTCGCAACGGAAATAAACTACTTAAATAAAATTTTTTGCATGTAAGGATCGTAGCAAGTGCAGGAAAGAAGTGATCTCTGACTATCCCTGTTGGAGGAGGCGTGTTATAATTATGTATGTTGTTTTCCCTTTTAGGCATTAAATAAAAACGAGGCAAGTTTCTTTGCAATAAATAATAACCTCTACGATGAACAAATACGAGTTTATAACCACATAATTAACCACGGGAATCAATACAATTCAAGATGTGCCTATTATATTAAAAACTTGTTAGAAAATAAACACCCGTCTGAATTTTGCAAGGACCAATGACGCTTCACTTTCGCAATAAAGGCCTAACTAGCCGAATGGTATGCCTGTACCACTGCCCTGAATCTGTCCGGATTGCACAGGACGCGGGTTCGATTCCCGCTTCTGGGTAAATATTTTTTCGAAAAAATTCTAACTTTATTTTCTTTGTTTCTTTATTTTAGGGCCAATGACGCCTCAATGTCACAATAGTATTTTGGAGTCATCCCACAATCATAGTCATAATCGTGTCATAATACTATCTCAACCCAGCATAGTATTAACGACATCCGCCGAACCGAGCTAAGTGCGCCTCAGCCCTTGAACGGGTCTGACGCGTTAACTCGCGTACATAACTAATATCTAGATCTGAAATTATGCCGCACAAGTTGTGACAGACATTACCTGCATCAACTACCTAATGGCTCTTATCTGTAGGCTGTTTAAAGGTCACGGGAATGTAAGCTTTACAGGACGGTTTGCGAGTTGCTTGGGGGAACCCTATTTCCGACAGAATCGTCGTTTTTCGGTAATGACGTATGTGGGGTAGGACGAGCTAAGGACAGTTATATATCAAATAAATATGCCGTGCGGTGACGGCAGAGTAGAATACAATTGTCACCACCCCAAATCTCTCCCGTGGGTGTCATATAAGGCGATTAAGGATAAAACAGTGATGAGGAATGGGCAGCAGCGTTCCTGTTATACCTACCACCCGCCCGATAAATGGCAATAGGCTCGCCACCTATTACATGGGACGTAACATAATTGGCGAATCGTGTGTGCTAGTTCACCTCTGCCTACCCCTTCGGGGATATAGGCGTGATTTTATGTATGAAATAAATATAATATTTTAAGGACTGGCGGCCGTTGAGGCGGAAAGGTCCTCGAATGGCGGCTGCGAACTGGGAGACGCAGCGTTGGAAGCCCCCCCCCCCACAAGGTGGACCGACGATCTGGTGAAGGTCGCGGGGAGCCGTTGGATGCGGGCAGTGCAGGACCTACTGGTTTGGAGATCCTTGGGGGAGGCCTATGCCCAACAGTGGGCGTCTCTCGGCCGAATGATGACGTTAAGCCGTTATTGATAATAAAATCCATCAGCAACAGCTTATTCAAAGACGCCGGCTGTAAAATTTAAGCCAAAACCTTTAATAGTATGGTCGCCCAGAAAAACTGAAACCACAACGTCCTAACCGAAGCTTAGTTTACGCTTAGTTAACACACGGACTATTCGATATTCTATTACGAGTATGAATAAGTTAGTGGTCGCCCGCGGCTTCGGTCGCGTTAATGTCGGTTGTTATATAGATATAGCCTTCCTCGATAAATGGACTATCGAGGAAGAAATCCAACACAAAAATAATTTTTCTATTTGAGTCAGTAGTTCCTGAGATTAGCGCGTTTAACCAAACAACAAACAAACTCTTCAGCTTTATAATATTAGTATATGTAGATGCAAGCCACTCGGGCCGATGCAATTATTCCCATAAAAGCATTCCCTTTGCGAGACCGCCTTAGCATATAAATTGGAGTTCGTTTTGTTGGCCATTTTCTATTATATTCAAATTAGGCGCGGGCGCAGCGCGTTCTGTCATATCCCCCTTGGTTCCGAGAAGGGGACGGGTGATCGCGAACTTTGATCTTATGCGCCTCCGAGACGGTCAAGCGGCTTCGCGTCAATCGCGTAGATTTTAGCTTGCATGCTTGCTGTCAAATTTATGAGCTTGATACGCGCTTGATATGATTTTAAATGAATATATAGTCTTTGGTCACGCCTCTTGACAGGCGTTTCAATCATACTGTTTGGCAAGCATAACAGAAAATCTACGTGTTTGACGCGAAGCTCTTGACCGTCTCGGAGGCGCTTTACACAGCGCAGCTTAAATAGCGTTGGAAAGATATGCAGTCATTTGTTTATTTGTGATTGATACAAGACGTTTGATGACGGCAGAGTAGAATACAATTGTCACCACACCCGTCTCTCTCGTGAGTGTCGTAAAAGGCGACTAAGGCCCGGCGCACATTGGCGGCATGGCACGGCCCTGGGATACTTCGGCATCCCTACATGTAAGCGCACACTGGCGGTTACAATGCCGGAGTATCCTTAAGCGTGGTAGTATCCTTAAGCGTGCTGAGACCTCCTTAGGCATGCCGAGACGTTCTTAGGTCTTGTCTTGTTGCGGTATCTCTCGGTATTCCGGAGACTGCCAAAGAATACCGAGGGATGCAGAGGCATTCCCTAAGGCGCCGACACGGCACGCCTTTAGCAGCCCACGGCATTGTTTTTGTACGATAACTTTGTACGACGACATTGAACTTTCAACCTTATTTTCATACTCTTTAGTTACTTTATTCGTCGCCTAAAATATCCTGCGATGCCATGCCGCCAATCTGTGCTGGCCCTAAGAGGCGCTTCACCATATTCAGGTAGCGACTATCCAACAGATAAATTCAAATATGGATCAATATTAAAATTTGTATGAATTTAACTGTTGCGATTTATGGGAAACTAATCGAGGAACGAGGCGTAAGAGAACAAAAGAACCCACTGATGGTTTACAGACCTTTCTTATATGGAGGAGTGGGTAGTTAGAGAGAATTGGCCATAATAACACACCATGTTTGGCATAATTCATGACGTATCAAAGCTTATCACTATGTATTATGAGCCTAGCTCGTATGTATTACTATGCATAAAAACACATGTTTTTTAAATATAATCAAACCTCAATTTTAAGATGTCTCCCTCTTTTCCCTTCGCACATACCTGAAAAAAAGAAATTGAAATTGAGTAAAAAATTAAATGGAAACTCTAATTAATATAAGTGAAACAGATAAAAATAATTCTCTTCAATGTAGCTGTTTATAAAATTATCTTAATTGTCTGTCACCCGAATACTTCAGTCACAGCAATCTCTAGAATAGGCCGCGATCACACGGACTGCACCACAACAACTGCACGAAGTCGCATCGGCAACCGCATGCAGTCGCTATATTCAACTGCATGCAGTTATCTGCAGTTGGATCTGACTTCGCGTCTAGCATCTAGACCAGGAGCTCAGTGTTTGGTTTGACGTCGAAATGGAAGCACAGACACTACTTCTAATATTAATAATACGGCGCCGCCGCCGGCAGCGATGTAGTAATCGAATTAAAAAGCTGCAACGTGCAGCGCGGATTTGGATTTATCCTTTGCTATTAAATTGCCATACGGAAGGTGATTTTTTCATACTATATCCGGAATTAAGACAAGATGAACATAAATTTTACAACTATTTTTGAATGCTGCTGCATTTGATCAATTAAACGATTTACTAAAAGAATCTTCAATCCATTTTTGAAACCGTTCGACGCAACCGACGTGCATTCAGCTCCAAGAGTAACTGCAGACTATCTGCATGCGAACGGCGGTGGAGAGCATGCGGCGACAATACACAACTGTAGCCAACCGCGCGAAGTTGAAGGCACGACTGCATACAGTTGATATTGACTTCCCTCGACTGCAGCCGACCGCGTGCAGTTGATACCATGACTGCACGAAGTCTGACGTACAACTGCACGCAGTTAAATGTATCGACCGCGCGCGGTAGCTGCGATGCAGTCCGTCTGATGTCAGCCTTACCTAGAATTGCTTACTATTATACTAGTTCGCGGTTAACCCGGTCATATCCTGCATACGTCCGATTGAAGATAATGGTTTTATCAGACTGACCCCCCGAATACAGAAACGCTACTTTCATTTTGAGCAGTGCTTATATAGTTAAGTGGACAATACCTGTTAGAATTTATATGGAAAAAACGTCAATTTTGAAACCACTTAAATGTTAAACAGCACTCAAACATTGAGTAGCGTTTCTGTATTCAGGGGTGAGATTTTTAAAATCAAGGAACAGACAAAGTGTAACAAAGAGTGATGCCCCAAAGCAAACAGAATTCACCCTCACTTACTTCTGTAATCGTAATCGCTAATCGGAACAACATCGATTAAAACCTACTCGAGGCTCCGTTACCGATATGGCGTAACGCAGAGTATCGCACGAAAAAGTAATCAAGCTCCGTTCTTGTCCCACGTTGCTTTCTATTCGCTGCTTTTTATTTAAATTTAATAGTTAATGTAATTAATTTTACATGTGGGTACGTCCCTCGGAGCCATTTTCGCTTCGCTCATAATGGTTTCAAGTCGATAAAGTAGACTAATAATTATGCGTAGGCGCAACTGCCATATTGTAGATGTAATAAAAGACTTTCATTTGGGTTGACTGGTAAATAATTTAAGTTTGGTAAATCCATTTACTTAGTCAGAATCTACAAAAGTTCTCAGAATGGCATTAAAACCATTAATAAATAAAATGGTCTCACACCCTATCAAGATGAGTTTTTTTTAGAATTTGTTCCTTATTTCTGCATCCCTGAGCGAAAAAATAAAGTAGAATGTGTCAGCCCCGACTCATCCCATAGGTGTCGTAAAAGTCGACTAAGGGAGATTACTCGGTGTAGACCAATAAGCAACTTGGGGCACCCGAATGGTGGATGGCAAACCACCAACAACAGCATAGCAAAAGAGGGTTGGTGTCAGACAGATAGGCGACCAGCTGTTAAGCCTGAGCCAAAACCTTGATCGCTATGGATTGGAATGTTGCAATTCCAAACACTCTCTCCGTTCATCGGTCTCTCGACATGGTCCGTTCCGTCTTTTTTCTATACATTCACTAGCACCTTTCCATTGTGGTGGATGATATGAATCAACAGGGAGTGAATGGCTTTATGATATCTGACCGATATGAATGGAAGATGAACATACTGCGCCGACCCCAGATAGACTGCGGAAATGGCAGGTCCTGGCATATGGCATATAAAAACTGACAGGTCCAAATAATTCCAGAATTTCAAATCGTCACCTGAAACCGTTTTCCGCAAAGCGTGTTCGATTGCGTCAAATACTTCCAAAAAAATTCCGACCTTTGTAGTTTTTACCCGTGACGTCACACGCAACTGACATCACACACGAACAGCTAGCGAAAACTGAGTCCTAATTAAAAAGGAATCCAACCACACACTGAATTAAGCAGATTAACTACAGTCCACATTTCCCGGCGACAGTTACGCAGAAAGCCGTTAGAATTCAAATAGTATAAAGCTGCGTATGCGCATCTACCGGCGCTGGCGTCCCAGTACCGTTCCAGCGGCGTTGATTCCGGCATTCGCTAATCCCAGTAGCATGCGGCCAATTAGTCCTCAGTGGGTGCCAATAATTATAACGCCTTCCGTAGAAGAGGTCTAGTTAAGTGAAGATGTAAGTGTCCGTTCACACAGACCGGCGTGGAGAGGATCAGAGCGCACTTTTCTTTTCACACTGACCGGTGGAGATTGGCGTGTTACCACACCAATCGATCGACCGTTGGTAAATGCTTTTATCGACGTCAACCAACGACGGTTGATTGGTAGCGGTCGGAATTGGTATAGTAAAATAGATCGATGACGTCGATCGAAAATCGATCGATTGGTGTGGTAACCGAGCTGTTTCTCATAGGCTGGCTGGAAGGTCAGCTGCCCGAGCGCAGAAGAGTACGTCATCAGTACATCTTATTATTTCACACTTAGTGTGCCGGTCACGCGTGCATGCGACCGGCGCTTTTTGTATGAAGCTACACAAGCGGCTGCACGCGAAACAATGAAGCTACTATGAACCTTCATACAAATTGTGCCGGTCGCATTTGCACGCGACCGGCGATACGCCGAAGAATGAAAGGGGCATAGACGAGTTAGATTTGCTCTCAAAAGCTTTCTGAATAACAAAATAAAAATAAACCTTATTACATTGAATCAGAATTCCTGTTCAAATGTGATAAAATCTGCTCTCCTCTCCGAGCCGATCTGTATGAACGGTTTCTTGACTAAGACACCGTCAGCCTTCAGTTTGTGCCATTAATTATAACGCCTTAAGGTCTGATATTCTAAGATAATCTGTATCTGTGCAAGATTGGAGGGTATGAGTTAATTTTAATGGGTCTTGCGTGACATGTTCTGGTTGCGTTTTAGAGTGTTCCCGTTTTATGTGGCCATATACCAGTGACTTAACTATTCTTCTGTTGATATCTAAGCGTTCACGACAATCTAATCTATAACCTATACCCATTCGATCTCACCTAAATTTATTCCAATTCTACAAAAGAAAAAGAGGTCACAAAATTTGTCTTGTGGTGGTATGAGAATTTGAAATGAAATCTATTTTTCTTTGTAATAATTTTTCACGTATTTTTATTACTTATTATTATTACATACCCATAAGGTATGTTCACCTATTTAGCGGCCGAATGGGGGTGAATAGGAGTGACTTATGGATGCTTGTGCCATAATACAACACCCTCGTGTTGGTGGTTGAAGAATTGGGTGTTGAAGACTGCAGCACCACTGGATAATAACTATATATCATGCCCTAAATAACATGCCTTGTAAAGCATGTTTTAAATTTATAACCAATATACTTTTGGACACTCATGCCAGGACCAACTTCTGCAAACGTTTCTTAAATTACAGGATCGCACATTTCTGTTATTTCTGCGTGTACCTAAAGGCTCTAAAGAATTGAGTTCAACCTTACCCAATACTGTGAACCCCTTTACTTCCCTCAGAGTTGACAATTATTAAAGATAAAAATAAAATGTGACCAAAGCTTGTTATCTTCATTACGCATGCTGCGAACAGAATGTTGACCCTGTTCCTTCCCCTGACAATTAGAAGCCTTATAACGAGAACAGCTTCAAGCAAAATTGTTTTGCCAGCCGGTCGATTCTAATTCGTTTGTAGATCTACGGAGCTGTTTGGAATGCAGCAAGGAGTTTCCTGTCGTTAAAGAAAAAAAAATGCTCGCCATCGCATGGACACACCTGTCTAATCAGGTTGTAAGTAAAGGGAGCTTTGTTGTATAAAGGCGGCCGGTTTGGTCGAGTGGTCAGGTTCGATGGCTACCGACCAAGAGTGATTCCTAGCTGAATCTACCTCAAATTGTAGCCAAGCCATAAAAGTTGATCAGCAGTTGGGACTTAATTTCGCACAAGATTTGAATAGTAAGTCATCATATTTTCTGCTATTCTAAAGACTATGCAAATTTCCAAAACTACTTTCATACATTATTGAGATAGTCGGATATTTGTCGGGGAAATTAGTCGCCCACTTATCACCATACCTAGCTCAAATAGAGTCGAAGACCCTTTGCATGCCATGGATTCAGCGTGCGGGTGCCGGGTCCATAGTGTGGCAGAGAGTGAAGTCAGTGGGGGCGCTTGGGACTTGTGACCCAAGTGTAGGTTTACAGGATCCTTTCACAACATGTCACCACTCGCCTTCACCACCCCGAATTCTCTCTATGCCCAGCTATATTTGGCAAGATTCCAATTTTACTGACAACAGTCCGTTGAAATAATTACTCGGCTGTCATCATTGAGATATTTCTGCAAAACAAACGTACTTACAGAAGCACTTACTATCTGAAGCACTGAGAGATGTTATTACTACGCGAATACTCACGCACGCGAATATAATCGTGCAAATTAGCTGCTTTCCACGATAAACACATTGGAACTATTACAATGTTGTCTACAAGATGAATTATGTTCAAACTTTACAATGTTAGGTTAAGCTTCATTAGACATTTAATTTCTGAAACCTGATTTTGCCGTAGAGAAAATAATTGAGGTGGATAGACTTTATAAGAGGCAGTAGAATAATTTCTTTATTCTTGGGGTCTAATTGACCCTCGCTTAACTGACCACCGACGGTATTTATCATAATAATATCCAATTTTTATAAGGTAGCAGACTAACATATTGTTATTTAAAATTAAAAATATTAACAACTATTAAGTTGCGAATATTTTGGTGATCAACATTATAATAATAATAATAATTTATTTTCTTTAAATGTTAGTAAGTTTACATTTTACGCAAAGTGATCGAAGTCACCTAGTAAGCAAAAAATGCCTGTGACAGGTGACTCCGCCCTTCCATAGCTACATAATTATTAACTTATTCTAATGATTATGAGATATATTTATGTATGAGATATATATATATATATATATTAATGATAACCTTGATATTGTTACTTCCTAAATGAACAGAAGTAACTATAAAATTCGGTGGTGAATTTGGTAAATAATTCAGAATTATTTCGATTAGAATTCTGAATCATATAGTACTAATAATATAGTAAGAATAATAGGTACCTACTAACTTACTATAAATTCAAAATATTTCGAAGTTTTCCAGTATTCTTTTCATTTATATTAATAATTTTTCTAACATTTATTTAAGTGTGTTCAAATAATAATTTATTTTATTTCTGTAAACAGGCATTACTTGCTTCCATCTATTAACTTAACCTTTTATTGCCAGAAGTTGTTGGTGAAAATGAGCACAAGAAATACGTATTTACATATTCAGTCTTATTATGTCTCCGTCATTAATTCCATCCAACAATTTTCTATCAGACTGATCTTTATCGGTTTCTGAGTAAAATATACCTGCACATCGAAACTTTCATGTTTACATTACCAGTTAATTAGTTATAAAGCGTCTCACAGACAGACGCGGTCAGCGGTGGCGGAAGCGATGGCGGGCATTTGTAACGTAGGTAACATAAGGCTTTAAGCCTGACCCATACAGCAGCGGTGGCGAGACAGTGGCGGTGGCGAACCCGAACAAACGTTGACCGCACTGGTTTTGATAATGTCCTTATGTTACCTACCTACCACTGCCCGCCACCACTACCGCTCGGCTGACCGTGTTTGTCTGTGAGACGCTTAATGCTCGTATTTTCTCCGCGTGACTTGTTATATTAATCACATTTCCCCTAATGCACCTAAGCATCTCAGACACTGCACTCCGCAGTTAATTCTAGTGTGGCGATAATAATTATAATGATCGTTAAATATTATTGCGTAGTCCTGAGATCAGCTCAGCCCTTCAATGTGCAAAGAAAATAAGAACCCATTAAAATATGAACACCTATGGGAAGCGTCAGGTTTATGCAAGAGATAACCTGCCTAATTATTTATTACTGCCAATAGATAACCTGCCTAATTATTTACGTACGGAGGCTAAGGGGGAATTGTCAGTCTTTGCTTGGTGGATTGTCAGATCGGTTGATTGAGTGTCTAGTTCTCGGTGAGGTAATAGAATCCAGTGCTGTCACGATGCCATGATACGAGATATGATAAAGATTATATGTGATAAGATGAAACGAGATGAGTAATACGAGATTCGTAAGTTGAGATGAGAGCAGATGAATGAGATTAGGTGAGATGAAATGATTGACATGAGATTAGCGATATAAGATGAGTGAGATGAAAAGTTATAGATCTTTATTGGAAGGAAAATAATATTCACAAAATAAGATTTTTAAAGCTAACGTAAGGCTGATGCTGATGGTTGTCTTAGGAACAGTTTTACAGTCTAAAATTCCTTAGAATAGGCCATCATCATCATCATCATCATCACCAGACCTTTAATGTCCCCACTGCTGGGGCACGGGCCTTCCCTATGGATGGAAGAATATAGGGAGATTGGGCCATCACCCACCACGCTGGCCCAGTGCGGGTTGATGAGTATAAACGACTGCAGATGCAGCCGGGACCAACGGCTTAACGTGCCTTCCGAAGCACGGAGGAACTCGAGATCATAAATTTTTGGTCACCCATCCAATGACCGGCCTTAGCGAATAGCACTTAGTTTCGTAATCACAAACCAAGCGCACTGTACCACTGCGCTACCGGGCTTCTCTAGATCCTATTAAAATAGATAAAATAAGCAATTATCGTGGAAATCGGTCACCCATCTGGCCTTTGGGAATGTTGCTTCGGCAACGCAATCGCAGGCTGGCCATTTACTCACTACGCATATTATAAAGGCCAAGAAATCTCGTTCGCTAACCAAAGAATGGTCATGGAACTGATCAATGCTATTTCAAAATGTTTTATAACTTTTTTTAACAACAATTTTCTTTGCTTACTAATTTTTAAAATTTTTTATTATATTCAAATTAAAATCAAAGTAATAATCTATACTAAAATTATAAAACTGAAGAGTTTATTTGTTTAGTTGGTTGAACGTGCTAATCTCAGGAACTAATTGAAAAATCCTTTTGTGTTGGATAGTCCATTAATCGAGGTAGGCTATATACTATTATAATAACCGACATTAAAGCGAGCGAAGCCGCGGGCGACCACTAGTGTTTTATAACTATCAATTCCTATTTCAAGAGAGTTGTATGTTGAGGTTTACAATTCAAGCAATTGCGCAAACAGTTTTAATGCAAGTTAATAAACAGATTGTTTTACAGACACAACATTACATGCAATAAAAAGTCGAGGTCATAGCTTATATTGCAGTCAATAAACTGACTGTATAAGTAGCTTTTGAACAATTATCTAGTAGTTATACTTTTATGAAACGAGTAAAAAAATAATCGGTTATGCTGGTGTGGGAGCTGAAAAATAACGTAGAATGTACCAACCCGTCTTACCCCAGTAGGTCGTAAAAGTCGACTAAGGGAGAATGCCCAGCCTATATCATTAAGCATCTTGAGACACCCTCTAATGATCAAGGCTAAACCACCAACAAAAGCATATCCAAAGAGTTAGTGTCAGTTAGAATCTAAGTCAAAACCTGGAGCAGTTTGGATTGGAATGTCGTCATTCAATCACTATCACCGTTCATGGGTTTCTCGACATGGTCCTTTCCTTCACTATTCTACACCTTCTCCATACATACCTTCATCCATCTTCATTCTCTGTTCTCTTCCGGTACTACGACATCCATCAATGTTCATTTTCATAACATTTTTCACATTTATGTCATCACGTCTTATGTCGGTAACATGTCCATACCTTAGCTAAGCGGCGCCTTTCAGACTCCCGTCTTAAGTATTTTATTCATTCATTTGTATATACTATGCACATCTATTTCAACATCCTCATCCCTGCCGCCTGCAATTTTCTTTTATCTGCCTATTCCATAGTCCAACATCGATTCTTATATTCCTATTATGACGACAGGTGTTATACCGTGTGGTGACGGCAGAGTAGAATACAATTGTCACCATCCCAAATCTCTCCCGTGGGTGTCGTACAAGGCGACTAAGGATAAATCAGTGATGAGGAATGGGCAGCAGCGTTCCTCTTATACTACCGTCCTGACAATGTACTGCGACTTTTGTGCCCGATAAATGGCAATAGGCTCGCCACCTATTACATGGGACTTAACATAATTGGCGAAACGCGGGTGAGAATTCACCTCTGCCTACCCCTTCGGGGATATGGGCGTGATTTATGGATGTATGTATGTAGGTGTTATACCAGACATGTGGTAGATTTAATAGATTGCAAGAGTAAAAATATTACCTAAGTTTTGCCCTCTAATTTTTCATTATTTCCTGTATAAACAACACTCCGCATGACAAAATTGAAATTACAAATTGCTAATGACATAACATACCTAATGCTATTTATAAACCTCTTTAGCACTCGGAACTCGGTAATTCCTTGAGTAATGTCTTCTTAATTTTGTTTGCATGAATTACGCACTGAGGTCGCCACTCCCGAATGATTCGGCAACGTTTCGACTTCGACAGACATTTCAGAGTCATTAGCATATTTCGTGCGATGTCTTCAATATGCCATTAAACACAATAAGATTCAGTTGAGCGATGACGGCGACTTATAATTTCTTTTTGATGTTTGAATAAAATCTATTTGCATATTTTATGCGATAGAATATCTCTTATAACGGATATAGAAGTCACAGGACTAGGCGAAACAGTCAAATCCACCTATCTTTACTCTGGCATTATACCTAGTTCATTCTTGAAAAATTATCTACAAGAAAAAAATCTCTATTGTAATTTGGATCTGACATTACCAATTACAATTTAAGCTTACTTTACGCTGTGTGTAATATTTTCTATATCGGTCTTATTTTAAGTAGACTCTTTTTATTCCCTTCTAATATATTTTTTATATGTGCACCTTAACTGCCACATTATAGTTAGAAAACCATGCACATCACTAAGGTTTCCTGGAAGAGATCCCCTTTAGCGATAACACAGCCTCTTGTGCTTCGTTGTCTGTGACATCTTGTATATAATATGTCCTGTATTTCGGTGTATTATATTAAAAAGTGTAAAAGTCTATTCTACAACTTCTGACCGATGCGAATGGAAGAGGAAAATGAAGAAGGAGAAGATTATTTCTATTCTACTACAACATAAGCACAAAAAGTCAAGTGGTTGGATGTGACAATCGCTATAGTTTCGGTTGGGGGTCATCCTTGTCAACCGACCTTTAGCAAAAACTTCACACAAACAAGTAACCATTGAAGAATTTGGTGGAAATCTAACTTATTTTAACTTTTCGTGTCCATGGGATAATGAGCTGTACTATTCACGTAATTAAGTGCAATGTTATATTCAAATGCCTTGCCGAGCTGAAGATCCGAGGCTTGCGTAGCTCGCAACGGACGAGTGGCGACGCTCTTTCGTGTAACAATGCGACACTTTGGTACGTAAGAAAGTGGCCAGTGAAATGGTAAATAGGCAATTTTGCGCGTTCTTCCCTGACTGCTACGGCTTTTTTTGCCTCGGCATGGTAGGTATTCGAAAGAAAAGTTGAGTGAATGCTGTTGAGTATATGACGAAACTGGAAGCCGCTATAAGTTCTGCCGAAACGGTGTGCGATGTGTCATAATAATATGATATTAATTACTATATCTTAGTGTCATGTGGTTTTACCCAAAGAAGGTTGGTTTCAGGTAGGCAGTCGGCTATAAAACCTAAGCCAAAACCTTGAGCATTATGTATTGGAATGTTGTCCTTCCAATCTCTCTTTCCGTTCATTTCAGAATACAGGGTCTATATCTATACTTTAAAACGTATTCCAGAATTTCGCATTTTAGTCTGGTCCCTTGAAAAGTTTACATAGTGGTAAGATGAATTAACACCCACGTTTCGCCAACTATTTAGATCCCATGTAATAGGTGGCGAGTCACGAGTTTAGACAATACCAAATATTCCAGTTTCTACGGTGCAATAAAACATAGTCTCGTTCTTCATTCATTCAATAAATAAATCGTATTCTCAACTACGATCGTTGATTCATTCTTAATCCACAAGACTTCCGAAAAACAACTACGTGATCTCGAATCGGTAATAGAATTATTTCAAAGCACTCGACGAGTCAATCAAAGCGAGAAAGCATCGAGGTTATTATAGTAAAACAAAAAACCGGCCAAGTGCGAGTCGGAATCGCGCACGAGGGGTTCTGTACCACTACCATTGTCTATAAAACAAGCAAGAAAATCACGTTTTTTGTATAGGATCGAGCCCCCTTAAATATTTATTTTATTTTGTTTATTCACAGAAATACATCTTCTTCTTCTTCTTCTTCATCCTGTCCTGTTCCTAGTTTATCTGGGGTCGGTTTAGTATGTTTCCTCTTCCAGTCACACAACGTCATCGAGCCAATCACTACCTTTTGATTCATACCATCCATCACACCGAAAAGGTGCTAGTGATGAATGAAAATATAGAAAAACGATTAAAAGGACCATGACGAGTAATAGATGAATGGAGAGAGTGATTGGAATGACAAAATTCCAATCCATAACTGTTCAAGGTTTTGGTTAAGTTTCCTGGCTTAGGCTGCCTGACACCAACCCTCTTTGGGTATGCTGTTGTTGGTGGTTTGCATTCCACCATTCGGGTGCCCCAAGTTGCTGTACATCGGGCAATCTTCCTTATTCGACTTTTACCACACCTTTATATTTTTCGCTTCCATGCCAGCATGGAAGACATAATCTGTGTGAATTCTACGGGCTCACGGTAAGCGGAATCTTAGTAATAGAGCGTGGAACCCTGAAAACCAACCATCGCAGTCATATACTACAACACTAACTGCCGCACTCAGAGACGTCAAATAACGTTGATGAGTACTTAACGTCAAAAAATGAAAATTCAAAACTAGTCGCTATTCTTGCCGGGTCTATGGTCTAGATTTGAATGAAAATTTTTGACTTTAAATACTCATTACAGTTAATTGACGTCTCTGAGTGCGGCAGTAAGAAGGCGCCGTTAGCCACCAACTTTTCCAATGTCTCACAAGCCACTTATCTCCACATCAACGGGAAATAGGCGTGAAAAAAAAGTTGCAAACACAACTCTATTTTTACCACAATAAAGCTCAACCGCATAACTGTTCCTGATTCTCGAGATGAGTGAGTTACGTTGTTTTATTTACTAAGCTGTCTGCAATCGTGTTTTGTTTTATTAGTTTTTCTCATTCATTCGTGTCCCTGCCATAAGGGCCTTCACGGGAGAATGGGCCTAAAACCGCCACGCTGGCCCAGTGCGCATTGACGGGTATTTACGACTGCAGATGCAGCTAGAACCGACGGCGGCTAACGTGCCTTCCGAAGCCCAGAGGAATTAGATCATCATCATAATCACCCTGGCATCGAGCGTAGCACATCGGTGATCTGATCTAGGTACATAAACCACGCCTTTTCCTCCTAAGGGTTAGGAAGAGGTGCATCAACACTCACTTTTCGGTAGCTTATTTCAGGTCCCATGTAAAACGTGCCGAGCCTATTGCCATTCACGGGAAACTTTAATAGCAGTAATTTCCTAGATGGAGTACCAGGCACGCTGCTGCCCTTTCCTCGTTATATTATAACTCTTACTGCCGCACTCAGAGACGACAACCAACGATAATGAGTACTTAATGTCAAAAAATGACAATCCAAAACTAGTCGCTATTCTTGCCGGGTCTATGGTCTAGATTTAATTAAAATTTATTGACATTAGGTACTCATTAAAGCTATTTGATGTCTCTGAGTGTGGCAGTTGCGTGATCACAATCATATTCTTCGCAGCACACGGCAAAAACTTTACAAATTATTTTAATATTATCGATCGATTTATTTCTTTTGATTAAATTAGGTAGGTACTGATGTGTAGTTTAAATAAACATAGCTACGTAAAAAGAGACAATGGAATATTTTGTTGCTAAATAAGTAATGCTTCTAGAGAGTAGATGGACCACATTCTCAAACTAACATGAAATATATAAATTTCCTGTTTAAATATAAAATCTTGATCATTGTCTGAGATTACCATGAGCTCTATCGTCCTCGAAAGTTAGTTTCGTGGACATTTTGCAAGAAGAAAGTGTAATATCGCTCGCTTGATACAAAAGACAGAACACTTTAAAAAATATTTAGAAACATCGGTGTTTTTATTACTCAAAATTGTTGTGAACTTGATTATTGGCACCACCCAATCTCTCCCTCGGGTGTCGTACAAGGCGACTAAGGGTTAAATAAGTGATGTGGAATGGGCAGCAGCGTTCTTATTGTACCACCTACCAATATACTCTGACCATGGTGCCCGGTATTGCCTACTATTACCTACATGGGACTGAAAATAGTTGGCGAAACGTGGGTGTTATGTTAATACACCTCTGCCTAACTTCCCTTTTCCTTTTTAAGTTTCTTCTCTGGCTACATAGTCAACAATATAACTGTCCAAAATGTTTCCCTATCATAAACTCACACACTAACCCACCAGATACTACTTGATTATGTAAAATTAATTGGAGATAGCCGCATATACAAAATACGATTAATCATCCATGCTAATTAGTCAACTACGCAGTCGCGAGAGTAACGTTAATTGATAAACTTGTTAAGTATTATCCAAATTCTATTCTCGCACCAATTAAATATATTATGTTAATATGGAATCTGACAAGACATGCATTTACCCATCAAGTGGCTAATTGACAGGTCTATAATATGGCTTTACGTAAGGCGAACGCGCATAATAATGATATTATCTCATTATTTCATAATCAGAGCCTTGTTTTTTGTTGAGCGAGTAAGTGTAAATAAAGAGAAATTTATTCCGGTGGTCTCTGTGTAAATCTGGTCGGCGCAGTGTTTCCTCTTTAATTCATATTGGTCAGACATCATCAAGTCATCCATTACCTTTTGATTCATGTCATCCATCACACCGAGAAGGTCGAGAGACCGATGAACGGAGAGAGGGATTGGGACGACAACGTTCCCATCCATACTACTCAAGATTTTGGCTTAGGTTTTACAGTCGACCGCCTGCCTGAGATCAACCCTCTTTGGGTATGCTGTTGTTGATAGTAATGCCCTCCACCATTCGGGTGCCCCAAGGTGCTTATTGGCCTACACCGGGCAATCTCCCTTGGTCGACCTTTACGACACCCATGGGATGAGTCGCGACTGGCACATTCTGTGTTATTGTTTCGCTCCCAGGCCAGCATGTAAGACTAATGTAGGTCAATCATTTTAGGCGAATTATTCAGCTTCAGGATCCCATGTAAAGTTTCTACTTTCATATTTTTCACTTAACACCAAGTAAGGCCAATCGATTTTAAAAATAAAAATAAACGAACACAAAGATTAGACATTTTCTTTTAGAAATTTGCCAAGCATCTCCGACGCACCTAATTTCGAACGATGTTAAAACGGATCTAAGTAATTTGTGCGTGAAAGATCATAATTTCTCCATAACCATTTTCAAGACCAATTTGCGATGGAGTATCAGTAACACCGGGTTTCTTTTTGTCTTGTTTTTGTAAACATTCCACGCTTCACGGATGTTTGGGTGGATTGTAAATATTTCTTACACTCACACCTAACATCTATAGCGCACTTGTTTTAAGGATGTCATCTATACTAATATTATAAAGCTGAAGAGTTTGTTTGGTTGGTTGAACGAGCTAAACCTCAGGAACTACTGATTCAAATTGAGAAATTCTTTTTGTGTTGCAAAGTCCATTTATCAACGAAGGCTATACTATAACCGATATTAACGCGAGAGAAGCCGCGGGCGACCACTAGTAATATAATAATATCTAGATGAGTGAATGTAGCTAAAAAGTTATGGACATGAATTTTGATGGATATTATCGAAGTAGAGGAAGACCACTGAAAAGGACATACTGCGCCGACCCCAAATAGAAGCCCCAAATAGAATTTACCCCATCAGATGACGGATAAAGTTTCGTATACATACATGATAATATTATTATGATTAACGTAAGTATTTATAAATATTTGTAATATACTACATACATCAATAGTCATGACTCCAGAACAATTAATGTATTTATTCATCATAAACATTTGCCCCTACCGGGATTCGAACCCAAGACCTCCTAGCTAATAGTGACCATTCGTCAAAAGCGGCTAGCAAATATTTTAATGAGAACTTCCTCCATAACTTCTTGATTTATAGCAATGCAGAAAAACAAAATGGCCGTGCTACTAGCAAATGCACCCTTCAAATGTATTTGAGAGCGCATCAATTAAGCCAAGAAAAGAAAATGGTACCGTGAGAACGTATACACACAGCCTGCCGTACCTATTCAGAAATCCTTAAACACCAATTAGATCCGTTGAAAAATGTTTGTTTAGCTTATTGTTTAAAGCGCAATTCGTTTTAGAAACAAACGTTAGAGTTGGCACAATGTGCAAATTAAGAGCAAAGGAAAGGTGTTTAGCTTTAATGTGTACATTGTTAGGTGTAATACGGGTGTTATTCACATATTGCTATCATAGGTGCTTCCGGAGCTGGGATTGCGTGTGCAAAAATTAAATTTTTACATAGAAAGTAATAGGATTTCTTGTAAAACGTATTTATATTTGAACGTTAGTATAATATCGAATGTTAGGAAAAGTTTTACCAAGAAAAATGGTCAATAGTCGGAAAAATAAGGAGATATTATTCCTTCATACATAAAAATGTTACTTTCCCACAGGGGTCGGCCGAGATCACTTATTTCCGAATGCTACGACCTTTTCATACTTCGTTTCATTCAATCGCATTTATGTCTTTATGCATGCCCGTCGGTTTCGGGCTTCTACTCGTGACTGTATAGACATCGTAAGCTTAATAACGATTATTCTAAAATAATACATAAATAAGCCGAGTGGTGACGGCAGAGCAGAATACAGTTGTTACCACCATCTTACCCGTGGGTGTCGTACAAGGCGACTATGGGTAAGCACAGCGATACTACAGCGCCGCCTAGTAACGTACTGCGATTTATGTGCCCGATAGATGGCAATAGGCTCGCTATTTAACTTAACTGGCGAAAAGTTTCATTCACCTCTGCCGACCCCTTCGGGGATATATATAGCCGTGTTTTATGTATGTATCTTTTATGTATGTAATACATGAATATTCTTTAACAAACTGCTTCATGGAATCGGAAGAGGTTTAATTATGTCCTCGGCCAATTACTATTTCCTAGCACTAGCTGGAATCCAGTTGTGTTTATAAAGGCGTATTTTTAACCCTTACAAGGTACTTGTAACCGATTATCGATAGTGATGTAACGGCTGGTTGCTTATAAACCGACCTCGCCTCGCAGAACATACGTGATACAGAAAGTTAATTACCTACCACATTGCAAGTGAAACCGTTTCTAGTATACCTCATGGAGAATTGGTTGGTAGTATTCATTACCACCGACCAATTCTCTTGACATGGATATGACTTTGTAACGCGCCCACATGGCCGGCGAACGCAAAATTTCTTAGAATGTGCCAGCCCCGACTCATCCCAGTGGTGTTGCAAAAGTCGACTAAAGAATATTGCCCGATGTAGACCAATAAGCACCTTGGGGCACCCGAATGGTGGAGGGCAAACCAGCTACAACAGCATACCCAAAGAGGGTTGGTGTCAGTCAGGCGGCCGGCTGTATAAACCTAAGCCAAAACATTGAGCTGTCCGTTCATCGATCTCTCATCATGGTCCTTTTATTCTCTTTTTTATACATTCATTCATCACTAGCACCTTTTCGGTGTGATGGATGATATGGAATCGAAAGGAAGTGGATGGCATGATGGCGTCTGACCGATATAAATGGAAGAGGAAACATACTGCGCCGGCCTCATATCGTATATCGGGCAAAAAAGTCGCAGTAGGTACATAGCTAGATGGTATAAGAGGAACGCTGCTGCCCATTCCTCATCACTGATTTATCCTTAGTCGCCTTGTAACGACACCCACGGGAGAGATTTGGGGTGGTGACAATTGTATTCTACTCTGCCGTCACCACACGGCACACTTTATTCATTCATGCTCTCCTTTAAAAGCAGTCAAATATAAGATACAAAGGTTTATTCAATAATAATACAAGAATATGGATTGTGTCGTAAACAACAATTTCGTAACGCCTTGCGGACTTCCTCTGTGTCTAGTCACGTCATCGTCGAGAAATCTGGCAAAGTGTCGATACACACGTATTTAGACTTTCTTTGAGATATTTCTTAAACGGTGCTTTGAATAGCCACCGAAAAGTATTCGTGATAAGTAACATAAAATTATATTATTGAGTGGAAGTGCGGGCAAGATTTATAGGTATCGGTAGGCAGGGCGGGTACAGTGGAGAGGACTCATATACAATTACATAAAATATAACTGAAACAGTGGAGAGGTAATAATGTTTTGCTAAGTTTGTATAATTAGAATATAAAAAATGTCCGTGTTACCAATGATGTCTATATCAACGGCCACGTAGTGTTGACAGTGTATGACACAGTAGTTAGATATATAACGACGGAATTTGACGGCCGCCTTGGTCGAATGCTCATATTGCTGGGTCTTGGCCAAGAGGTCCCAGGTTCGAATCCTGGTAGGGGCAAACTTTGTGATGACCACAAATGTTTGTTTCCGAGTCATGGTTGTGTATAGGTTTATGCAGTATATTTTCGACATTTATACACATAATTATATTAAAAATATGTCCGTCATCTAGTATCCATAACACAAGTGCTTAGGCTACTTACTTTGCGCTAGATGATAGGTGTGAGTGTGAAAATATTTATTATTATTATTTATTATATATTGAACGACTAGTGTCACGAGGTTGATTTCTAGGAGTTAATAGTAAATAAGATTTTAGAGTCGCCAAGGTAACCCACAAACCCGCACTGGGCCAGCGTGGTGGGTTATGTCCCATTATCTTTATATTCTTCCATCCATAGGGCCTGTGTACCAGCAGTGGGACATTCAAGGACTACGATGTAGGTTTATTTATCATCGATTATTTTCAACGGCACCTCCGTTGTCGTAATCCTAAGGCCTAAAGTTAAGAGCGTGCATTCAATTTGACGCAAGTCAAAATAGAGACGATCGCTAAAAAGTATATAATTTAAAAAGCCTCGTTCATGTTCGTTCATGTTCGTCCACATCGCTTCAAAATTAGGTCTGAAAAAGCACAAAATGAGAAGATTTTGACGTTTATCGAGTGCACGCTCTTAATGTTTACTTTAATTGATCAATATTAAAATTAATCGTTTCACTTTTTAGCTAATATAACGTAGTTAGATTTGCACTAAAGGAAAGTACCTATCTTTTATTTATTAATTTATTGGTTTACCGTCATAAGATATGGAGTTCAGACTGAAACAAACAAATTTTATCTAGAGCTAACTGTTATTACAAATGTGGACGATCATGCGTGAAGAGCTCGATGGAGTATAATTTAGCGCGCTCGGCTTGTGATTGAAACTAAGCAATGTTCACTAAAGCCTATCATTGGATGGGTGACCAAAGATTTTTAGTATATCGAGTTCCTCCCTACGTCGGAGAGCACGTTAACTGTTCATCTCGGCTGCATAATGATTACAGCGTAAATTATCATTCATTTTAATATTAATGTTAAATACATATCAGATACAACAAACTAATTTAACTTACAAATTCGAAAATAATAAATTAGCCCTATTTTTGTTTTTACTATAGTATATTATACTTTAGAATATAGTTTCGACCATCGTAGACAGCTTACTTTCGCATAAAGTTTTTTTGGTAGAGATGGGTCTAGGAGGGCACAAACAAACAAACAAATTTAAAAAGTACTGTTTGTTTTTGCTCAAGCGAAAGGTATCCGACGCCTATTCAATGCGTCCAATAAAGACCTATGTCAGGCATTGAGTTATAAGGTAAATTAGTAGCAAGTAATACGCTAGTAATAGTAGTCCAATGATGTCAGGGCATAAACTCATCTCTTATTTGTGTAATTTTAAACAAAAAATACATGTAACATTTGGTATTTGGCGACTTTGAAATAACAATAGCGTGTAGTATCATTACATACTGGTATATAATTTATTTATTTACAGTTTATAAATTACATAAAAATATTTATATTCTGATTTAAATTAAGCCAAAAGTAAACATGATTGTCGCTTATTTATAATAGTTGATACAGCAATCTGTATGTAATTAATAATTTATTCTTGTATGTACATACATAAGTCCTCTGGTCGTACCTACCTATTCAAAACGTCACAGATATTTTTAATTATTACTCTAGCAAAAGCTAGTTCTCTCCTCGCAATTATCCAGTTAAAGAGAAGATATAATTCTAATTAGAACGCTTTCCAGGCCTCTTCTATTTCAGAACAGCTGGAATGTTGTTTTGTAATTTTTACTTTAAAATCCCAAAGCTTCTAATTAAAAGAAGTAAAACCTCTTTCATTCAATTTAAACCTAACCTCTTTTCTCATTAACTTAACCCACCTTTATTCTCGAACACCGACCAAATCACTCCATGCCCACAGCACAAGAAGCACACAACCAACAGAGCGTAAGTCACAAACTTTTTTCGAACCGAGCACAATGACCGCGTAAGAAATAAGAATAGGCGCGTGTCGCAGAGACGTGCGCGCGCGCAGCGGCTTCTACGGAACTGGCGCTCGACGGTTGAACTTGGCCGTTTCAAGTTTACGGCCCTATTCTGGGAGTTTGCTTTGGGTTTTTATTTGTTTGGGAATTAAATTATACTGTTGGTGACCAGCACTGCAACAGCCTCTTTGACTTTATAATTGGGCAATATTTTTTAGAGCCGTGTGGTGAAGGCAGAGCAGAGTACAATTATCACCGCCCCCATCTCTCCCGTGGGTGTCGTTCAGGGCGACTAACGGTTAAAACAGTGATGAGGAATTTGCGGCAGCATTCTTCTTATACCACTCAGCAATATACTGCGACTTTCGTGCCCGATAAATGACAATAGGCTCGCCACCTATTACATGGGACCTGACAAGTGGCGAAACGTGGGTGCTAGTTCACCTCTGCCTACCCCTTCGGAGATATCAGTGTCACTTTTATAAAAAAAGTAATAAACTCACGAACGAATTATAAAGTAATTACGCGTTATTATTGCCCTCATATCAATTAATCTACAATAAAAATAATAATAATAACATTTAAAATACATTAAGAGTAATCAAAAAGGGGAACTAAAGTAAGTAATTAGTTTTATGTATTATTTAGCTCCACACCCGACTTATAATAAAAGATTATGCACAAAACAATTTTAGATGCGATGCCTCGCTTGCTGACGGCCAAATACATAACTACATAAATCACGCCTATATCCCCGAAGGGGTAGGCAGAGGTGAACTAGCACCCACGGCCAAACAAATATTTAATTACCTACAAATATTGTCGTACAAGGCGACTAAGGATAAATCAGTGATAAGGAATGGGCAGCAAAGTTCCTCTTATACCACCTAGCAATGTACTGCGACTTTTGTGCCCGATAAATGGCAATAGGCTCGCCACCTATTACATGGGACCTGACATAATTGGCGAAACGAGGGTGCAAGTTCACCTCTGCCTACCTCTTCGGGGATATAGGCGTGATTTATGTATGGATGTATGTAAATATTGCCAATAAGCATTGAGTGATTCGTAAGACAGGTCACGCACGCGTTGATGTCTTTTGCCATGACTTACTGGAAACTACAGGAGCTATGACTTAGTACGCTGTTTATCGAACCTTTTTTTTTCTAAATAGAACGAATAGTATTTTTAACTAAAATAACAAATTGTGCCTATAAATAATACAGTATTTAAAACATTGAAAATAAATCTTCAACAGTCATTGAAAATAAGTGTATTATCAGTTGTTAATGATAATCAGAATATTCCGAAGCTTTTTTCCAATAACAATTTCAAGAGGAAAAATAGTACGCGTATACATGCGCAATGCAAAGGCGATATTAAAGTGAAAGAAGTTTCTAGAATAAGTCACCGCAACTCCATTGATTACACGCCTTCGTTCGCTACTGTGGGCGGTACTAGCTGTTCTCGTTCTAGTTTCGCGAAGCTTAAATTAATTTGTCGCCCATTTAAGAAGTTGGGAGAAAGATCGTATCAAATTAAAATATTTTTTTTATTAATGGAAATACTTGTCAGTCTTGCCGAACACGATTTTTGGGTTTTGCATAATTATGATTGTAGATTACAATAGTTCTACCACACATGATTATTACGACAGTTAAAATAACGACAAAACCAATATCTATCCACTGGTGGACGCCCACGGCGTCACTCGCGTTAATGTCGGTTATTTTATAGCCTTCATTGATAAATGGACTACCCAACACAAAAATATTTTTTCAATTTGAGTCAGTAGTTCCAGAGATTAGCCGTGTGGTGACGGCAGAGTAGAATACAATTGTCACCATCCCAAATCTCTCCCGTGGGTGTCGTACAAGGCGACTAAGGATAAATCAGCGATGAGGAATGGGCAGCAGCGTTCCTCTTATACTACCGCCCTGACAATGTACTGCAACTTTTGTGCCCGATAAATGGCAATAGGCTCGCCACCTATTACATGGGACTTAACATAATTGGCGAAGCGCGGGTGAGAATTCACCTCTGCCTACCCCTTCGGGGATATAGGCGTGATTTATGTATGTATGTATGTATGTTCCAGAGATTAGCGCGTTTAACCATACAAACAAACTCTTCAGATTTATAATATTAGTATAGATATAACGCAATTTCACAAATAGAAACTAATTGATTTGTTACTCACTTGGAGTTGAAAAAAAAAGCGACGCAAGACTTAATGTAAATACAAGAACCAGTAGTACGGGACATCACCAACGCGGTACCTCCAATCACGTAATACCGTTGCCCGCTTATCCAGCTCCTCTGTGACATTCCCAAATGGGATCGCATTTGGGACATTCCCAAGGAAATTGAATTTGATAGATGCTGTTTAGGAGACCGCCTTGAAAACAGATATTATAATGGAGTAAGTAATTTGCCGCGTGGTGACGGCAGAGTAGAATACAATTGTCACCACCCCAAAACTTTCCCGTGGGTGTCGTACAAGGCGACTAAGGATAAATCTGAATATAATTAGGAATGGGCAGCAGCGTTCCTCTTATACCACCTAGGCTAGCCATGTACTGCGACTTTTGTGTCCGATAAATGGCAATAGGCTCGCCACCTATTACATGGGACTTGACATATTTGGCGAAACGTGGGTGCTAGTCACCTCTGCCTACACATTCGGGGATATAGGCGTGATTTATGTATGTATGATGTATGTATGTAAGTAATTATCAACACTGCTGTATTCCCATGCTGGCATGGGAGCGAAAAAATAACGTAGAATGTACCAGCCCTGACCTGACTCATCCCATGGTTGTCGTAAAAGTCGACTAGATTTAGGAGATTGCCCCGTGTAGATCAATAAACACTTTGGGGCACCCGAATGGTGGAGGGCAAACCACCAACAACAGCATACCCAAAGACCTAAGCCAAAACCATCACTCTCTCCGTTCATAGGTCTCTCAACATGGTCCGTTCCGTGTCTTTTCTATACATTCATTCACTATTAGCCCCTTTACGGTGTGATATGAATCAAAAGGGAGTGGATGGCTTAGTGACGTCTGACCGATATGAATGAAAGAGGAAACATAACGCCGACCCCAGATAGACTGGGAACAGGGCAGGGAGAAGAAGAAGAAGACTTACTAGCATTTTATTGGCCATGTGGTGCCGTGTAGGGGCGGCAGAGCATAATACAATTGTCACCACCCCTTCCTCCCTTCCCCCATCCCATCACTCACTACCAATTAATTAATGTATAAAAAAGAGTGGGTGCTAGTTTACCTCTGCCTACCCCTTCGGGGATAAAGGCGTGATTTATGTATGAAAAAGAGACGGAACGGACCATGTCGCGAGACCAATGAACGGAGATAGAGATTGGAATGACAACATTCCAATCCATACTTCTCAAGGTTTTGGCTTAAGTTTTACAGCCGGCCGCCTGCCTGATACTGGGTATGCTGTTGTTGGTGGTTTGCTCCCCACCATTCGGGTGCCCCAAAGTGCTTATTGGTTTACACCGGGCAATCTTCTTTAGTCGACTTATACGACACCCATGGGATGTGTCGGGGCTGGCCTATTCTACGTTATTTGTTCGCTTAAAGGCCAGCATAGAAGACTAATGGTTATAAGTAGTCATATATTATTCAGTTAAATAAATCACAGATTCCTCAAAAAACCGATAGAAGCGGGTATCATGGATGATTTCACAACTAACGACTAACATTTCCTGGACTCAAAAAAAATGACTGCACAAGGTGAATCGAATCATTATAACGATTTCGGATCATTATAATCATCGTGAGAAATCTGAGCGTTATACCGGAGTTTTTTATACAATAGAATTGTTTGATTACTAGTTTGGTGATTGTAACGTCAAAATATTGTTTCATTTTGCCTGATGCTGTGAGAAATTTGCCTGAGCGCTTGTTAGGTTATGTAAATGCTTAGTTAGAATGTTAAAAACACCACCATTTTGTTTTCGGTTAACTCATTTTGAAAAAAACAAGTAAACTTTTACCACCCAAATCGTTCGAGGCGACTAAGGATTTTAAAAGGAACAAGGAATGGGCAATGATTTAATGCGATTAAAGAGAACGGTAAAATGGCAATAGGCTCGCAGATGGAACTTCTCTCAATAGAAATTTTTCTGATTTCATTTGGCATCTGTATTTTTTTCTTCTTCCACTCGCTCCTGTTAGTTTCTCACACATCCATCTCTTCTGCGGCCTTCAGATTTCTCTCTATTCCTCAACATATAATGTTCATCAATCTTTTAGTCACATGCATTTCATTTCTTATTATTACATGTCCATACCAAGCCAAAAGATTCCCTTTTATATTTTCTGTCAATGGTGCTACGTTCCAACTTCCACTCATTTCTACATACATACATACATAAATCACGCCTATATCCCCGAAGGGGTAGGCAGAGGTGAACTAGCACCCACGTTTCGCCAATTATGTCAAGTCCCATGTAATAGGTGGCGAGCCTATTGCCATTTATCGGGCACAAAAGTCGCAGTATATTGCTAGGTTGTACGAGTATAAGAGGAACGCTGTTGCCCATTCCTCAGCACTGATTTATCCTTAGTCGCCTTGTACGACACCCACGGGAGAGATTTGGGGTGGTGACAATTGTATTCTACTCTGCCGTCACCACACGGCTGCTCATTTCTAACCATCTCAAAATTATCATCTTAGCTGCATGTATTATAGATAAATGAGATAATATTACAAAAGAAATTTGTGGTTAGAAAAAGTTCGAAAAATTATATTCTTTATAATTTTTCGAACTTTTTATATTATAGTTTTGATGCGGGAACCAAACCCGCGTCCTCTTCATTCCGGGCAGCTGCTTATTTTTACCACTGACTCATACTATAATTTTTCTGACTACAAATTTCTTGTTATAACGTTTCTAACATAATGTTATATTATAATGTTCAAATAAAAATCAAAATAATACATTTTGCATTTACGTAGATAAATATTTTTCAATAAGAACAAAGAGACAATAATTCTCAGTTCCAATCTGTTTTCCTACTTGGCGGAATATAGGCCAGTGAATCGTTCGTAGGTGAGTATTTTCTCCATAAGTCATTGTCGCGAAGTTTTCCCAAGACCCCTGGCAATCAGAAAGCGGTTCTAGAACTATTGTTTGATTCCTAAATGTTTATACACAGACATATTTTTTATAAATATTTAATAACGGGTTGCCATAAATAAAATATAAAGACGCAAATGTCTCACAGCCTAAACTTTCCAGAAAAATTTCTGTGATCTAGTGATTCACCCACCAAAATTAAGATCCAGAGGACACAGGGTCTCCCCCCTCAGGGGAGGGGGTACAAATTTGTACTCGGTTTGGTTGGTGGTAGGACTTCTATCAAGTCCATCTGGCTAGCTACCACCATCTTATCAAAATCTGTCGAAATCGTCAACAGCATTATTTTGCTGTGACAATTTGTGATAAGATAGCCAGCCCCTCTACAGTTGAAGATTCCAGCCGAAGCTTGATTCCGTCTTCGGCCTAATCGTCACTTACCGTCAGGTGACATGAAGGAAAAGAGCTTCCTTGTATGGCATTAGCTTTAGCATTTAATTTATTTATTTAATGAAAATTTCAAAAATGACAAAAAAACTCGATGTAAGGTATTTTATGTTATTTTCCTGTTTTTAATTAATAACTCGATAAAACTCAACGGCACTTCACTGCACTCAAAACTGTCAAATTTCTGGAATTGATTGTCAACCTTAACATATTTCTAGTAGAGTACTAAGTCGATTGAGAATTACGCAATACTATTTAATACCTACTGTCACCATAGAAATTCTTACTGATAATTTCGTGGAAAACAATAATAACTTCACAGCGCTATCTATCGCAAGAAAAAGGAATTAAGTTCCAAAGCAGACGTTCGCCGGCTTTGCTTGGTGCTAGTTGAAATTGTTCCTATGGTCTTTGCTAGATGGCGCTAACTTCATAAGTGTGATTTTAATAAATTTGCGTCCTAAGCGCTGCCCCCAACTTTCCTCTCTGCAACACTATGGATCGGCACACGCACGGTGAATCTGTAAAATGTTATCCTGTTTTTTTATTTTATTTAAAAATTTTATCTTCCTTTTATACCACTTAGTAATGTAGGTACCTACCGCGATATAGGTAGTATATACCTACGTAGGTATGCGTTAGACGACTGGCAATAGGCTAGCCCCGGGATCACATATTATTGGCGAAACAAGGGTGTTAATTCACTTCTGTCTACCTCTAAAGGAATAAATAATAATTTCTTCCACTGACGAAATAGTCAAGAGTTCACTGATCATCATAAGTTTGTCGTGTCGTCAGTCGTGTTTATCGACAAACCTAGGTACATACGTACATAATGTCACTCCTTCCTCCCACAGGGGTAGGTAGAGATCACTTCTTTCCGCTGGCTACGAGATTTTTAGGTACATACTTCTTTCGCTTCGTCGGTGTGTGTCCCGTTGGTTTCCGGTACTATAAAGGGTAAAACGGGACCCTATTGCTAAAACTCCGCTGTCTGTATGACCGTCCGTTTGTCACCAGGCTGTATCTCTTGAACCGTGATAGCCAATTGAATTTTTTACAGGTGATGTACCCATTTCTGTTACCGCTTAGCAAGAATAAAAACCAAAATCAGAAAAAAAAACTATTTAAGAGAGCTCCCAAACAACAGACATGGTTTAAGGCCGTTTTTTTATGAAATAGGCAAAGCGTTTGACTACAATCATGCCTATTGGAAAATGATGATGAGGCCTAAGATGGTACACGCTCGCCTAGAAGGTGTCTGTTCACTCTGGCTTGAAGATGTTCAGATTATACTTATCCGGGAAAATAGAACGCGGCAAAGAGTTTCAATTTTGAATTTGCTGTTCGCATTTTAAAAGCGGAAGCAAATTGCTTTGTGTTATAGATGGAATGTCAAAAGCCGTTTCTTTTATAGATAATGTTACGGAACCTTTCGTGTGAGAGTCCGACTCGCACTTGGTTGATTTTATTTAATATACAGTTCTACGTGGTTACCAACACGCACCCAGAGCCAATATCAGCTGCATAGAGTGGAACTTTCAGTTTTCCCTCGTTGCAATCTCTTGAGCTGTGTTCGGTGCCCACACAATCGGACATTGGAACCTTCAGGCTTTAACCTCCGTTTCTGTTACAGTCGCAATATGTGTAATTGGGACATACATACATAAATTAAGCCTATATCCCCGAAGGGGTAAGCAGGGGTGAATTAACACCCGTGTTTCGCCGACTAGGTTTGGTCTAGTATGGTAGCGAGCCTATTGCCATTGATCGGGCACGGAAATCGCAGTATATTGCTAGGCAGCATAAGAAGAACGTAATGCTGCCAACCCATTCCTGTCTTAACCCTTAGTCGCCTTGTACGACACCCGCGGGAGAGAAGGGTGTGGTGATAATTGTATTATTGACCACACGGTTGTAATTAGCCGTGTGGTGACGGCAGAGTAGAATACAATTGTCACCATCCCAAATCTCTCCTGTGGGTGTCGTACAAGGCGACTAAGGATAAATCAGTGATGAGGAATGGGCAGCAGCGTCCCATGTAATAGGCTCGCCACCTATTACATGGGACTTAACATAATTGGCGAAACGCGGGTGAGGATTCACCTCTGCCTACCCCTTCGGGGATATGGGCGTGATTTATGTATGTATGTATGTACGGTTGTAATTGAAAGATTGTTACAAATGTTTGGAAAATTTTCAGACCTATCTTCCATTGTAATTTTTTTTTACATTTATCTACCTATAATATAATGTTAAAATAATCATTGATGAGGAATGGGCAGCAGCGTTCCTCTTATACCACCCAGCAATATACTGCGACTTTTGTGCCCGATAAATGGCAATAGGCTCGCCACCTATTACATGGGACCTGACATATTTGGCGAAACGTGGGTGCTAGGTCACCTCTGCCTACCCCTTCGGGGATATAGGCGTGATTTATGTATGTATGTATGTAAAATAATAATTGCATGATTGAATAAGAATATAGGTCCAACTTCACTAAATCCAGATCTTACCTACTAATATACTGTGATTTGCGTGCCCGAAATATGTTAATAGACTCATCACCTATTACATGGAACTAAACATATTTGGCGAAACGTGGGTGTTAATTCACCTCTGCATTCTAGGATTGCAGGGGATAAAGGAGTGATTTATGTATGGTATGTTTAAGTTTAATTAATAGCCATGTGGTGACGGCAGAGTAGAATACAATTGTCACCACCCCAAAACTCTCCCGTTGGTGTCGTACAAGGCGACTGACAGCAATGTACTGGGACTTTTGTGCCCGATAAATGGCAATAGGCTCGCCACCTATTACATGGGACCTGACATATTTGGCGAAACGTGGGTGCTAGTTCACCTCTGCCTACCCCTTCGGGGATATAGGCGTGATTTATGTATGTATGTTTATGTTTAAACAAAATAATTATTTGTTTCGGAGACAGAAACCCGAGTAAGGACATCGAATAAACCGCCGTTTCTATTGCGCTTCACACAGCCTTAGCGGCAAGGAATCTAATTGTTTTCTCTGCATAGGAAGAAGATTGTCGAAGTTTCACATAGCACTTCCTTATTGGACTCTCTTTCAATTCATGGCTTCCATATTCCTCTTTCGAAAGAATGGATGAAAGGAGAATGACAAAAAGGATTTACATGGCGAAAGTGAATGGAGAAATTGGAAGGGGAAGGCCTAGGCGGATCTTTCATAATCAAATTGAAAGTCTTTTGAAAAAGGGCCAGGTCAAGAGCACCCGAAACCGACGGGCATGCATGAAGAGGTTGATGAGATTGGATGAAGCGAAAGAAGTATGTAAGGATCGTAGCAAGTGGAAGGAAGTGATCTCTGCCTACCCCTGTGGGAGAATGGCGTGACGTATGCGTGTATGTATGTATATTCCTCTTTCGTATCGATTGGAATTGATCGGTAGAGCTGTTATATAGATGCCTAGAAATTTCCAGAAGTATATACTTAGAAACTACACTAATATACCCACCAACCATCACTGGGCCAGCGTGGTGGGTTATAGCCTAATGTCCCTATATTCTTCCATCCATAGGGAAGGCCCATGTAGTGTACGACGCGCCTCTTCTGACTTAGCATTAAGTTAGGCTAAGGTATGTTGTAAATAGTATTAAGGCATTAGTAATAAATCAGACATCAAAGCGAACAGTTGTTGTTTCTTTCGAGTTCTCCCGGGTCCCACATTGCACCCACAATGGGGACATTAAAGGGCTGGTCATGATAATGTACTTAGATACGAGAAACTGAGGATATTAATACACGTAATCCTGTGTTAGCTTTGTCGGAACAAGGACAAAAAATAAAAGATGAGAATCAGGTGACTTTTAAGAATTGATCAGTACTCACTTGAAAAAGATTTTCATAATAATATTACTGCTGCACTCAGAGACGTCAAATAACGATAATGAGTCCTTAATGTCAAAAAAAGATAATTCAAAACTAGTCGTCGCTATTGTTGCCGGGTCTCTGGTCTAGATTTAATTGAATTTTTTTGACATTAGGTAATCGCTAAAGTTATTTGACGTCTCTGAGTGCGGCAGGTCATCAAAATTATGACTTTCTGCCCACTAAGCGTCGATGTTCTAACGAAGTTGGAACTTTTTAAATCAGGCCTATTTATACTCGAAGCGGTAGACAGAAGTGAATCAACACCCACTTTTCGCTTTTTTCGTGACGGCAGAGCAAAATTGTATGCTTTTTTGTCTAATGATCAATATTTGATGTAGCTCTCACACTCATTAGGAGGAATTATTTCCTTATATGCCACTACGAGTTGGCCACATAAAGGCGATCGTAGTGTTAAACACTTCGGAAGAACAACTTTCATTCCATTTTCCGTGACTTTTATTTCACGTAACTTGTTCGATTTTGAATTTTAACATTATATGAATGTTAGAAAAATTAGTACAAAGATTTTGATAGTTAGAAAAAGAATTTCGAAAAATTATGATCTTGTCTGATCAGACACTGTCTTGGGTGGCCGAGCGGTCAGGCACCTGCCCGGATAGCGGCGGACGCGGGTTCGATTCCCGCCTCAAGATCAAAATTTTTCGAAATTCTTTTTCTAACTACCAAAAGCTTTGTACGTAACTTGTGCCGATAGAAAGAGACAAGTACTTGTGAACGTTGGCCCGCCGCCCTTTCCCCCTTCCATATACTGAGCAATATATACTACATACTGCAATCCTAAAAACGGTAACAGACGTCTCTGAAAGCATGCGGGTTTCGCTTAGCAGAAGCTATCGGAATTGAAACTGAAGTAAAATAGAGGGCTTAGAAATTCTTTTGGATTCGGTTGAACATTTCTAAAAAGCTTATATCAGCCCTCTTATAGTAATTTTACTGCCGCACTCAGAGACGTCAATTAGAGTTGTCGTACTTAAAGAGTACTTAATATCAAAAAATTAGAATTCAAAAGTAGTCCCATTCTTGACGGCTCTATGGTCTAGATTTAAATGAATTTTTTGACATTAAGTACCTCCTCATTGAATTTAATTGTCGTCTCTGAGTACGGACGTTAGTATTAATAAATAAGTACACTTCAGTACCTACTATTTCGCAAATAATGTGTAAAATTTCTTAGAGTTCGGCCGTAATTCGACTACCTACCTACGTACCTACTACATGCATAAATATTCATCTAGCGAAATCTCCATCATCATCCCTGACAGCGCATTTTCTTGTGCACCTCTCAAACAATCTCCTAAGTGCTCTTCAATCAGACTGAAAACTTGTGAAAACACAAATACCTACTCCACACTTGTAATAAGCTCTCGGTTCGGTTGGCAAGCTTGTGGCGATATTGATTAGTTAATCACAAACACGGTTATTGATTTCATCCGATATTTCAGTTTGATCAGAGCCTCGACGTTAGTGGATTCAATCTATTAGATTGAAGACTGCGGTGGCTTTGTCACAGTGCACGGGGCTGAGCAGTAGGTCATTCAATTCATATATTTTGTTGTTTTTTTTTGTGCTTAATATTCGTGACGTGACATTGAGTTTTGAATTTTAGCCGTGTGGTGACGGCAAAGCAGAATGCAATTATCACCACCTCACCACATAACTCCCGCGGGAGATGTTTCGCATAAGGCGACAAAGGAATTATTATAAGGGAACTAACATAATTGCAAAGTGGGTGTTAATTCACAATTCACTCCTGTCTCTCCCTTAGGGGAATTTTAGGGCTAGTTAGGAAACCTTATAACACATTAGATTCCTCAAAGCAATGTGTGGTGACAGAAGAGCAGAATACAATTGTCACCATCCCAAGTCTCTCCCGCAGGTGCTCGCCCCCATTTACATGGGACTGAAAATAATTGGCGAAACGCGAATGATAGTATACCTCTGGCTACTCCTTCGGGGATATATAGGCATGATTTATGTATGTATGTATATTGTTAACAGCGAACGTTACCTACTGTGGTTCAGTGAATTATACGATGTTTATTCAAAGAGCTTATCTCGCGAAAACAGCGGGCGTCTGCTCACTTAGTACTCGGTTAGCAAATAAGTTCTATACATAGAACTAATACGCCTACATAAATTTATCTGCCGTTCGCATTCAGTATGCGAACTTACTGTAGTGTGTGTAGTAGATATACATTCTGTTCGAAGTACGTACATTCAACGGCCCTTCAGACTACCCAAAACTGTCAAATTTATTCAATCGATTGTCAACCTTAACACGGTAATAATAGAGCACAAAATCGATTGAGAAATTTTGCCATTTTGTGGTAGTTTGACGTGATGTTGACTGTACATTTTCATAATAAAAACAACAACATACAAAGAACGACATTATTAATTTTGATATGGCACTTTCTTATTAGCCGTATCTTTTCTATACATTTATTCATCACTATTACCTGTCCGGTGTGATGGATGATATCAATCAAAAGGGAGTGGATGGCTTGATGACGTTGACCGATATGAATGGAAGAGGAAACATACTGCGCCGACCCCAGATAGACTGGGAATAGGGCTGGGAGAAGGAAACTTTCGTAGTAGCCGTGTGGTGACGACAGAATACAATGGTCACCCCATCTCTTCCGCGGGTGTCGTACAAGGCGACTAAGTGTAAAGACAGCGATGAGTAATGGGCAGCAGCGTTCCTCTTTTACCACCTAGCAATATAAAGCGATTTACGTGCACGATAGATGGCAATAGGCTCGCCATTTGTACATGGAACCTAACCTTATTGGTGAAAAGAGGGTGTTAATTGCCTTATGCCTAATCCTTCGGGGATATCCCCGAAGGATTGGCGTGGTTTATTTATGATTTATGTTCCTACTTTCTTTTGAAGGTGTTCTTTTTCTTACTCAAATTTTTTTTATTTTTTATGAAATAGGGAACTACGACATTCATAATTTAGAATGTTTCACTCCAGTTGTATGAAAATTATGATTACCTATGATGTCATTAGAGTGATTATTAGAAATTAATAGGTAGGTAGGTAGGTTGTCCGGTGACATATCCTAACGGATGACCCCGGATGGCTGCCATAGTGTGCTTTGGCTGGATATGCCCGGAGAGGATGTTTAGTGGTGTAGTGGGGGAACGCCTCTACCCCGAGTCCCACATACCTCTGTAGTTGCACCGTACTGCAGGGATGATGCGTAAATGCAGTTTACCTCTCCGCAAAAAAAAAAAAAGGTAGGTAGGTAGGTAGTAATGTGTTTCTATTTTTGTATGCAATAATCTGAGGATTACGGTGCTGATTGCACTCTAAGTAATACTTTTTAACATAAGCTTTTTGTATAGCATAAGTGTGTAATTGTTTGTAATCCTAAATAAATAAAAAATAAAAAAAATAAAAATTTGGGTTCGGTGTACCTCCAATAATACCACCGATCCAAAACTGCTCCTATAGCAGAGACCACTGGAATATGCTATAACGTATCTTCAGCACCATCGCATTCAGACGTTAGAACCCACATAAGCCAGTTGTTTGGCTAGCTACTGGTACGGCACGTAGTTTAATGGAATTATATTGAGGGCCAGTAGTAAAGCTAACTAGCATTTTCCAATAGGTTTTTTCACACTTGAACGTTCCTGACGAGTCTTACCTGGAATAAAAGAAAAAACTCGTTTTTATTTGGTTGGCGCGTTTATTGCATCAAGGCATAAGAATACAATGCGATTTTGAGACCTATTTATTTAAGTACAAGGTTCAAAGTCAAATTTCCGATATGCTATTCTTTAATTCGCTGATGTTACAGGTAGGTCTACATGTGCCGTGTGGTGACGGCAGAGTAGAATACAATTGTCACCACCCCAAATCTCTCCTGTGGGTGTCGTACAAGGCGACTAAGGATAAATCAGTGATGAGGAATGGGCGGCAGCGTTACTCTTATACCACCTAGCAATGTACTGCGACTTTTTGTGCAATAGGCTCGCCACCTATTACATGGGACTTAACATAATTGGCGAAACGTGGGTGCTAGTTCACCTCTGCCTACCCCTTCGGGGATATAGGCGTGATTTATGTATGTTTGTAAAAATAGGTCAGAAAATTACCATGTCGAGACCGACGGACGGACAGAGTGATTGGGAGGACAACATTCCAATGTAATATCAACACTATTCAGGTGCCCCAAGGTGATGATTTTTAATACAATAATAATACTGCTAAAATGCGAAACAAAATAACAAAAACATTGTGAACATCATACTGTTACCGTTTGTTGTATCAGTGGTTAGCACAATCTAAGTTAAATACTTAAAGTTGACGTTGGCATTTGTAAATATTTGATGTTGACGTAGGTACAATTCTTATTAATAGATACTGATACTATCCTGTTTACGCGTACATTTTTACATTTATTTCAAACAAAGAATATTGTGGTTAATCTGTCAGTTTATTCCTACATCGAACAATGTACTATTCCTATTGGATTTTAATTTTAACATTATATAAATGTTAGAAAAATTCAAATTCTTTTTCTAACCACCAAAATCTTTGTACTAATTTTTCTAACATTTATATAATGTTAAAATTAAAATCGAATAGTTTATAAAGCAATACCAAATTTAACCTAACGCACGGTATTTGTAAAAAGATCTGCTTTGGAATGTTTGAAATATATTTCTACATTGCGAGGGTACCCATTGGCGTGAAGTTGACGTGAAGTGTAAAGGTTAGAAGAATTTCGGCAAGATAATCAGAGTCTTGGGTGGCCGAGCGGTCAGGCATCTGCCCGGATAGCAGCGGACGCGGGTTCGATTCCCGCCTCAAAATCATAATTTTTCGAAATTCTTCTTCTAACCACCAAAATCTTTGTAATGTACTATTCCGTTTACCTGACACAATCCTGCGCGCAGTCCCGGAGCCGGCAGTAGCTGCAGCTGCAGGAGGAGTAGCAGGAGCCCAGCTCGGAGTCCGGCAGGCTGACGGAGTCGAACCTGGTGCCCAGGCCCTCGCCAGAGCTGGGCACCGTCTGGGACCCACGCCATCTGCAACGTGCCAAGATATTTATGAGAACGTGCCAAGATATTTACGTTTGCCCTGTCGTGGCGGCAGCACCCCCATGTCTCCCGTGGGTGTCATACAAGGCGATTAATAATAGGCACAGCGATGAGTACTTCATACATAAACATACCCTACCTCTACTGCAAAAAGTCTCCTGGTATAGCCTTCCTCAATAAATGGACTATCCAAATTAAAAATAATTTTTCAATTTGAACCAGTAGGTTCTCAGATTGGCGCATTTAACCAACAAACCAAACAAACAAACTCTTCAGCTTTATATTATGGGTATGATTTAAGCTATCACCAATTTAAATAGTTTTTTGTTGCCTTAATAATAGGGTTTGCCCCCAAATTAGTAGATCTGTCACCAGATTGTAGTTACCAAACAATATAAAATCAATTCCACAATAAATCACATAAAATCATCGAGATATAGGGTCTAGTACCAAATAAATGTTTTTGTATGTATTATAATAGGTTTGTCCTAATAAGTATATAACCAAACAAATTTAAATAGATCGCCAATAAATCAATATTATGTTTTTAGTAGTTTAAAATAATTTAGGTTTGTCGTCATCATCGTCCCAACCAAAAGAGAGCTACTTACCCGTCAATACAGAAACGCTAATAAAATTTTGAGCATTGCTTATAAAGTTAAGTGGACAATACCTGTCAGAATTTGTATGGAAAAACATCAATTTTGACAATACTTAAATGTTAAGTAGGACTCAAAATTTGAGCAGCGTTTCTGTATTCGGGGGTTAAGTGGACAACACCTGTCAGGGTTTGTAGGTATTGAAAAACGTAAATTTTGACAATACTTAAATGTTAAGTAAGACTCAAAATTTGAGTAGTGTTTCTGTATTCGGGGGTTAAGTGGACAACACCCGTCAGAATTTGTAAATATTGAAAAACGTCAATTTTGACAATACTTAAATGTTAAGCAGGACTCAAACTTTAATTGCCGCACTCAGAGACGTCAATTAACTTTGATGAGTATTTAATGTCAAAAATTTTCATTCAAATCTAGACCCGGCAAGAATAGCGACTAGTTTTGAATTGTCATTTTTTGACGTTAAGTACTCATTAACGTTATTTGACGTCTCTGAGTGCCGCAGGAAGAAGCGTTTCTGTATTCGGGCGCTAGACAAACAAAAAAGTAGGCGGAATTTTAGACCAAATTGGTCAAAATTGGAATTTGATTTATTAAATAGGTAACGAATACAATTATTTTAGTAACTGAACGAAATAAAATGTAACTACTATATTGGTGACAAAATAACAAATAAAAAGGAGTCGCAGACAGGGATCGATAATCGATTTATTTGGTGACAGATCTACTATTCTGAGCACAAATCTATTTTATTTGGTGACAGATCTACTATTCTGAGGACAAAGCTATTATTTATGTAATAAAACTATTATTATAAGAACGAAGTTAATATTCATGTAATGCTGATGTTACAGATAGCATGCTCTAATATTTCATTGGTAACCCACCTCTTATTTTGGACATATATTAACATTAATTTGATAATTCATACCTGGTAACACTTTTTGTATAACTGATAACAATAATATTTCATGGTGATAGATCTATTTATTTGGTGATACAATTTGATGACAAATATAAATTTTAGTGACAAAAATATAGTTCCCATATAATATGAGTATAGATAATTGATGATGTATTTTAGAATACACGTTTCTTGTTTTTATGAGCATTTCGTCTTATTATACATTGTCTCAAGCCCAAGTGAATGGGGTATCATATGACAGTGTTTTTGATCAACTTACGAGACCATTCCAGCCCTTCGTACATAAACAATGGACTTTTTGATAATTTAAATTAATGTACCACGTTGTTACTCCAAAAAGTGCTATCTCACAATGAAAAGCCAGGACTGGATCGTAAAAAATAATGAAACCCCATCCCGATAGTAGTGATTTACAATCTGTACCGCGGCATAATTTATAAGGATGTCGCGATAAAAAGCGACAGTCCGAATTAACAATTTATGGACAATTTCATTTTGTAATTCACAAAGGACGGAATTGTGTAATTCGTGTTAAAATTTCGCGGTACAAATGCTTTTTATGTTCATATACATACTTACATAAATCACGTGTTTTTCCCGTAAAGGGTAGGGTAAGGACAGGTAAAATGGAGATACTAAGCAAAAAGAGTAGTTTAATAATTCGACACGCCTTGCCACTGCAACGAAGGAGGCAACAACATTATATTTGTCTCTTTCTATAAAATATTCTTTTAGTCCGCCATTTCCATTGGAGTTGACGGCAGAGTGCCGTCTGCGTATATCTGTGTATGGTATACCTTAAATATTATTTTTAAGTGACAACACCAATGACTTATGTCATTTAGATTTTTGACGTTTTGCTCGCCCCTTCTTCTGGTACGAACGATAATGGCTGGACGCTATTTTATAAGTATTATCAATTAATTTAATTTGAATTAGTTTGTAGGAGTTTATTTTGAACAATAAATGTTCTTGCAAACTGTTTAGGTGTTTTGCTGTTGGTTGTGCTCACCTCCGCTCACCCACTATATATTAAATAACTTAATACTGCCGTCACAGAGCAGAATACAATTGTCACCACCCCCTATCTCTCCCGTGGGTGTCGACCAATGATAAAGACAGCAATGCGTAATGGGCAGCAGCAGCAGCGTTCCTCTTATGCCACCTAGCAATGTACTGCGATTTCCGAGCCCGATAGATGGCAATAGGCTCACCATCTTTTATATGAAACCTAGCTTAAGTGGCGAAAAGTGGGTATTTATTTCACCTCTGTCTAGCCCTTCGGGGATATAAGCGTGATTTATGTGTGTATGATGGATGTTAATGTAAGAGGAAACAAACGCGCCGACCCCAGAGCAACTGAGGGAACAGAGGGGCTACTCTTTAAATAAATTGGAATCGGTTTTGTGTTGCCATCTCTCTCAAACGCTGTTATTATACCTAATGAGTGAGATAGTAATCGGCTTGCAGATTTAGGTCGCTGGGCAGGAAGAAGAAGATACGGGTATTAGCAAATAGTAGATTATATACCGAAGGCGATAAAACTAAGAATGCCTCAGATCGCAAAAAAGTATGCGATCTGTCTGTCATCTGAGGCATGCTTTGTTATCTTTTTCATCGCCCGAGGTAAGATCATAATAAATAAATATTACAGTCACACTTATCATCTAGCCCAAAGTACGCACTTGTTAGATGACGGGCTTATTTTTATTATAATTATTTATTAATAAATGTGGAAAATATACATACATACATAAATCTCGCCCATATCCCCGAAGGGGTAGGCAGTGGTGAACTAGCACCCAAGTTTCGCCTAATATGTTAGGTTCCATGTAATAGGTGGCGAGCCTATTGCCATTTATCGGGCACAAAAGTCGCAGTAGGTAATAGCTAGATGATATACGAGGAACGCTGCTGCCCATTCCTCATCACTGATTTATCCTTAGTCGCCTTGTACGACACCCACGGGAGAGATTTGGGGCGGTGACAATTGTATTCTACTCTGCCATCACCACACGGCTACGGAAAATATACTACATAAACATATAGTACACAACATGACTCTGGAACAAATATTTGTGTTTATCACAAAATTTGCCCCTACCAGGATTCGATCCCGGGACCTGTTGGCCAATACCCAGCAATCTGAGCATTACACCAAGCCGGCCGTCAGATGATTATAGTTTTATGTCACCCCTTGGTCAGGAAGTGGGATTTTTCGTACCTACGCGTAGCGGGCGGAAAATTCCACTTAATGGTCAGGTGTAGCATATATAAAAAAATATATTTACCGTGCACTTTTGGAGTCGACATGCTCCACCACAACGTTCCAAGTCCTGTGTATCAAGTATAATAGGAACAGCACCCTAGAAGATTCAGCATGCGGCGGAACCTCCTTCCGCGATGACCACTTTCGGCTGTTGGCACTACTGGCTCCGTTACCCATGACTGCAGTTTGAATATCGAATCACGTAGACATTGTGCTCATAGCCGTCTTCAAAGGTGGACGTGTCGCCTGGAATCAGAGAATGGGTCTCATAAAAAAAAACGCTTTCATATTTCTTCTTCTGTTTCGTCTTACTGCCCTATTCCCAGTCATCTGGGGTCGGCGCAGTATGTTTCCTCTTCCATTTATATCGGTCAGATACCATCCAGTCATTAACCCTTTTGAATCATATCATTCAACACAAACTTAATAAACTTAAAAATATTTATGACGAAATGTTTAAGTTTGTGTAAGTTTTTAAGTTTGTATTATTTGTTTGCACACCTGTAAAATTTTTAGGGATCATTACCTTAGCTCATGCTCACTAGAATCTATCATAAAGTCATCCAGAACAACAAATTGCACTTATATTCACCGCAGGATTGCCATAAACCTAGATTTATCAACATAGTACGGGCATTATCATAAGGGTCGAGTGACAACTGAGAATGTGAAAAAAGAAATTAAAAAAATATATATTCAGAGTGCTCGCTAATGATAGGTATCTGTTTTGAACTTTTTAAAAGTAATGAATATAAAGAAATTAAATGAAAATAAAGTCAGAAAATTTTTCTAAAATTTATTTGTCTTGTGGTATATACAGGGCGTCCCACGGCCATGCCACACGGAGGGAAAGTATATTAAATATTGAACGTAGGATATTTTACTAAAAGAAGACATCGTTTTATTTTCAATAATAAGTATTCACAGAACTGCATTCACAGATTTTTTAAAAATCGCCTACCTCAACCGGGAATCGAACCCGCCAAATGTGATAGAAAAATTACTTGTCTTTTACAATAGCGTTTGAAAGAGCTACTCATAAGCATTTTTTTTCCTAAATAACCTAGCATATCAAATGAAACTAAGATCATAAAATTTTTCATTTTATTTAAAATTTTGTTCATGGAAATTTCCTCTGACTTGGCCATGCTTCCAACAATTAACATTATCATTTCAAAGACCTACCCACTTGAGATACGAGATTTCCGTGGTGTAAGTACATGATAATAATAAAGCGATACATGAAGTGTAGTAGGTACTTGTATGCATTTCTTCATGAGCTCACAATTACCATGCAACTGGCTGATATTAGTAAAAATAAATAAAGAGATTAATAATCTTCCTGATGCAGATCGATGAAATCTCATATTTCAGCAAGATGGGGCTCCGGCTCATAACAGTAAGAGAACAGCCGAGTTTCTTAATGAATATTTTCCTTCCTGGATCGGCACTTTAACACAGTGTGCAGGTGTTACAAAATGAACTTAGACGTATTATTTCAAACATCCACCATGCAAAAATAAGTAAATCGACAGGGAGAGAAATTATCAAAAGAGTGAGAATTTGTATACAACAGAACTGATCACATTTTGAGCATTTGATAATTTTTTTTTTTAAATAAAATGAAAAATTTTATGATCTCAGTTTCATTTAATATGCTAGATTATTTAGGAAAAAATAATGCTTATGAGTAGCCCTTTCAAACGCTATTATAAAATACATGTAATTTTTCTATCACATTTGGCGGGTTCGATTCCCGGTTGAGGTAGGCGATTTTTAAAAAATCTGTGAATGCAGTTCTGTGAATACTTATTATTGAAAATAAAACGATGTCTTCTTTTAGTAAAATATCCTACGTTCAATATTTAATATACTTTCCCTCCGTGTGGCATGGCCGTGGGACGCCCTGTATAGGTTGTAAATATCCGCAACAGCATAAATAATTTTTCGATTAGAGGAGGTGGGATACATGCCTATCACATAGGTATCCTACCTTATAAATTACTATTGGTAAGTGATGGCAAAGGAGAATCCAACTGAAGGAGGTAAGTAGTAAGAGTTTAATTATAACCACAATTATCTAAGTTTGAAAATAAAGAGTTTTACGATATCCACAATTATCTAAGTTTGATAATACAGAGTTTAATTAAAACCACAGTTATGTAGGTAAGTTTGATAAAAAAGAGTTCAATAATAACCACAATTATCTAACCTTGATAATAAAGAGCTTAATTAAAACCACAGTTATCTTAGTTTGATTAAAAAATAGTTTAATGATAACCACAATTATCTAAGTTTGTATCGATTATACCGACGTGTTAAGGAGGCGAACCTATTGTTACCAAGTTAGTAATTGATGTAAATTTTTGGCATTATACAATAACCTGCTCCAAGCACCGTAAAGCTTCACTCAAGCGGTGGCGGGACGGTGGCGGTGGCGAACCCAAACAAACGTTCACCGTTCAGGGGGCCTACCGCCTAACTCGATTGCTGATGATAGCTATATTGCAATGCACTGCTTACGGCTATAGCAGCCATCCTGAATTTTTTGGCGGCACGGATATTGTGCCAAATTCATACAAAATCATTCGGTGAACATTCGTTCAAAGCTATCGCTGATAGTTTAGGTACATTTGGTGCGAAATGACAGCATGACATCATAAACTATAGCTTTTGCTTTAGCAATCGAGTGAGGCGGTAGGCCCCCTGGCTTGAATAATGTCCTTATGTAACCTACGTTACAACTGCCCACCACCGCTGACCGCCGCAATTTGCAGTGGCATGTAGCCAAGTGACACTAAACACCAATCAGAAGCCCGTAGCACGGGATGTGGAGAAAAACTCCTCAGGCAAAAGAAAACATCCTCTCGCTCTAACTTCCTCTAAATCCCGAGACAAAACACTGTCAAGTGGCGGGGAGAGATTTTGTCCGACGCCATGACAATCTTGGCCGTTTTCGAGGCAAATTTAAAATTGGTTTTTGAAAACGTGAATTATATATAAGTGAAACGCCTATTTTTCTGAAAATAATATATTTATTGTGTAAGTTTGACAAAAAGGTATAATTTATCGCATTTTCCAAAATGTGTCAACTAGCCTATTGTCACCACTCTCCACTTCTTATCTGACTGATAATGATGAAATGGTTTTCTTTTAATATATATGTACCTACAGAATAAGAATAACGCAGATGTACGCGCCCAGCACAGCCTTAATGGTACAAATGCCGAATGTTCGTCGCATCATAATAGATGTGTACGCACCACAGCAGTTACGAGACCGCCGTGGCGCGAACGGGCATTAATTTAGCGAGCGGGCATAACGCGATGAATTCTGTTCGTAATAGTGCAATTTAATCACGAGACTAAGATGAGAGATAAGATAAAGTGTGCGCGTGCTGCTAATTTATAAAATTCCACAATTTTTCAAAATCGGCTACGCCGAAGCTCTCCCTCAGCTGGGGATACATTATACTACTTCGGATTCGTTTTTCATCATCATCATGACCAGCCCTTTAATGTCCCCACTGCTAGAGCATGGCCCTTCACTATGGATGGAAGAATATAGGGAGATTAATTAGCTCAGGCTGTCTGAACAAATCTTCAAAATAGCTTACATTTAAGTTGGTCAATTGGGCATTTTATGTTAACATTTTATATTTCGGTTGACCGAAAACAGTATATAAATAGCCCCCTTAACTATTTCGTAAGATAGGTTTGCTTCAAGCGGTTGAACTATAGTGTGGATTGTTAATGACAAGGTCCCATTGCCATTAGAAACGCAGCTGCCAGTGAAATTCAACGTCACTGTACGCGTGAACAGTCATAGTAATGCACATTCTGTTTCCATATCTGACGTAAAGACATAATAACTGACTTTCATTACAAAGAGCGATCTTTCTTGAACCATTTTACTCTTTACAAGCTTGTGTAGTGAGTAAGTAAAAGTGAAATGGTTCAAAATAATAGCTGAATACACTCTGTCGTTATGACATATCTTGCAGGTGTAATAAGATATTATTTTGAATCATTCCTTTCTGTATAACATTCATACATAAATCACGCCTATATCCCCGAAGGTGGTCGAATCCCAGAGGTTAATACACCCATAGTTCTCCAATTAAGTTAGGTCCTATTGCCATTTATCGAGCACGGAAATCGCAGTACATTTCTAGGTGGTCTAAGAGGAACGCTGCTGCCCCTGCCCATTACTCGTAGCTGTTTTAACCCTTAACCCTTAGTCGCCTTGTACGACACCCGCGGGTGAAATAGGGGTGGTGACAATTGTATTCTGATCTGCCGTCATCACACGGTTATTCTTTGTAAAAATAAATATGTAAAATATTGTTTCATTTCAATCCGTTATATTGTTTTATTTCCAAACATACAAACAATAATATTTGATACAACTCATGAGTAACCGTATAAATTAAAACTAGGCAGCTAATGTAATGAAATAGGCTAACTAGATCCCGCTGATCCCCTGTACATTATAATGAGCACTCCGCAGACAATGTAATAGGAAATTGCCCGAATTATGCCAAAAAGGGGTTTCTTTGTGAAAGCAATTATGTCGAGCAGCGAAATAAGTAATCAGGATTAATTAAGCTCTAATCATAAACTTAGAAAAGACGGCTGCAAATTTTCTGTTCTGTAATCTGACAAGGTGGGGGCTGTTAAGTCAATGTCCAAGAAGCGGCGCTTGATTAACAAAATTCATGCATAAATACATAAATTACGTACACCTTTTTCTCCCCGAAGAGGTAGGCAGAGGTGAATTAAGACCCACAACAAACGTTTGATTTTGTTGTGCTTCGACACAGCAAATTACATAGATGACAATATAATGTGTTCTTATATTTGCATGAGCACTACACATTTGAAATAAATCAACTTTTACGGATAAGGCTCGCGTATAATTAGGTGTTTGGCATGTTTATTATTTAACCCGACGTTTGGATCCACCACTTTACAGCGGCCGTGGTCAGGGGGGAATAAAGTGACCACGGGCGCTGTAAAGTGATCAAAACTTCGGGTTAATTAATTAATATGCCAAACACCTAATTATATGCGATTCTTATCCGTAAAAGTTGTTTTATTAGATGACAATACTTTTTCATTCATCACCATTAGGTTTACGATTTTCTATAACCCAAAGGACGTCAAAATCAGGCAGGCGGCCGGCTGTAAACCTAAGCCAAAACTTTGAGCAGTATGAATTGGAAATTTGTCATCTCAATCACTCTTTCCGTTGATCAATCACTCAACATGGTACTTTCTGTCTCTTTTCTATTTAATCTATCATCACTAGCACCTTTACGGAGCACCTTTACGATGGATGATTTGAACCAAAAAGAGTGGATGGGTTAATGGCCTCTGACCGATATAAATGGAAGAGGAAACATACCGCTATGAACCCAGAACAACTGGGAACAGGGCAGAAAGAAGAAGTCATACCTATCGTTACAAACTGAGGCATAATGCGCACTTCTGCATCCTCCCTTGGACATACAGGGGGCCTACTCTGAAACTCCGAACGAACGAACTCACGTCAATCTGTTAAAATAAGAGCGACACAGACGCAAAGACTCGATCGAACGCAATAAACTTCCAGAGTAACGCCTCAGGTTTTCGATATCTAACGTCTTGACGATTCATTGAGAGTTTATTGTAATCATACCAGACATGAATAAACGAATTTTGACTTTGACTTTGACTTTGAGTGCTTCGGAAGGCACATAAAGCCGTTGCTCCCGGCTGTATCTGCAGACGCCAATACTCACCAACCCGCACTGGGCCAGCATGGTGTGTTATGGCCCAATCTCCCACATTCTTCTATCTATAGGGAAGGCCCGTGTCTTAGTAGTGGGGACATTATAGGTCTGGTGATTATGATGATACACGAATAGTTGTATTAACACCTTCATTTAGCCAAGCATCTTTGGTAATAGGGAGCAAGCCTACTGCCATTTATCGGGCACGTAAATCGCAGAATATTGATTATTTGCATTTGAAAAGGGTAAGATGTAATGACAAGGATTAAGAAAGGAATGCTCGCATGGTTTGGTCACATCGAAAGAATGGATGAAAGGAGATTGACAAAAAGGGTTTACATGGCGAAAGTGAATGTAGAAATGGGAAGGGGACGGCCTAGGCGGATCTTTCATTATCAAATTGAAAGTCTATAAAAAAAGGGCCAGGTCAAGAGTACCCGAAACCGACGGGCATGCATGAAGAGATTGATGAGATTGGATGAAGCGAAAGAAGTATGTGAGGATCGTAGCAAGTGGAAAGAAGTGATCTCTGCCTACCCCTGTGGGAGAAAGGCGTGACATATGTATGTATGTATGTAGGTAAGTACATTTTTTGGAATCAGTACAATATTTGACCACCCATTCAACCTTAAACCATAGCATGCAAATAAGGAATGTAGAAGTATTATTTTCAACTTATAATTGCTATGTAGACTTAACTTATATCTCCCGCTCTCTGCACTGGCCTAACTGGCGTGTCTTCTTTTTACTCTTAACAGCAACGGAGCCAGGCTCGGCCGCTGCAATTTCATTAACCTCCAGGCGCCGATTCCCGTAAAGCCTTAGGGTATGTGCCAAAAATGCCTCGCGTCTCGTGGCACGTCCATTACTTAGGTGAGGTTTAGCTACAGTGCGCGATGGTTTAAGCAAAGATTTCATAAATCACGCCTATATCAGAGGGCAGAGGTGAGTTAACACCTAAGTTTCACCAATTATTTATTTATGAGGTGGCCAGGTGGCGAGCCTAAAACAATCTATCGGCTACGTAAATTGCAGTTTATTGCTTGGTGATATAAGAGGAATGCTGCTGTGTAGGCGCCTTGCACGACAGCCGCGGGAGAGATGGGGGTAGTGTTAATAAACCATCATCACCACAATCATGATCACTAGTCATTTAATGTCCCTATTGCTAGGGTACAAGCCCTCTATATGGATGGAAGAATATAGGGTGAATGGGTGGCCCAGTGTGGATTTGTGGGTAGCCTGAACCAACGGCTTAGGGTGCCTTCCGAAGAACACGAGATAAAACATTGCTTGGTTTACGCAATCGCAGGCCGAGCGCAGTAAGCCACTGCGCCGTGGAACTCCTCAAATAAATACGTATCTAAATAAAAAGAGAGAAAAAAATCTAACGCATTCCCGACATTTTTTGAATAAAAATCGTGTACTACGTCACGTCGACCCTAAAAGCGTTTGCGCTTCGACAAAGGGCCGACGCACACACCCTGTTTACTTTGCAGTTCTTTAAAAAACCCATTTAGGCACACAACAAACATTCAACCTTCCACCCCCCGTTTCTAGGTTGAAAAGGGTTCAAACAACCAGGTCTGCAGAAACTAATTTCGGAGCGACATTTGTCATGTTAATTTTGTTTGGGGGCGTCTGAATAACTTCTGTGATAGTTTGACCCTTACTTGCTTGCAGTATGGAATATTTACCTAGAATTCTCATTTTGGTCTCGTCTTTTAGTCGGGTGAGAGGAGCGGTGCTTATAATTATCCTAAATTTGGTTCAAGAACTCATGCTGATGGTTTTTGTATGAATATCTAATAAATTCTGAGCACGCTGCGTGTCTAAAGAGCTTGTTCAATCAAATTGAGCTAATTTTTTATTTTGTTTCCTAGTCCATTGCTTGCCGTGTGGTGATGGCAGAGTAGAATACAATTGTCACCACCCCAAATCTCTCCCGTGGGTGTCGTACAAGGCGACTCGATAAATCAGTGATGAGGAATGGACAGCAGCGTTACTTTTGTACCACCTAGCAATAGCAATGTACTGCGACTTTTGTGCCCGATAAATGGCAATAGGCTCGCCACCTATTACATAGGACCTAACATAATTGGCGAAACGTGGGTGCTAGTTCACCTCTGCCTACCCCTTCGGGGATATAGGCGTGATTTATGTATGTATGTATGTAGTCCATTGCTGGTATATACTGATGATATACTATTATTCTAAAAGTAACTAAATAACAGGTGATGGATGTCTCGCGGAAATTTATTGTGCTGGGATAGATAAATTATATATATTTTATAATTTATTGGAAACAAAAGAAAAATGTCGAACAGGCAGGCTTAACATAAGTAATTAGACTAAATTTTATAAGACTAATGCGGTAAAATTTGCCCCCTATCAGTTTTAGAACCCGGGACCTCTTGGTCCAAAACCCAGCGATCTGACCATTCGATAAAACCGGCCGTAACAATTGTTCCAATGATAGGATTCATTGGAAAGCGATGAGGCGTCATAAAAAATATATTACTTTTTTATACTTTAGTTTGAGCATTGACAATGCATTTTATATATTAGCTCAAGCATCTCTTTATGAGCCAATAATTTCCGAATCAAACTTTACGACGGAAGCCGGCTTTTTAGCTTTACAACTTGTATATTTTCGGTTAGTTTCTTGTTTAATGGGGGTTTGAATAAGTAATACCTTTTTTTCTGAGCTGTGTGGTGACGGCAGAGCAGAATACAATTCGATTTTAATTTTAACATTATATAAATTGAAGCGGAGAGCTAGTGGATGGGTGGTGGTAAATCCTAGTTAAATGAAAAAGCGAATAACAACGGTGAAAACTGGGTTTTTATTATAATATTTTACAAACAGAAAAGTGAAGCTACCTATCGAACCAAAAAGCAATTGTCACATCAATCAATCAATCTTAAAAAAATAGACAAAAACCATAACTATAAAAAAGGTACATTGTTTTATAAAAAGGTTAAATTTCCAAACGGCTCGGCAACATAAATGTTAGAAAAATTAGTACAACCCCAAAATCTTTGTACAGAATACAATTGTCACCACCCCCATCTCTCCCGTGGATGTCGTACAAGGCGACTAAGGGTAAAGACAGCTATGAGTATTTGGCAGAAGCATTACTCCCCTGACAATATACTGCGATTTGTGTATTAATGGCAATAGGCTCGCCACCTGGGCACTAACTTCATTGGCAAAAAGAAGGTGTTAATTCACCTCTGCATATGATACCCAAAGAGGGTTGGTGTCAGGCAGGCGGCCGGCCGTAAAACCTAAGCCAAAACTTTTAGCAGTATGGATTGGAATGTTGTCATTCCAATCACTCTCTCCGTTCATCGATCTCTCGACATGGTCCGTTCTGGCTCTTTTCTATACATTCATTCATCACTAGCACCTTTACGGTGTGATGGATGCTATGAATCAAAAGGGAGTGGATGGCTTGATGACGTCTGACCGACTGGGAAGCAGGGAGAAGAAGGAGAATTCACCTCTGCATATCCCTTCGGGGATATAGGCGTGATTTATGTATACCTTTTTATTTCGTTAGAAAGCCTGTTGACATAGGCGCAGTGGCTGAAAACTAACTGTTCCGTTTAGAACATGGCAAGCGTATGATGATGCTAATTCTTCTTCTTCTTCAGCTGAATTGGAGTCGGCACAGTATTTTTTTATTTTTTATAAAAGTTCAATAAAGACGGAAAGGTCTATGTCGAGAGACCGATAAACAGAGAAAGTGATTGTGATGAAAATTAAAAAAATATTCAAATAAAAATCAAAGTATTTGAATTTGTAGAACACCAATAAGACTAAGGGCCTGTTTCACAATCGACAAGTAAGTTCTAAGTAGCTTACTTCGCAGATCATTTGACAGTTGTAATATGAATTATATGTCAATTGAACTGGGAAGTAAGCTACTTCGAACTTACTTGTCGATTGTGAAACAGGCCCTTAGACTTTTGTGCCCGATAAATGGCAATAGGCTCGCCACCTATTACATGGGACTTAACATAATTGGCGAAACGCGGGTGAGAATTCACCTCTGCCTACCCCTTCGGGGATATGGGCGTGATTTATGTATGTATGTATGCAATAAGACTAACTGGCGCACTCAGAGACGTCAAATAACTTTAATGAGTACCTAATATCAAAAAAATTCAATTAAATCTAGACCATAGGCCCAAGGAGAATAGCGACTAGTTTTGAATTGTCATTTTTATAATATAATGAGTACTGAATGTCAAAAAATGACAATTCAAAACAATTGAAGACAATAAATTCAAAGTCGGTATTCAGGTCTAAATTAAATATTTTATTTTTGGCATTATTATTCATTAAAGTTAATTGCCGTCTCCGAGTGCGGCAGTAAGCGATCACAATCGCATAAGGATAGCGCAAGGGCTAGGGTAGGTATATTTACAAAGTGGCATCTCAACGGACCGCTGTTATACAACCCAGCGCTTAGCCTGGCTCATGGCACGTAATATTAGACTAATCCTTTCAATACGAGATTTATAGCTCATTGTGTACTATGCTCAACGTGGATTATGCCGGGTTCAAGTAGGCGATATTGACTGCGCATTGTTCTGAGGAACACTATGCAATTAGTATACAGGCCGTGCATGAGATTGGCTGAGCTGATAAAAGCAAACATTTAGGGGTGATTTTCATGATAGAAAGTTTTATATCAGATTTGTATTGGTTTACAGTCTAAAATAACAGATTTTTCACCTCTCATGCTCTGAAAGCTTTGTGCAGGATAAGCCTTATATCAATGGGAAAAACAATTTGCTTCAGTATTCAAAACTGTACTAATTTTAGTTTGAATTTTAAGAAATGTTATGACAAACTGCTGTTTTATTTAATAGCAACTAAAGTGAAAAGCAGAGTTTCTAACTCGTCCACAAAACTATTTTTATCCTCGACATTACTATCAGCTAAAAGTCTCCGATAAAAATGTTTCGTTTTGTGCACTTGATGGAAAATCTACTATTGTAGGACCTTAAATAAGACTATCTGCCGCACTCAGAGATGTCAATTAACGTTGATGAGTACTTAATAAAAAAAAGTCCATCAAAACTAGACCATAATGTGCTAGTCATACAAAGTTTACACAATCGCAGGCCAAGGGTTCTATGCCACTGCGCTACCGAGCTCTCTTCATGTATGTATATTTTTAACTAGTGGTTGGCCGCGGCTTCGCTCGCGTTAATCTCGGTTGTTATGTAGCCCTCCTCGATAAATGGCTATCCAACACAAAAATAATTTTTCAATTTGAATCAGAAGTTCCTTAGATTAGCGCGTTCTACCAAACAAACAAACAAACTCTTCAGCTTTATAATATATAGAATAGATTAAAAACGTTATCTTAATATTATAATAATATCAAAGCTAGTGTGCTATTCCGAGTCTCTTGATTTGCTCATGTCAAAAAGAAACAATTAAAATGTAATCAAACACGGCGACGCAGATCGGAAGACGTGAAGAAATGTTAATGGTTTTATAATAGCTTTATCTCTTTCTAGTCTAATTGATCTGTAGAGAAGGCGATATCGAGTCGATTAGTTCGATTTAACTGTTTGCTAGATTGAAACTGTGGAATTGAGATCTTCCTCGACTTATTTACTATAGTGGAATTTTACTGCCATCTTATTGGAATCTGTCGCCATAATAATAATGTTGACAGGCTTATTGTGTTCGGACAATCTGTGATAAGATAGCCAGCCCCTCTGCGGTTGAGGGTTCCAGGTGAAGCTCGATTTCGTCTTCGGCCCTTATCGTCACTTACCATCAGGTGAGATGAAGGCCAACAGCTTCCCCGTCTAGCATGAAAAAACTCTTTGTAAGTAACAGTCCATTATCCAAATTGCTTCGTGAATAAACTAACCGCTAACCAGCGGCCAAACTATTACGTAAACACACGAAAAAACTCCGTCAATACAGCCTTTGCCTCATTGAGACAAAACAAAGAAATCGGCAAACAATTGGGCGAAAGTTTATTTCGACATTCCTTTTATATTAGTTTAGTGATTTCCGTGAGAGTGTTGACACAAAGGAGCGCAGATAAAGCCGTTGTGAAGTCTGGTAAATACACATTTCTGTTCGGAAATACGCAAATACAGTAGTTATTCTTGTATCAGATATCTGTAGTCAATAAAGCACATTTTGCACATTTCACGTTACGATGACTAAACCTCTGTGTTAGGTATATATGCATACCAAACAAAGGTTTCTTTGTGTCTTCTGTCTGTCTGTCTTCTATGCTGGCCTGGGTGCGAACAAATAACGTAAGGCCAGCCACGACTCATCCCATGAGTGTCGTAAAAGTCGATTAAGGGAGATTGCTTAGTGTTGGTTCATTTCTACCTGAATGGTAGAGGGCGAACCACCAACAACAGCATACCCAAAGAGGGTTGGTGTCACGCAGGCGGACGCCTTTAAAACATGTGCCAAAACCTTAAGCAGTATGGATTGGAATGTTGTCATTACAATCACTCTCTTCGTCCATCGGTCTGTCGACATGGTCCGTTCCGGCTCTTTTCTATACATTCATTCATAATTAGCACCTTTACGGTGTGATGGATGATATCAGTCAAAAGGGAATGGATGGCTTGATGACGTCTGACCGATATGAATGGAAGAGGAAACATACTGCACCGACCCCAGATAGACTGGGAACAGGGCAGGGAGAAACAGAAGATATTATTATCAGTTAGTCAGATATCAGAAGAGTCAATAAATCACTTTACGTGATCTCCGATATAGAAACCTCTGTGCTAAGTAGATATGCATACAAGACATAATTATGTTTACTACAACACAATGGTTTCTTTATGTACCTATGCATACACATAAATCACGCCTTTGTAATAGTTTTTTTTTAAACATTTACATAATGCTCAAATAACAATCAAATCATAACACTGCTCAAGGTTTTTGATTAGGTTTTACAGCCTGCTCGACACTGCTGCTGTATGCTGTTGTATCGGCTCTGTGCCATCAACAAATAAGGTTGATAATCGAAATTTGAGAATTTTGTAAAATCTAATGCGCTGTTGTTGTACAAGTGTTGAAACCTAGTGTGAGAATAACAGAGTAACCTTTACGCCATTATTTTCGCACAATTTCGACTGACAAGTTCAAGATGAGTGTTGCATAAAACATTCCCATGAGCGCTTATTGTATTTCACTGAGTAAAATACATACATACATAAATCACGCCTATATCCCCGAAGGGGTAGTCAGAGGTGAATCAAGCACCCACTTTTCGCCAATTAAGTTATAGGCCCCATGTAATAGGTGGCAAGCCTATTGCCATCTATCGCGCTAAAATCGCAGTATCTTTCTAGGTGGTATAAGAGGAATGCTGCTGTCCGTCACTCATCCCTGTCTTTACCCTGAGTAAAATACGTCAGCGCCATAATACACAAGTCACGCCTATTTATCCCCGGAGGGGTAGGCGGAGGTGTATTAGCACCCACGCTTAGCCAAAAACTATGTTAGGCCCCATGTATTCGCTGGCGAGCCTGTAGGCAGGTACGTAAATCGAATTTTACTGTTAGTTGATAAAAGAGGAACGCTGCCGCCCATTACTCATTGCTGTCTTTACCCTACGTCTGGGAGAGATAGGGGGGTGATGCCAATTTAATCAGCACAACACACGGCATAGTTAGCCAGTCATTAAATAACATAAAAGTAACGTCAAATAAGGCCGTGGAGTATACATTTGTACTAGGTTTGGGTGGTAGTATTCTTCAAGTCCGCCTGGCTAGCTACTACAATCTTATCAAAATCTGTTGTAAAATTGACACAGCAATTTATTGTGTTCTGACAATTTCTGTTAAGATAGCCAGCCCCTGTGGTTGAGGGTTCCAGGTGAAGCTCGATTCCATCTTCGGCCTTTATCCTCACTTATCATCAGGTAAGATGAAGACATCAGGTATGCCGTGTGGTGACGGCAGAGTACAATACAATTGTCACCACCCCAAATCTCTCCCGTGGGTGTCGTACATGGCGACTAAGGATAAATCAGTCATGAGGAATGGGCAGCAGCGTTCCTCTTATATCACCTTGCAATGTACTGCGACTTTTGTGCCCGATAAATGGCAATAGGGTCGCCACCTATTACATGGGTCCTAACATAATTGGCGAAACGTGGGTGCTAATTCACCTCTGCCTACCCTTTCGGGGATATAGGCGTGATTTATGTATGTATGTATTTATGTAAGATGAAGACCAATAGCTTCACTGGCTCCCTGCCCTGTTCCCAGTCTGGGGTCGGCGCAGTATGTTTCCTCACGGCATAAAAAAGTAGTTATAATAGTTCTTATAAGGCGTCAACCGCCATCTTATTTATATAAAGCGCGGCAAAGTTATGTAGAATATAACCCACTTGTCCATCCAACAGGATAATTACACACCTGCATGCATTATACATTAATCGATCTCAAGATAGTATTTACGTTGGAACGATTAATAAATCTTGGACGAAGACAGGACTTGACGTTCTCTTCACGGTAGAACAGCTAAATCGTTTCAAAATGCATGCACGTTTTATAATATTAATGCATGTAGTTACTTTTACGTAAATGATGGTTGTTTTATGATAATCGAGGCAGAGAAGCTGTTTTTAGTACTTCTATTTTCAAGTGTAGGTGTATAATTATTATGATTTAAGTCTTCTAATAAGCACATTGAGGCACCCGAACGGTGGAGGGCAAACTACCAACAACAGCATACCCAAATAGGGTTTGTGTCAGGCAGGCGACCGTTCGGGTGGCCCAAGGTGCATAATATTAGTCTACACCGGGTAATTTCCTTCAGTCGCCATTTACGACACCTCAGCCGGCTAGTATGACCACTGAAACACGATATTGATATAGGTAGGTAGCCAATTATCGCTTTGAATCTAAAATACATGGATTTTTGACAGTTTAAAGCGATAAAAACAGTCAAAAATACATGGATTTTTATAGGGCATTTTAAAGGATACCATGTTATTCTTTCGCTCCCAGGTCAGCTTGGAAAACATACTATCTCGAATCTAACCGCTAAAAATGTCCCATTGTTCCACCACGAGCCACGGAAAACGTTTTGGACATTATGAGACAAACGCTTGCGAAAGTGTGGCCATTGTAAGTAATTGTTTCAAATTTAATTACCCCCTTTGTTAGGCGCAATGTTCTTGCCGTAGCTAACTGCGCCAGTATTGTACTCGTTTTGTGTGAAAATATCGCAATTAGACAATTAATTAAACCAGCAGGGAAGCGTCCTAGGCCCCTTACTATTTATCATAATGACATGCCCACTGTGATAAATTGTCCTATAACCTTATTTGCTGATGACAGTACTATGACTATAGAATGTGTTAATCCAGAAACATATGAACATGATATAAATAAATCGTTGACATCAATTATGACTTGGCTAATCAATAACAATCTAAAAATAAATTTAAGTAAGACATTTTATATGAAATTTAATCAAAGGACATCAAACATAAAATTCAATAACCTTAACCAAATATCTGGGGTTGACGTAACAAAGTTTCTTGGACTTAAAATAGACAGTAAGCTTGACTGGAAAGCACATATTAAATTTATTTCAAAAAAAAAATAGTGGTTCTGCGTATGCACTATTTAAAATTGCTCCAGTTTTGAATATTAATGGTCTTTTAACTGCCTATCATGGCTTAGTAGAATCAGTGCTTAGATATGGTATTATATTTTGGGGTAACTCCACGCACAAGGACGTAGCATTTAAAATGCAGAAACGCTGCATTAGAGCCATGTTTGGTCTGGAGACAACTGATAGCTGTAGACCATATTTTATTAAATACAAATTACTTTCACTTCCGTCACTTAATATCTTTGAAGTAGCAATGTTTGTAAAATCAAATCCTCATTTGTTTCCAAAGTTGGCGGATGGTGTTAAGCGTAATAGACGTGATTAAAATCGATTACGTACAGTGACTGCCAAGACATCACTAGTAAGAAAAAACATTTATGGTATGAGCACTCAAATTTTCAATAAATTGACAAGGGAATTTCGAGAAAAGGAGAAATGCTTTTATAATGATGATGACTTTTTAAAAGAATGATTTTGACTGTATGTATTTTATATTATTGTGTATTCAATTATTATTTTCCAAAATTTTACGTATGATTTAAATTGACAATTGTAATAAAATAATGTAATTTAATTAATTTTAATTCTTATGTAATGAATATTAGATGCTCATTCAACTGTAATTTTGTACGCCTTCTAAGGCAGAATATGTCGAGCAAAAATTGTTTTATATAAGATCTTTCATGTACACATGTTGCAACAAATAAAAATCTCATTTATCTCTTTTTTTTATCAGCCTGTTCCTGTGTTTCCGTAAACATAATGCATTGGCTCATACAGGCTTAGTTTTATAACTAACCCCCGAATGCAAAAACCTGCTGCATATAAAGTGACAATATTTAAATGTTAAGCAGGACTCCAACTTTGAGTGGCGTTTATGTATTCGGGGCTGATAGCGGTTTAGGCACCTGTCCGGATTGCAGTGGACGCAGGTTCGATACCCGCATCAAGACCATATAATTTTTCGAATTTTTTCTAACCACCATTTCATTATCTTATCATTACAAGCAACTTTCAAGAAGGTCGATAGCGCAGTGGAAGTGGAGATTGCGGAAACTACCAATGTTCGCTATGGCCAGTCATCGGATGTGTGACAAAAAAGGTACCCTAAAAGTCATGGGATCGGTGTTCGTGCTTCGCAAGGTACGTTGAGCCGTTGGTCCCGGCTAGGCGGCTGTATCTGCAGTTGTCAATACCCACCAACCCACACCAGGCCTGCGTGGTGGGTTATGGCATATTCTCCCTATATTCTTACATACATAGGGAAGGCTTGTGCCCCAGCAGTGGGGATATTAACGGTGAAGTGATGTATTAATAATAGTTTTGGGGATTGGAAACTGTTTTCTTTTTAATTGTGTCTAAAAATGTTATTTTATTTCCATACGTGTGAATCTGTAACTGGCTAATTCGTTTTCTAATTTTAATGATAAATCCAGAAGTGATACAGCTTTATCACTTCTGGACTATTTACTTGTAAATTGAAAATAATAATAATTGCATCGATTGTTGGAAACAGCCCCATTGGCCTACTTAAGACCCGTTGTAAGCGGTATGGCGAGCAAAAAGCTTAGACAGGGGCAATGTGTTCTTGGAAAATGACAGTGTATGAGTAGGTACCAAGTTTTCCAATCCATTTGTACAATAAGCATCACATTCGTATATTCATCATCACCAGCCCTTTAATGTTTCCACTGCTAGATGAACAGGCCTTCCCTATGGATGGAAGAATATAGGGAGAATTGGGGCATAACCACGACGCTGGCCCAGTGCGGATTGGTGAGTATTAACGACTGCAGCTGGGACCAAAAAAAAAAAAAAGAAAAAAAAAACCGCAAAAAGTTTTTACTAACCCACGTCCTTGAGTCTTCCAGCAGAGGACGCGGGTTCAATTTCCGCAGCATAAATTTTTTTGCAATATTTTTTCTAACACAAATTTATAATTTCTGCCTACCCCTTCAGGGATATAGGCGTGATTTATTATGTATGTATGTAAATTTATAATGTTTTGTTCAAATAAAAATCAAAATATAAGTAAACAGATAATATTTTGCTCTGCCGACAGTAAAAACAGTCCATATAACCTAAGCATAGACCACAAAAATCGCGGAAATTTCCATTTTTGTAAACCACTACATGTTCCATCCCAAATCTCTCCCGTGGGTGTCGTACAAGGCGACTAACGTTAAATCAGTGATGAGGAATGGGCAGCAGCGTTCCTCTTATACCACCGTCCTGGCAATGTACTGCGACTTTTATGCCCGATAAATGGCAATAGGCTCGCCACCTATTACATGGGACTTGACATAATTGGCGAAACGCGGGTGCTAGTTCACCTCTGCCTACCCCTTCGGGGATATGGGCGTGATTTACGTATGTATGTATGTACTACATATTCGATATTTGCTTCGCTATCTTTCATTCTAATGCTTCATTCATCGACGTGTCGTTTCCTTGTCAATGACAGCTGACAGTCGACCAAGACCGCGCCTCACTGGTTTCCACGGCACCTTCCGTAGTGCAGTCAGTATAGTAATAGTTTTATGACACATCGCGTTCGTGTGGCTCAAGTCATAGACTCAAGCGCTTTTTAGATATTGATAGGTTCGGATGTTCGGAAGTTCGGAGGAAGTACAAGGTTCTTAAGCCAGTTAAGGGCTATTATGTAAGCCGATTATACACTGTATTGCTATCGTCTACCCATCACTCTCACTCATAGGGAATGATAGCAAAGTGTGAGTGACAGGTAGACGAAATCAATCGATTTTTGAATCCTTTTTCTATGCACTAATAACGTGTCCGAGATTCATGGATCATTGCTTTATCTTCTTGCTTTATATTAAATGGTCTTTGTTGAAATGCAGATTTGTATATTTCCAAACTCAGCTTGTCTATATTTACCAGCTCGACGGACCAATTTCACCGCACACACAGAGCTAAAGTTAAGGTGAAACTAAACAACAATGTTAAAATGGTTCCACTAGTTAGTAATATTTAAGTTTTGAATAATTAAGTAGGCAATAAGACGAACAGTGTACATGAAAATTAGGGTAATTAATAATTATTATGCCAAATAAGATCCCTATTTAAGGGCAACTGGATAAATTTAAACATTATACAAATATCAACTATGTATATTCATGCCCGTCTATCCCCAAGTACGAAAGGAAAGGTACCATTAAGATGAATTATGCCAAGAACATTACAGTTACAATGAGATAATATTATAGCGAGCTCTATATTCATTACCTACTAAAAGACTTTGGTGGTTAGAACCCGAACCCGCGTCCGCTGCTATCCGGGCAGGTGCCTGACCGCTCGGCCACCCAAGATACTTATTAACTTGCCGAAATTCTTCTAACCTTTACACTTCACGTTATAAGCCAACGGGTACCCTCGCAATGTAGAAATAAATTTCAAACATTCCAAAGCAGATATTTTTACAAATACCGTGCGTTCGGTTAAGCTTGGGTTTGCTTTATAAACTATTCGATTTTTAATTTTAACATTATATAAATGTTAGAAAAATTTGTTCAAAGATTTTGGTGGTTAGAAAAAGAATTTCGAAAAATTATGATCTTGAGGCGGGAATCGAACCCGCGTCCGCTGCTATCCGGGCAGGTGCCTGACCGCTCGGCCACCCAAGATACTTATTAACTTGCCGAAATTCTTCTAACCTTTACACTTCACGTTGTAAGCCAACGGGTACCCTCGCAATGTAGAAATAAATTTCAAACATTCCAAAGCAGATATTTTTACAAATACCGTGCGTTCGGTTAAGCTTGGGTTTGCTTTATAAACTATTCGATTTTTAATTTTAACATTATATAAATGTTAGAAAAATTAGTTCAAAGATCGAAAATGTTAGAAAAATTAGTTCAAAGTATCGAAAAATTATGATCTTGAGGCGGGAATCGATTCCCGCCTCAAGATCATAATTTTTCGAAATTCTTTTTCTAACCACCAAAATCTTTGAACTAATTTTTCTAACATTTATATAATGTTAAAATTAAAAATCGAATAGTCTACTAAAAGACCTTGCCTTGTCTAGAGCTTTCGCAAGTTTAACACTGGGACGTGTGCCTAAGGTCGCTCTCACAGAATCTTACCGAATATGGCTGGGCAGAGAAAGAAGTCGAAGGTGAGTGTTGACATGTTGTAAAGGGATCCCGTTAACCTACACTTGGGCCACAAGTTCTAAGCGCTGCCACTGACGTCCCTCCCTGCCACACTATGGACCCGGCACCCGCACGGTGACTCCATGGAATGCTAAGAGTTCTCTCTTTCTCGGGCTATAGTTCATTATATCAAGGGCCTGTTTCACAATCGACGGGTAAGTTCTGGATAGCTTACTTGGCAGATCATTTGACATTGTAATATGAAATATAATGACTGACGGCCGCCTTGGTCGAATGCTCAGATCGCTGGGTATTGGCCAAGAGGTCCCGCGTTCGAATCCTGGTAGGGGCAAACTTTGTGATGACCACAAATGTTTGTTCGCGAGTCATGGTTGTGTATATGTTTATGTAGTATATTTTCAACATTTACATACCTAATTATATTAAAAATATGTCCGTCATATAGTATCCATAACACAAGGGCTTAGGCTACTTACTTTGGGCTAGATGATAGGTGAGTGTAAAAAAAAATATGTCAATTGAACTGCCAAGTAAGCTACCTATTCCGAACTTACCAGTCGATTATTAAAACAGGCCCTAATAAAACCTTTCCGCTTACTCTTTCAACTTGAACCACTCTGACGTTAGAAAGTCAATACATATTCACCATAATCGATGCGCCAGCGCATCCGCGCACAATAACAACGGTTAATTACATTATGAGCCCGATCGATTGTAAAAACTGATGCTGTGACCTGGTTGTTTACTTAGATTTTTCTGAAATTTCTTTTTCTTTTTGAAAAAGTCGTGAAAACAAAGTGAAATTTTGTTTCCACAATGAACCCATTATGAAAGTTTAATTTTTGGATATTTTTGAATTACAAAACTCGTACATTATGGTGATAGGAGATAAGATAAAAATGTTTGCCACCCCTTTTCTTACATAGGTGTCGAAGCACTTCGAATGAGGACTCGTTAATATCAATGTATAACCTGGATCTATGTACAGTCAACAGCACGTCATATTAACACAATAATGTCAAATTTATTCAATCGACTTTGTGCTTTTCTTCAAACAACTTAAGGTTGACAATTGATGTCTCAGTGTTGTATAGTCTGACGTCTGTCCATTTTGCCCTGATAGTGCGAATTATAGTCGTTTTCTACCGTGTATTCACGATATTCCAGCAAGTATTCGTGCTAACTGCGAGCAGCAATTTGTGGCAGCATAGCAAAAGTTATATTAAATTTGTTAAATGTCAAAGGTTGGTAATCTCTGGCTCTTGTGTCGCATCCGTTTGTGTTAGCATGCATGGTCACGACATTTTGAACACGAGTTGACTTCATTTATTTCAATGGAAGCACCTTTTCGTACAAATTAGGCAATACGTACGACTCGAGAACGTATTTTGTGTTTTCAATACCAAAATCTGCTTATTGGCAGAGAAACAGAACCTGAATTACTTCTTATAGAATTATTTTTAAATACAGCATTGAACATACAAGTGGCTAATATCAAGTGATATGCGATAACAAGACAAAAACCTTTATAACACGTCATATCACTTGATGGCAGAGTTGCCGTGTAATGCCGTGTGGTGACGGCAGAGTAGAATACAATTGTCACCACCCCAAATCTCTCCCGTGGGTGTCGTACAAGGCGACTAAGGATAAATCAATGATGAGGAATGGGCAGCAGCGTTCCTCTTATACCACCCAGCAATAGCAATTTACTGCGACTTTTGTGCCCGATAAATGGCAATAGGCTCGCCACCTATTACATGGGACCTAACATAATTGGCCAAATGTGGGTTCTAGTTCACCTCTGCCTTCCCCTTCGGGGACATAGGCGTGATTTATGTATGTATGTATATCACTTGATTGACAGCATTGAGCTGTATTTAAAAAAAAAAAAATGTTTCTCTAAATAGTACCCCTGCTTTTTTCGCTAGTATACCTCTTATCATCTACTTCTTCTATCTTCTACACGTTATACATATACAATAATGACACCTATTTAGCCCCGAAGACCGCTTGAAGCAGAGGTGGAATAGCACTCACGTTTCGTCAGTTATGTTAGGTCCCATGTAATATGTGGCGAGCCTATTGCCATTTATTGGGCACAAAAGTCGCAGTTCTTTGCTAGGTGGTAGGTATAAGAGGAACGCTGCTGCCCATTCCTCATCACTGATTTATCCTTAGTCGCCTTGTACGGCACCCACGGGAGAGATTTGGGGTGGTGACAATTGTATTCTACTCTGCCGTCAACACACGGCCGAGATCTTAATGGTGGTGGCAATTGTATCCTCAGGTCTTCGATGCTGGCCTGGTAGCGAACAAATAACGTACAATGGTGACCCCGACTCATCCCATGGGTGTCGTAAAAGTCGACCTTTACGGTGTTATAGATGATATGAATCAAAAAGGAGTGGATGGCTTGATGGCGTCTGACCGATATGAATGGAAGAGGAAACATACTGCGCCGACCCCAGATAGACTGGGAACAGGGCAGGGAGAAGAAGGCATTTGTATCCAGCTCAGCCACCACCGCACGGAAATATGCAATCAAACCAACAAACCAGTAAACAACACGAACAACTGTTACTAACCTGTTCGGCTGAGTCGAACAGACTTTATGTTAATTAGGTGTGTGCACACATTTGCATGGGCGCTCCTATGCAAATAATTATCGCTTTGTACCAGATCTGCGGCATCTAGAATTAGCTCTGAACGCGGTGGTAATGTCCCGGAAAACGCAATGTACAGCGGAAACGTTAGAAGCGATCGCGGTGAGATTTCTAATAACATATCAACTGTGCGTTAAATATTAACACTGGTAACTTTCTTTGAAATCGTGTGTCGTTATGTCGTACAAACACATTTATAATTAAAGCATAATATCCCCGAATGGGTGGGCAGAGGTGAATTAACATCCACGTTTCGTCAATAACGTTATGCCCGAGGTCTATTGCCATTTATCGGGCACGGAAATCCCAATACGGAATAAGAGGACGCCTGTTGCGCATTACTCATCCCAAGTCGCTTAGTACGATACCCGCGGGAAGAGATGGGTGGTGGTGACAATTGTATGACAAAGCGGATTTGTCGTCACCACACGGCCACACTAATCGCGATGAGATTTCTAATAATATATACTCTGTGCGTTAAATATCACTCGTAACTTTCTTTGAAATTGTGTGTTATTTTGTCGCGTTTCAGTTTATTACGATATTAGCTCAAACTCATTTGCTTGCGTGAATGTCGTCAATGTAGAATCATCATCATCATCATCATCATCAGCGTCACCAGCCCTATAATAGCCTATAGGGCTGGTATAATAACATATAACTGCTAGGACATAGGCCTTTGCTATGGATGGAAGAATATATCGTAATAGGTCGTCCAGTGCGGATTGGTGGGTATTAATGATTGCAGATGCATGATTAACATAATTGGCGAAATGTAGGTGCTAGTTCACCTCTGCCTACCCCTTCGGGGATATAGGCGTGACTTATGTATGTATGTAGATGCATCCCTTCGACGAAAAATAGGCGTTACTTATGTATGTCTGTGTATGAATTCTTTAAATGCTTTATGGTTGTAAATCAATCTGACAATTCATATAGTTTTGCATAGTCTGACTTGCTGTTGATGTTACTACCTAACAAACACTTACTGGCGCACTCAGAGATGTCAGTTAACTTTAATGAGTATTTAATGTCCAAAATTTTCATTCAAATCTAGACCATAGACCCGGCAAGAATAGCGACTAGTTTTGAATTGTCATTTCTTGACGTTAAGTAATCATTAACGTTATTTGACGTCTCTGACTGCCGCACTCAGAGACGTCAATTAACTTTAATGAGTATTTACTATCAACAATTTTCGTTCAAATTTAGACCATAGACGCGGCAAGAATAGCGACTAGTTTTGAATTGTCATTTTTTGACGTTAAGTAATCATTAACGTTATTTGACGTCTCTGAGTGCGGCAGCTAGGTTATCACGTTCGATAACAATTTGTATTCTGCTTTACCATCTAACTTCAGTTAAGTAGAAATAAAGTATACCACACTCTGAAGAGGCGTGATGTTTGTTATACTACATAACACATACATAATATATGTGCTACAGTGTTATAACACCACAAATAAGTTTCGATAACCGATAACGGATAAATTCCTTAAAAGGTTGCTCTGTAAACAAAGACAGTATACTATAACTATATTACATCAAAGGACAATACTGGCAAAATTTTAACACACAAAGGAATTCCATAAAACGCTACAAAGGTTCGTGTCTGCCTCCGATTATTAATTAAAAAATCGATAACTATTTTAAAGCATAGCGGTGGATAGCGATCGGCCCGGTTATACCGTAGAATTGACCGCGTCTTATAATAAATGTCGAAATCCCATACTTCCTACGGCGTTCTTTCGATCATACACCGTATTCGTATACTTTGGAACTAACATTTAACATTAGAAGAGCGCCGCAGCTTAGCAGCGGCCTGCGTTTGCGAAAACTAAGCAATATTCGCAAAGGCCGGCTATTGGATGGGTGACCAAAAATGGCGGCGAAAATTGATAGATTTTGACATTTCTATGACACTTTGCTCACCATTAGCGCCACAAACAGACTAGATATTACGTTGAATGTAAGACACTATCACGATTAGTGTTTTTTGCAAAACTAGTGTTCAAGTATTAAGTTACTAATACAAAGAACATAACTTTTCATCGTGTTTCTAACATTTTTAAATAGATAAGTAGATGAGTTGTAAGCAGGACAATGAGTTAAAGGACTAACTGCCGCACTCGGGGACGTCAATAAATGTTAATGAGTACCTACATAATGCAATAAAATAACAATTCAAAACTAGGCGCTATTTTTGCCGGATCTATGGTATAGATTTAAATGAAATTTTGTGGCATTAAGCACTCATTAAATTTGACATCTCTGAGTGCGGCGCTAAGGGCCTGTTTAACCATCTTCGGTTAGCGACTATCCAACAGTACCTATAAATTCAAATAAGGAACAAAATTTGTCTGAATTCAACTGTTATAATTAACTTAATCAGATGTGGTGAAACAAGGTTTAATATTCACGAATAACTTTATTTTAGAAATAAAGACAAAGTATTAGCGACATTTGATAAATAACATGACATTTAATTATATAAATAAAAAATTCGATGCAAAATTTAGTTAAATTTAGATATAACGGCAATTAAATCGAAACGGTATGGCACAAACAGTTAAGTAATTTAAATAAGATTCTGTAGCCAATAAATTAACATGAGTATTTTAATTTTAAGTTAATATTAGGAATCTGAAATGAGATAGCAAAGCATAATACAATTCAGATAGAAGTGCTTATTAGTACCTACTATCTATGGCAAGTCAAAGTATAAAAAACTACTATAAAATTGCTCAGATTGATTGTCAACCATAATCATTGAAACTAACGTACACCTACATACAATAAGCCTTCTTCTTCTTTTTGGTTAATGGCGTCTATTCAGTATATTTCGCCAGTCTCAAGTTGTATGCTTAGTTCAGTATTGTCACTTTGACTACATACAATAAGTATCTAACACCCTTTTATTCCCGTAGGGGTAAACAGAGGTAATTCGCATAACATCGGGTGTGAGCTTATTAACTACCTACCTACCAGAAACCGCAGTACATATTGCAAGTGGTAAATGACAATAAACTCGCCATCATCATTTTACATGGGACCTAACGTGATTGCCGAAACGTGAGTGTTAATTCACCTGACGGGGCTTACACTTTCGGGGATAAACAGGTGTGATTTATGTAATTATGTAGGCTATACATGTATGTTTAATAGCTACAATTGTCGAGAAGCTGATGTCGAAGAGGTGATTGATTGGCTCATTTGATCAATGTTTACGGGAATGGGTGAACAAAAATGGCTGCAGTGTATGTTAAGTCATTATGCATCTGCAGTCGCGAACCATTTTTCCTAAATAATCTATCAAGTAGAAGTGGTCACATCCCACTTCCCCACTTCTGGCAGAAGTGCGGGGAGGGTGACATAATTAAATAGACTGATGATGATGTTGATAACAGTTATGAAGATCATCTAAAGTGTGTAATATATGTGATTATAAGGAGAAAAGCAATTACAATTATTATTTATTACTATTTTTATTACATTTTAAATTAAATTCAATAACCCATTCCGATAGTATTCTACGAGTATTAGGTTTTCGTTATCAAATTGCCGATATTAACCCAATGACGTAAAAAACCATGTTTTCGTATGCTCAACATAAAAAACATTATTTCACACGAAAAATAGAAAAATAAACCCATAAAATGGTAGGTATACAACATGTAAAGAAATATCTCACCCCCCTGAATATTACCCATGCTAAAATAGTCATATAAATACTAAAGAAAAATGTATGGAAAATTTGAAAATTGTACATTTTAAAATTTTTGACATCACCATAGTTTTTATGTAGCATGGGTAGTGTTCAGGTGTGTGCTTTATTTCTGTTACATGTTGTGTTACCTACCAAAAATATTTTTTTATGTAGGTAGTCTTAACATGCAGCAAAAAATATATCGTGACCGTATTATTAATTACTATTACTACATTAAATAAATTTCAACCATTTACGAAGCCTTAAGACACTAAAAGAAAAACAAACAAATCTCCCATTTACCTGCAACACTGTCCAATTACAAACATTCCATTACACCAGAGCACCATTCAATAGCACTTTTCACTTGAACAGAGAGAAATTTCGCAAATAAACCGGCACTTGCACTAATAATATAATATTTTACACACAGTACTCGAATCGGGAACGTTTTTGTTTTAATCGATAGGCGCGTACGCTTTGTTGTGACCTACAGAACTGACTGATAGCTACTGGCTCCCTAGCTTGTAGATGCGCCGGCGCACGGTGCGCGGTAAACGCTGAGCATTCGAAAACTGAGATGTGTAGTGCGCTCGCGTATCTTGATGCAACTGGGTAGTGTTTAAAAAAACTGAAATAAATAATAGAAGGAAAAAAAAAATAACATAGTAAATCATTAACAGTGATAATATAGCTTTTTAGTCAACTGAGGCCGCTCGAAATTGATCCGGTGGGATGAGTTGCCTAAATAATAAATAAAACGTGGGGCTGCAAAAATTAGAGGTCAGATAAATATCGAATACAAAGATGAAGAATAAAGACCTTTTTTAATTGGAACATTACAATATAAATGTTAGGGAAATAATTTCATAGAAAATTCTGATTAAAAGAAGTTTGAAAAATTAGTCTTGATGCGAGAATCGAACTTGCGTCTTCTGCAATCTGGGCAAATGCCTATACCAGTCGGCCACCCAAGATCTTTTTTCCGCATTAACTACTATAATTTATCGAACATTGTCTAACCACAGTTTTATTTGAAAAAAGCTGTCTTTTAGGAAATTTGTAGCTTTGTTAACAGTCATCATGTTAGGTTTTTAAGAAAGCTTAATTCTATTTAGGAACATTCAATGTAAAACTTTAATTTTAAGCTGGTTACTATTAGGCGTTGCATTCAACCCACAAACTATCAAATCTCTCCAATCAGCAAAGAATATCGTGGTCTCTCCAATCAATTTTCTGTCGCAAAGTATTTACATAAAGTATAAAATATCTTATTTGAAAAATATGACAGTTTGAGGTACCCTGACGTGTTATAAATTGACCGCACACATAACAATACCCATTTGCAATTAAAGTTTAACATTGACCGTTCTCGTGACTGGACAATAGTATAATATCACCTTTATTTCAAGGATGCCTTTTTTTATGCAGTTCCACAATACCAATTCCAGAATACGCTTTGTTGTATCCTTGTATAAAAAAAGTCAAAATCGTATATCTGGCTTACATCTCATAAGTACAGTCGTAAGGAAAAATTTTATCGAAACTTTTTGATAATAAATTGTTTAATAGTAATCCCGTACAATTTATTTCGGTTTAAACCAAGTCGTGCTTATTTAATCAAAGCCAAATAATTAGATAGGTAAGAATTTCACTGCCAAAGTATCAAACCCATTCGGTCGCAGTGGCCACTCACGCGTCGATTTATAACATATGAAAACTGCGGACACTAATAGCTTTAAGTATCAAGCATTCAATAATAAGGCCAAAGACACACTTCGCTAGACTCAGTCCACGATAAGAAGTCACACTCCGTGGTCAACATCATGTTTACCATCCACTAAGTACACCTATTACATACAAGAAGAATACGTCAACATGTCCACTTGATTTGCTTTCGGTATGTTTCGGTTTATATGATTGGCGAACTGTTGGAAATTGTATCTTCTTCTCCCTGTCTTTTCCCAGTCTATCTGGGGTCGGTGCAATTTGTTTCGATTAATATCGGTCAGCTGATGCCATCACGTATACAACATTGTATACAACAGAACGGATCACATTTTGAGCATTTGATAAATTTTTTTTTTTAATAAAATTAAAAATGTTATGATCTGAGTTTCATTTAATATGCTAGGTTATTTAGGAAAAAATAATGCTTATGAGTAGCCCTTTCAAACGCTATTATAAAATACAAGTAATTTTTCTATCACATTTGGCGGGTTCGATTCCCGGTTGAGGTAGGCGATTTTTTAAAAATCTGTGAATGCAGTTCTACTTATTATTAAAAATAAAACGATGTCTTCTTTTAGTAAAATATCCTACGTTCATATTTAATATACTTTCCCTCCGTGTGGCTTGGCCGTGGGACGCCCTGTATACTGCTCAAGTCTTGGCTTAGGTTTCACCGGCCGCCTGCATGACTTTAACCCTCTTCGGGTAGTTACACCTACCTAATAAAGTATTTATTAAATTTAACGAATTAACCATCCGTGTTTTATTATAACGAGATTCACTCCACTGGCGTCTTATCGTAGATCTCACTTATCACCGATGTCTGTTTAGCACTAAATATAGCTGGTTAACATAGTTATATTGGCAGAAGTAAAAGTGTTTAGTTCACGCCAAACTGACGACTCTTGAGCTAACTAGAGATCAAAATACAGTCATTAACATGTCAGGTTATCCCCAACTAAAACTAAAATATTTTCCATCAAAAATCAAGTTTCCCCAAATATTAATACTAAAGTTTCATCGTCGGTGATATATGTGATGTATGTAATTATTTGACTGGTCCTCTATTTTCGCCACTATAAAATGTATGTATAAATAATTGACATAGTAATTGAATGATGTAACGAAATGCAGGCTAATGACTCCTGCGTGTACGAAGACACTTTATATACTATGTGACACACTGAGTAGCGGTGGTTAATAATTTAGTTACTTGTCAGGTTCGTGAGTTCAATTTGCTTTATAATCGCCATAAGCACTTCAATCGCTGTCACCATGAAACGGTAATGTATTTTGAGTCGTGATTAAAATTTAGAATGTTTATTGGTGTTCAAGTAGTCGACAGTTATATGTAGTGTTTATTTATGGTGTACAAACAATTTCTACATTCACGCCTTGTCGTGTGGTGACGGCAGAGTAGAATACAATTGTCACCACCCCTAGTCTTTCCCACAGGTGTTGTACAAAGCGACTAAGGGTTAATATGGCGATGAGCTATAGCTGCAGCATTACTCTTAACCACACAGCGCCTTAATATATTAATCTTTATTAACAAAACTTAGGGCTAGAACAGTTAACAATAGTTAAAAATATTAATACACTTTGGTAAAAATATAGCAATATGCCTGAGCTAGGTGTGACATCCTGTGTTTCAGGCGGTAAAAGATCATAATATATAATATTTTAAAAATAATCTTTAGATAATAGAGACAAAAACATGTTGAAATATTTACTAACATAATAGAAGAGCAGTTAATTTTAAAATTGAATTCCTTTAATGTTTATGAAACAACACACGGTTCTAGGAACGCATTTACTTACTAGCTACGGATCGAAGCACTGTTTTCCTTTCTTGCGTCGATATGTAAGTAAAGCAAAGCAAAAGAGGAAATGCGGGTTAGTTGCCAATGGATCAATGAAATAATTAAACTGTCTTCAATTCAAAATTCAAATTTCTTTATTGCGATGCACAGGTTACATCGATGTTACATTAATAAATTGATCATATAATATAATACAATTAAAAAAATACACTATACTATAATTAAAAATATCATTTAAGCCATAAAATCTATTGTCAAGAAGCCATTTATTTAATTTAATTTTGAAATGTTTTAGGGGTAACTTTTTAATTTCATTTCATTAACAGTTACTCCTAAACAGCTTAAGGGATTTAAGCTATGGATATGGAAACTATCCGCCGTGTGGTGACGGCAGAGTAGAATACAATTGTCACCACCCCAAATCTCTCCCGTGGGTGTCGTACAAGGCGACTAAGGATAAATCAGTGACGAGGAATGGGCAGCAGCGTTCCTCTTATACCACCTAGCAATGTACAGCGACACTTTTGTAACCGATATATGGCAATAGGCTCGCCACCTATTACATGGGACCTAACATAATTGGCGAAACGTGGGTGCTAGTTCACCTCTGCCTACCCCTTCGGGGATATAGGCGTGATTTATGTATGTATGTATGTATATGGAAACTAGGTATATGACACACAACAATAGCAGTATAATCGCAGGCCGATCTATCCGGCCGGGCTATCCACTTCACTTTTACTGCCTATTCTAATTTTTTGTTAACGTATTTTTCTTATTTGTTGTCTTTGTGCTGGTCAATAAATGTTTATCTTTCTTTCTTTCTTCACTATTGAACTAAGTAGATAGCCCGCTGTGTTGAGATGAATAAACATACAAACATACATACATATGTCACGCCTTTCTCCCACAGGGATCACTTCTTTCCACTTGCTACGATCCTTACATACTTCTTTCGCATCATCCAATCTCATCGATCTCTTCATGCATGCCCGTCGATTTCGGGTACTCTTGACCTGCCCCTTTATTAATAGACTTTCAATTTGATTATGAAAGATCCGATGAATAAAACAGTTGCAAAATCCAATTTACAATAATAATATATTATCATACAAAAATATTAAAAGGAGGGAAGGAGTAGGCAGAGGTGAGTTACTACTATGTTATGCCCTATGTAATATTGTTATATTTCGGATAAATAAATTTTTAGCTATAACAAGGATAGTGCTCCTCATCCGTCACTATATTTTAACATCTTTATTCGGCTTGTACGGAACCCGAGGAACGTGGGTATTAACGACTTCAGATGCAGCCGGGACTAACGGCTGAACACGCCTTCCGAAGCACGAAGGAACTCGAGATAATATTTTTTTGGTCACCCACCCAATGACCGGCATCCATATTGTTAAGTTTATGCAATTGCAGGCGACTGCGCTATTGAGCTCCTCGAAAATTACCTAGCTTTTTCAGTCCATTCCAAAAAACCCGCTTTCCCCCTAACAACTTTAAATACTACGCGGGCGTGTATGTTTACAAGAAAGCAGCATCCTAACTAATTACACCTAATTGTTTAGAATTAAAGAAGGCTTGGTATTCTGTACAAGTGGCTAAGTGCAGTACTGTCGCTAGTGCGGGGCTAGTATGCTAGCAGCCCATATATCCTTGGTGTAGTGTAGTTGGTTTCAGTGTCAAATGTATCAAAAATTTGATGAATATATATTTTTTTTGTTTATATGTTTATATTTCTTCTATGCTGGCCTGGGAGAAAAACAAAATAATAACGTAGAATAGACCAGCCCCGACTCATCCCATGGGTGTAAAAGTCCACTAAGGGAGAATGCCCGGTGTAGACCAATAAGCACCTTGGGGCACCCGAATGGTGGAGGGCAAACCACCAACAACAGCATAGCCAAAAAGGATTAGTGTCAGGCAGGCGGCCGGCTGTAAAACCTATGTATGGATTGGAATGTTGTCATTCCAATCACTCTCTCCGTTCATCGGTCTCTCGATATGGTCCGTTCCGTCTCTTTTCTATACATTAATTCATCACTAGCGTGATGGATGACATGAATCAAAAGGGAGTGGATGGCTTGATGACGTCTGACCGATATGAAAAGAAGAGTAAACATACTGCACCGACCCCAGATAGACTGCGAACAGGGCAGGGAGAAACAGAAGATATATTTTTTGTTTATAACAACTCAAGCTTACAAAACAAATGCCTGTCAGCTACGAACGTCGTTAAGTGCAGATTTTCATCTTTAAATCAAAAAATAAGACGATGTATGTTTTGACACTGATTAGTTTTTTATACGGATGGCGCAGCTTGTCACACACTTTTCCTATGGCTTAAGTATTTCTTTGATGATTCATGAGTGCATGCAATAATAGATACCTTTATATGAATAAACCATATTTTATTTAACGAAATTGAACCTAATTCGAATGCAAGTTTTTCTTAAAATTTCTAGAACTTTTTTTTGATTGTATTGCCTTTAGTTATGCAACTTTTTAGCTTGATTAAATATAAATTTGGTGAATACTATTTTCCCATTTTGAGATCTTAAAATAGGTCTATTTTGTTTCATAGAACTTTGATCTCTTGTTTTAATATGATAAACTCGACCGTTCACTTTACATCATGTGTTGCAAACAATAATTTTAGTTACTCAGTGTTTATCTACTGATTTCCTTTTCACTGTGTTGCTGCGGTTAACGGGAGTCGCGCAGTGGCTAGTTATCTACTTAGCAGATGTACTTGGTAAATTTTGTAACGTTTCAAAGGCAATTTTCGGTGAACCACATTTTGTGAAGTTGCTTTATTTCAGGTTGTTAAGTGCAGGCAGTGTGAGTTGAGCTTATAACTGGTAGTTGTTAACTGGTAAAAAGGTCGATTTTAGAAAGTCAAAGGTAAATCTTTTTTGCCTCTTTTGTTCAGCAGCCGGGACCAACGGTTTAACATGCCTTCCGAAGCACGGAGGAACTCGAGATAATAAATGTTTGGTCACCCATCCAATGTCCGGCCTTAGCGAACATTGCTTAGATAACGCAATCACAGGCCAAGCGTGCTAAGTCATTGCGATAGCAAGCTCCTCTTGTATCTCGGTGACCTTTAATGGACAATGTAATGTGAGGAAGCGTCACATATCCTCAAGCGATTTTATCTCATAAAGTGAGCTGTAAAGTATAGTGAACTTAATCGGGCCTATCCTTAGAAAGCTTCTGGTATTAATTACATTTTATTATCTAATTAAGATTAGTCTATTGACGTTTATAGCGATCGTTAAAATTCGCATCTTTGAGAGAGATATCCTAATTTTGCCTGTAACTAGAAAGTCAAAGGCAAAGTTCATAACAGTGGTTATGCTACTTACTTTGGGATAGACGATGTGAAAAAAATACAGGTTTAATAAAACTTATCTATTTTTTTAATTAAAGAAATATACGTTCGGTTTTTAAGAGAGGTAGGAGGATCAGTTATTGCGATTGGATCATCATCAGCAACCCTTTTAATTTCCCGTGGGAAAATTCGTGGGAAAAATTCGTCCCAGAAGTGGGCCTTTCCTACGGGTGGAAGAATAAAGGGAGATTTATGAGCACAAAAATTTTATTTTCCTCTCGAGGCTCATTCCATCCAACCATGAATTTAGTTTTTATTTACAAGCTCCAACAATTAAGTAGATATTGACTCATTTTTTTGCAACACAGTGTAGTTTTTAAAACCTAATCTATTAACATTGGACATCTCATCGTGGTGACGGCAGAGTAGAATACAATTGTCACCACCCCAAGTCTCTCCCGTGGGTGTCGTACAAGGCGACTAAGGATAAATAACAGCGATGAGGAATGGGCAGCAGTTCCTCTTATACCACCTAGCAATGTAGGTAATGCGACTTTACTATTTTTTTTTTCTTGGACACACGGGTTTTCGGTATCTAGCGTCTTGACGATTCATAAGTGTATTGTAATCATACCAGATATGAATAAATGAATTTTGACTTTTTGACTTTTTGTTCCCGATAAATGGCAATAGGCTCGTCACCTATTACATGGTATATGACATATTGGCGAAACGTGGGTGCTAGTTCACGTCTGCCTACCCCTTCGGGGATATAGGCGTGATTTATGTATGTGTATGTATCTCATCGTGACAATTACCTCCACATTCCTGGCACCCTGGATATCTGTGATTATTCTGATAACTTATTACTATGCGATTTTACCAACTTACCTAATTAATCCCTTGGGTGTAATCAGACGTGTTTTATTTAATGGAATTAATTGTATATTTACATTATTGAGAGGCCCTAAATAGAAAGGATAGTGGAATTATAAAGCAAAAGTTAAAAAGCGATTACACAGACAGATGTCAATTTGTCGTGTGCGTTTAATTAACAGATTGGCTCCCCCGGGACCAAACATTTCCAAAGGGAGCGACTTTTCAACATTTCGGTACTGTGCTCGAGTTCAAGCGAGATCTAATAATAATTATCGCTGATTTAATACAAGAAACTTTTTGTCTTTCTGCCCTGTTCCCGGTCTATCTGGGTTCGGCGCAATATGATGTTTCCTCTTCCATTCATATCGGTCAGACGTCATCAAGCCATCCAATCCGGTTGGATTCATAATATCATTCATCATCTATCACACTGCCAAGGTGCTAGTGTTGAATGAATGTAAAGAAAGGAGACGGAAAGGAACCGATGAAAAGAGAGAGTGACTGGGATGACATTTCAATAGAGGTTTTGGTTAGCGAGCTTAGGTTTTACAGCCGGCCGCCTGCATGACACCAACCCTCTTTGGGTATGCTGTTGTTGGTAATTTGCACTCCACCATGCGGGTGCCCCAAGGGGCTTATTGGTCTACACCGGGCAGTCTCCCTAAGTCGACTTTCACGACACCCCTGGGGTGAGTCGGGCCTGGCACATTCTACGTTATTTTTTCGCTCGCATAAGGATTATAATTTTTCAATGTGTTAACATCTTCTTCCTTGCTCTTTCTTAAAGAATGATTTAACGTTACTAAGACAATATCTGCAAAATCCGCAAGCAGTTAGATTGTTATAAACGGAAACATCTGAATCTAACCCGATTTGAGTGCACTCGTGCGCGAGTGGGCGAAGACCCCTTTAAATATGCAGAAGCAACTTCTTCTTGTGGCCAAGCTGACGTGTTTAAAATTCATCCTGTGAGCGCTATCTCAGTTATATGTCGACACGTACAGTCAGCGTCGTATGTGGATTAACACTTTAGTGCCTTGTCACAATAACCTTTGTAAACATTGCCGGCAACTATTACAACAGCTCATGCGCGGTCGTTGTGTTAAGTGTTAATCAACCTATAACGCCAAGAGCATGTTAGGCTATCACAAAAAGTCTCTTTTGCTGTGATATGTCAGGGTGCGAATTTGCCGTGTGGTGACGAGCAGAATACTATTGGCACCACCCCCATCTCCCCGTGGGTGTCTTACTCCACATGCGTAGTCCTTCCGAAGCACGGAGGAGCTCGAGATTACCTTATCGAACATTGCTTAGTTTGCGCATTCGCAGGCCGATCGCGGTATTTTTATATTTATATTTAATTTCTAGCCCCCGATTACAGAAGCGCTACTCAAATTTTGAGCACTGCCTATAAAGTTAAGTGGACAATACCTGTCACAATTTGTAAAATTACTTAATAAATGTTAAGCAGGACTCAAACTTTGAGTAGCGTTTCTGTATTCGGGGGTAAGACCACTAAAACGCCAAAGCTGGTTCCAGCGGAAGCGACAGAAACAGTGTACAAAGTGCTCACACTGGCACTATTCAACAGTAGGGTATACGGCTGTATGTTTGTTCCTGTCTAGTCGACTCCGAGCCCCGACGTAAGCCGTCTCGATAGGGCGGCAGCTAATGAGTTCCGCCTTCTGATGGGAAACGAAGCGGGGCGGCGTGATTGCCACTAATGCTGTTAAAGCAAACTAAACGTCCTTTACAACGCTAACAAGATTAGGGACTAAATCTGTACTAATAATTATTATAAAGCTCAAGAGTTTGTTTGTTTGGTTGGTTGGGTGAACGCGCTAAACTCAGAAACTACCGGTTCAAATTGAAAAATTCTTTTTGCGTCGGATAGTCCATTTATTGAGGAAGGCTACAGGCTATATAACAATAAATTATATAAGCTTATAAGATTACGATAAGGGGAGACACAAATTATGCAGGATTACAATTTATCTCATCATCATCACCAGGCCTTTGACCTTCAATGTAACTGCTGAGGCACAGGCCTTCCATAGGGATGGAAGAATTAAGGGAGAATGGGCTATAGCTCATGATTCAACGGCTTAACATGCATTCTGCAGCGCGGAGGAACTCGAGATAATAAATTTTTGGTCACCCATCCAATGACCGACCTTACGAACATTGCCTAGTGTACGCAATCGCAGGCCGAGAACCGAATTATGTGCTAGCGAGCTCATTTTATATTATGTCGCCAATATTACATTGTTTCTCAAGATATTAGCCGTGTGGTGACGGCAGAGTAGAATACAATTTTCACCACCCCAAAACCCTCCCGTGGGTGTCGTACAAGGCGACTATAAATCATTGATGAGGAATGGGCAGCAGCGGTCCTCTTATACCACCCAGCAATGGACTGCGACTTTTGTGCCCGATAAATGGCAATAGGCTCGCCACCTATTACATGGGACCTGACATATTTGGCGAAACGTGGGTGCTAGTTCACCTCTGCCTACCCCTTCGGGGATATAGGCGTGATTTATGTATGTATGTATATATAGCGCAATATACTGCAATATATTACATGAGTCGTAACATAATTGGGGAAACGTGTGTGTTAATTTACTTTTGCCTATAAGTTCAATACGCGCGATTTATGTATTTAATGTCTATTGAATAATTACCATTCCATATTAAAGTTGCATCTTTTCTGCAAATATTAAACTAGTTCGTTGCGTAATATTATTATAACCTTTGATCGATCACGATCGATTACCCAAAAATGCCAGCATTCGTTCCTTAATCGAATAGCGGTGATTTATAGATCCCGTGTTGTCGGGTTAATGAAACCGGTGCGTGATGAGGGGTCGTAAAGAGCCAACGGACTGATGCCGCGTAACTGTAGCCAAATTGAGGCGTAGTCACATTTCTAGATGTTGTCTTCCAATTAGTGCCGTGTGGTGACGGCAGAGCAGAATACAATTGTCACCACCCCCACCACTCCACAATTATCTGGGGTCGGTTTATTCTTCCAATCACATTGGTCATATTATTATTATGGAGGAGGACCTCATCCATAGGTACTGCTCAGGACTTAACCTAAGGTTAAACATAACCTATGTACACGTACGACTGTCTGACACCAATTCTTTTTGGGTATGCTGTTGTTGGTGGTTTGCCCTCCACCGTTAGGGTGCCCCAAGGTAAAATGGGAATTACTTCTCTTCTATTTCCTAAAATCTGAGACTTGTTATTGGTTATAGCAAAAATGCTTCTTTCTAGGTCAACGACTGCCTATGAGCTCAATACTCAGATTCGAAATAATAAGTGAAAGACAAAATTATCTACTATGAAATGATTGCATGATTATTTTCTAACAAAATTCAGAGCAAAAAATATTAAAATTCAGCGTTGTGCCTCGTCATTGCTATAAATTGTGAGACTATCATTTATATCTGAAATTAATAAAAACTGCTATCACATGACTAAAAATATCTATTTTTCAATTTTGAAAGACTCCTTGTCTTAGAGAATTGAACGTTAGGTAACCACAAAAAACGTTAGGTTGTTATTTAGACTGTGAAGAGAATTCGGCCTTGCAAAAAAGTCTAGTGTTACTTTGTTTTCAATTATCATTGGGGATTTAACTACTTTCTGCTTTTGATAGATTTTCAACCATATCACTTTTGAAATAGAGTGCATTTCGATCATTAAAATCTCACAGGCTAGTGAATGACGCCTCCAACTGAATAATATTACGGAGAATTACAAAAATGCGCCACCTGTTAAATTGGACCTAATCTACTTGGCGAAAAGTGGGTGGTAATTCACATCTGCCTATACTGTTCGGGATAAGGGCGTGATTTATGTATGTATTTTACAAAAAAGAAGTAGTCTTATTCATAAACTATAGCAATTCAACGAGGAGCTCGCTAGCACAGTGGGACAGCGCGCTTGGCCTGCGATTGCGTAAACTAAGCAATTTCGCTAAGGCCTGTCATTGGATGGGTAACTAAAAATTTACTATCACGAGCTCCTCTGTGCTTCGGAAGGCACGTTAAGCTGTTGGTCCCGGCTGCACCTGCAGTACCCACCAACCCGCACTGGGCCAGCGTGGTGGGTTATGGCCTAATCTCCCTATATTATTCTATCCATAGGGAAGGCCCGTGTCCCAGCAGTGGGGACGTTAAAGGGCTGGTGATGATGATGATGATGATGACAGCAATTTTTGTAGTAAATATTACAATTTTTGATCGGAGGTGAGATAGAATGGGAAGTGTATTTATAGTCACATACTGATCAGCATTATGATTTGTTGCACTGCATCCGATCAATACGAATTGTTAGGCGTGCCCTGAATAGCAGCAAAGCAGAATTCGCTTATATCGGAATCCATTTAATGCATGTTTACCATTCAGCCATATTAGTCGACAACCGATAATTCACACCACAATGGGACCATTTGCCAGATCGCAAACTCATCCCACTAAAAGCACGACTGTTTACTGTGATTTGGTGCTTATGATAAAGCGACAAAGTGGTGTATCGCTTAAAACGGCGAAATGAGGATTTCTGGATTAAGGATGCATTCTGTCCATTAACCAGCGTTGTAATAGATCGTAATGTAGCGTGCTGAAGACTTACTTTAGGCGTGCTGAAAGTAATTGTTGATAGTTCTGGAATTGTAATAAGGTCCAAAAACATATTATCTGACAAATAACTTTGTTTTACTTCCTGTCTTTATTCTGAAAAATGCCTTTGCCTTTTCTTTTATTTTTAATGTTTTTTGTAACTTGTGTAATGGTGTGCATTTAGCATACAAAAATTAGAAATTAAGTTTGCCATTTTATAAGAATACATATTTTACTATTAGAATTTCACGATAGGTCTGGTCAAAAGATCAGATAAGGTGGCTATAAGTCAATAAATAGGTCTCGCGTTCGAATCCTTTTTGGGGCAAATGTCTGTGTAGCGACCACGGTGTTTTTGTTTTGGAGTCACGATTATTTTTATATGTTTACTACAAAAAGTAAATACAGTTTGTCCGTCATTAAGTTCGAACACATAAGCGCTAAAGCTGTTTACGTTAGACTGTATTATAGGTGTGGGTGTGAGATATATTTATTTATTACTGTTATTAGCTTAGCAATAATATACACAATACAGCTTGTTGCTAATAAAATACTTTTAACATTTTCGTCTATGAATTTTTAAAGGAAAATTCTGAAGAATAAAGATTGAAGTTAAAGAGCTTCTTCAATAAAAGATTTCAGAATGTTTCGAACTTCAAAAGCAACTCATAATACCTGAATGGCTTCATATTTAATCGCAAGGAAAGATCATAATAAATCTGGAACTAACGTTCCACAAGGCCTTTTGATCAAAGAAAAAGTACGGAATAATATTTTAAAATATTTAATAATACTCTTACATCTTTTTTGTCTAAATACAATATTTACAAACTTAAAATAGTTTTTATTAAAAAATAATGTCACGTCATTATTCTTTACTCACTGTTACCCACGCTTTTGGAATGCTTTGAACAGTATTGGCAGTTTAAAAGGCAGTGATTTAGCTGATCCGAGTATTTAGTTTTATAAAAAAAGCACTATAACTACTTACGAACTAAGAAACGTAACTAGAGCAGTCCTAAAAATACACAATATTGATTATTATTACTGTTACAATTTGTAAGAACTTTCCTGTCCTGATTTAACAGTTCTGATTCCAATAACTTCTTTCTGGCACGATGCAGTATTCCTTGAAACGAGGCTCATTTTTATAATTTAAGTTTGAAGAAGTATATAATTCATTTACGATATTGTGTAACTTTAGGAAATGAATATTGATTAATATTTACTAAAACATAATTTAACAATAGATATTACCTATCTCTTGTGTTGTAAGTAAAAGAAAATTTACATTATATCACACGAATCCCGTCTGCTAGCCGAGACAAACCAACGAACGCCAATAAATAAGACAATGCTTAGTTAGTTTTGTATAAAACAGCACTTAAATTATTGGTGGTGGATATTTGATTGAGTCTGTTACTATCAATAATTTGTTAATAATAAACTGAAAACAATAATGCATTGAAAGTTTAAAAGTATCTACATTATTTTGAATATAAAATTGTATATTTTCATTTTCAAATGTAATCTAAATTAAAAAAAAAAGTATAATTTAGATTTAACACGTTAGGTATTTAAACAGAGCTGGTAGAGTTTTATAAACCACAAAACCAAAGAAATGCTTAATTTTTTCCTTTGAATCTAATGAGAAACCTGCTAATTAATACAATCCCCTCAACTCGAATTTGAAAGTAATCTTTGTCTAAGTCTATCGTTTAGCAGCAGGTGCTTGCGTGTGGTGAGTACAGCCTTCAACATTCTCTGGCCAGTCGCAGACATTTTCATTGGGGTTAAAGACCAAATTTGAGGGACACGGCATATGGTGTCTTCTTTCGCCTTCACACATGTAGTACATAGTGCAGTCCGCTTTGTCTTTGTGGTAAGATATGTGACCATCTTCTTCTTCGCATGTAACTTCATTCGCTGCAACATATTATAACTGTGAGTTAGCAATTCGGCTTACACTTGATATACTGTATTATAATAATAATATGTTAATATGATTAAACTACATCGTGGTTCCTTCCTTCCCTATGAATGGAAGAATATAGGGAAGGTCAAAACTGCTAGAGGCAGGGGCAAAGCGCTAGCCCAGTTTGAATTAGTATTTTTAAAATACATTTTGGTGATAATTCTATAATATACCTTCTATAAATCTGTCATGTTCAATGGGTCATAAAATAAATATACTTACGGTTTTTCGTCGTGTACTGTCCTCCGCTAATTGATGTCTCATAGGGTCCGTCGTACTCCAGCTTGACTTTGTATCCAGAGAGTTCTTGTTTCATGGCAGTAATGAGCGGATATTTTCCAGTACCACACGATCCTCGGAAGTCATCCATGTCGATAGACCATACCATAATACCACCAAAGCCTTCTTCTTTCAACCAAGCCATCTGAAAATGGCAACATTCAGTTAAATCCTTGGGTATACTGCAATCATTATTTTTTAGATTTTAATTTTAACATTATCCAAATTATAGAAATATGAGTACCAAGAAAATTGTGGTTCAAAGTTAGAATTATTAAGATGTGACTGTATTACTCAGATAATGATTTAGTTCAAGCCAATTTGTCCAACTAGTCGATTTTGATTTCAACATTATATAAATGTTAGAATAATTAGTACAAAGATTTTGGTGGTTAGAAAAAGAATTTGGAAAAATTATGGTCTTGATGCGGGAAACGAACCTGCGTCCGCTGCTATCCGGGCAGGTCTCTTGGTTGGCCGAGCGGTCAGGCACCTGCCCGTTTACCGCATTAAGACCATAATTTTTCCAAATTCTTTTTCTAATCACCAAAATCTTTGTACCAATTTGTGCAGTTTCAAAGAGGTTTTAAAGCTTACCTTAGTCTTGAGAGACCTTTCATCATCAAAGCCGACCCATTGGTCGTCTCTGTAAGCGAAGGGCACCATTTGTTCATTATCCCACACAAGCGTTGTGTTGTCTTCCCTGAGGAACTCGCAGATTTCGTAGTAGGACATGAATCCGGCCTCGTTGGTGAAACGGCCAGCTTGACCTGAAACGGTATAAGTTATTAACATCGATGAACATGTATGAACATAATTTTGAACCAAACAAAAGATGGGATTAAAAAATATCAAATACACATGTGTCTTATAAAAAGGCATCCACGTGGTGTACACATACCCATAACCTTGCATCCTCTGACGAACGGAGCAAAACAGGTGAAGAAGCAAAAAAGAGTATTTGGTGAAGGATAAAGAGGATTGGAAGAAGAAAACATGTTCTGCCGACCCCGCCTAGAGTGGTATAAGGGCAAGTAGAAGGAGAGTTCTTAACATTATCATTATTAAAATATTTATATTAATCTTTTTGATAAATCAAATAAAAAGCCATCTTACCGCCGCCAGAAGCAGGAGCTCCAATGTCGAACTGTGTTTCGTTGATGAGCGTGAAGGATCTGCCGTACGTTGGCATTCCGATCATGAGCTTCTCTTTAGGTGCACCTTGTCGCACCCACTCACGAGCTGAATAGTCCTAAGAATCCAGATAAATACATAAAAATCTCGATACTGTTACAATTAAAAGAGTCATCAATGTCTTGGAATCTAATTCTATCTATCTCATGATGCGTCGGTTGTCCAAGAGGCTTAGAAAACCACCCGGATTGTAGCAGAAAAAAATATTAATAATGTGAGCAATGTTTGAATAAACTGGGAATAGGGCAAGATGATTATGATTTTTTGTAAGCATAAGTATTATTAACTAGCAAATAAATCATAATTATTATGAATAAGTAACAAATGAATGTCAGATCATCAAATCTTAATACTTATAATATACTTATTATACATACCACAGTAAGTTTCTTCTGGTAGCTGGTAGCGCTTTCAAGCGGGAAGAGAGGGCTGTTGTGTCCGACTTGCCTTTCCCATTGTCCATGGAAGTCGTAAGTCATGACGTTGATGAAGTCCTGGAATTACGGTAATTATTTAATTCCAAGTAATAAAGAGCTATTCTATCTCCAATGCCTTAAAGATCTTTAAGGTTGGCAGCTTATAATTGGTTCATTATTATAACAATTAATTATTATATATATATAATTATAATAATTAATTATTATATATATAATAATTATTAAGAATAAGAAAAGAAATAATTTCTAATAGAAGTGATCAATTTCTGCAAAGCACTATAGTTTGTGCAAAAAGATAGAGAAACAAATGTTTTTGATATTCCGTAGTCTTATCATGGACAAAGAAGGTCTGTATCATAACTATATAAAACGTAAGTGCATTGTCACATAGATAATTTATAATGCTGACTAATAATAATACTGTACAAACGTTGTCGTTGGTATGACAGGGTACTTAATAATTTATATATTAAATACTTGGCGTGGTGACGGCAGAGTAGAATACAATTGTCACCACCCCAAATCTTTCCTGTGGGTGGGTGTCGTACAAGGCGACTAAGGATAAATCTGAATATGATTAGGAATGGGCAGCAGCGTTCCTCTTATACCACCTAGGCTAGCAATGTACTGCGACTTTTGTGCCCGATAAATGGCAATAGGCTCGCCACCTATTACATGGGACTTGACATATTTGGCGAAACGTGGGTGCTAGTTCACCTCTGCCTACCCCTTCGGGGATATAGGCGTTATTTATGTTAAATACTTATAATAATTCTGGCAAATATCCGCTTTTTAAACAAGTTTCAGAAAATGAAAATACATACCAAATATTTGGATATTTCAGGCACATCATATCCGGCAGCAATAGCTTCGAATGATGCTGGTACTGCAGCAGTAAGAAGAAGTCGAGGTTGTCCAGAAGTTTTGGCTTCCCCTTCGAAGGCTAAACGAAGTTCTTTGAGTAGCGATACGAAGGCGGCTCTATCATCAGCTCCCCTGCAAAAATGTATAGATAATTAATGTCACGAAGGTATTTGAAGCTAAAGAAGGTATTTTGTATTCTTCTTTTTGGTATTTTGTTTTCCTCAAGTTTGTATTATTCTTTACAGTATTCTATTCTTCTTTACAGTATTCTTTTCTTCTTTACCTTTTAGCGTATGTCTGTTAAGGACATTAATTTTATCTGTTGAAAGTGTTAAATAAAAATTGTTCAGTTATTTGTGACTAATGTTCATTAGTAAATTTTTCAGCTATGATTGTCCAACTAATTGGCACTATTGGCACTCCAAGGAAAATGTGTTTCTTCCTTTTATCTTTTAGTATAAAATAATCATTATCAACTCTACTAGACACCCTGTCACAATTCTATGCTAAATAATAACAAAAACAATATAAAATATTAATGAAGACATTAAACCTTACCTTGGGTATTCCCAGTCAACGTCCAAACCATTGAACTGGTAGTCCCTGAGGAATTCGATAGCTTCATACACGAATTGGTTCATGCGGAAAACGTTGGAAGTCAGTTCTTTGAAGGGTGTCGAGCCGAATGCCCATCCACCAATGGCCAGTAAGATCTAGAAGGATAAAATGTAAAAAATTATGTTATTATTTTTAACTATTCTTGTCTAATTTTATAATATTTCCTTTTAATCCTTAATTAGGTGCATGGCTCCTGACCGCAAAACAGGTGAAAACTGAATGGAAAAAATAAATAAACTGAAATATGTACTATCAAAAACAATAAAGTAGGTACTTTAACATAATAAACAAAAACGTTACATTGATTTTAAACAACTGAAAACCTATAATAACATCAAATATATCATAAAATAACTCATTTTTAATTGAATAATGGCTGACATTAACTTTAAAAAAATTCTGACTCATTAGCATATTAATCTCTTTTGCACCCGATGCAGTAAACTCTGAAGTGTTGCTGACAGATTTTGTGCCACATCTATGGCATTTACTTGGCACTTTTTTGTCTTTCTTTCGACATGAAGACGTAAATGAGATTGGATGAAGCGAAAGAAGTATGTAAGGACCGTAGCTAGTAGAAAGAGGATCTCTGCCTACCTCTGTGGGAGAAAGGCGTGACCTATGGAATGGAGCTCACCTTCAAGTTAGGGTTCTTCTCCCTCAAAGCGACGACCTTGTCGTACATATCGGCGTCTTTCTCGTCCCCTTCGGCGAGCTTGTGGTCCTTGAGGGTGGCGAATGCGTAGATGATGTGGGTGCAGAGGGAAGAGTCCACGTTCTCAGGGTTGAAGCGTCCAGCACTAGGTCTCTTGGAAGACCAGGACGTCAGGTAGCACAATACTTGAGGCTCGCGTTCTGGAATAAGAAAATTAATGGTCAGAGGTATAAGGTTATATATAATGTTCTCTTTTATTTGCTCAAGCACTAGACATTTGAAATAAAGCCATTTTTACGGCTTAGACTCGCGTATATTAAGGTTTTTTTAATGGCCCTATCCTCTTGGCCTTTAAAGCATCTACCGGGTTTTTCGGAGAAGGCGAAGACCTTGTCCTTGTAAGCAAGCACTCCTGAGAGGATGTCTCCACATGAGGCATCCCCATGGATGGACGGCATCTCCCGGGGTAAGATATACTGCCGCCGGAGCCTCATAGGGCGCTACGAGTTGGAGTTTGGAGCGGCAGGACTTAGGGTGCCTCTAAAACCGCGTACCTCGGCTCAAGCGTGTTGTGTTGTGATATCTTTTACGGATTAGTATTTTCTAATCCGTATTAGATGTTTTATTTCAAAGAGTAATAATTATTTTGGTGTTCAGCTGTTATGCAGCTAATAGTTCCCAATTCAATCACACAAAAATTATATTAGTATCGCTATCTTGAAAAGTTATTCAGAACGTGGCAGATACTTGAGCTAAACTGTGGTTCCAATAAATAATTTTAACACGTGGGAAAGAAACGACGCACGATGTTTATTTGAAATTGTTACTAACGATGCCGTGTGGTGACGGCAGAGTAGAATACAATTGTCACCACCCCAAATCTCTCCCGTGGGTGTTGTACAAGTCGACTAAGGATAAACCAGTGATGAGGAATGGGCAGCAGCGTTCCGCTTATACCTACCACCTAGCAAAGTACTGCGACTTTTGTGCCCGATAAATGGCAATAGGTTCGCCACCTATTACATGGGACCTAGCATAATTGGCGAAGCGTGGGTGCTAGTTCACCTTTGCCTACCCCTTCGGGGATATAGGCGTGAATTATGTATGCATGTATTATGTTACTCACGAATTTGTTAATAGGTTTTCAATGGGACATCAATGATTAAAACTTTACATCTCGTGTTTTTAAGGGATACAGCTAGTTGTAGTAAATCTCGGTCACCCATCAGATGATTGGTTTTTGCAGACGTTACTTATTTTTCACAAACTCAAACCAAATGTGATTACTGATTCGTTATAGATGAAATCTAATTACATGAATTCAACTCGCATCGAACATACCCTACATTGAGGACTGATTACATCAATCTAAAAATAACCATTCCTTTATTAGATATCGAAATGCCATTAATCATACCATCAAACACAGTTTATTCCCATCGTTCCCTTGAATGAAAGAAATGAAAGAGCTTTCAACATTAGCAGACATCAATCATGAGTAAGTCACCTAACCGAATGAAAGCAAACTCGATATAATCTTGCGAAATACGAAGAGCTATAATATTTAAAACCTATTTTTCCAATGTCAACACTAACGTGCAATACTTATGGCGCCTTCAGATAAGTCGACTTAAATAGCGCGTCTGGTACAACCGTACTACTCAGTATCAGAAATACCAAATTTTAATTTTTTGAGGACGGGGGTCGATTCCCGCTTCAAGACTATAATACCTATATCATTGAATTAAGCGTTATTATTAATTACCATTATTTTTGTATAAAAATACTCGAGAGTCGCTCACAGCAAATCTACAGTGGTAAACATTATTCTTATGTCAATAATTCTAGACTTTAGACTAGACATTCAAATGCTATATAAATCTGCTCTCCTCTCCAAGCGGGCCAGTCTGAACGGACACTTAGGGCCGGTTTTTTGATCCATAGTTATCTCAACCAATTGTTAAAAACTGTTAATAATTGCTAAATATCAGTCTGATATGTAACAATTAGTAACAATTATAGTTACTAATGTTTCTAATGGATAAATATCAGTCTGATATTGTTACTAATTTAAATTTAATTTAAAGTTAAATATCAGTGATATTTAAAGATAAGTAATAATTTTTAATGATTGGTTAACAGTTAACTATGCATCAAAAAATCGGCCCTTAGGGTCAATCACTCCTTATAACATACTACAAGCAATGTTACCTATACCCGCGTCAGTCAAACAGCGTTAAAATCAGAAGTGTCTACTTGTAAAGATTGCCGCGGGACGTCATAAACTTGATGGCATTAAATCACGGAGCCCATTTGGAACTCCTCGCCAAATAACAGAGAGCTGTAAGCGTCTTGAGCAGAGTAAACCTTGAGCGGAAGGCCGCGGCTCAAGACATTCTGGATGATCCTCCAACGTGAAAGCACTCGATGTTTCAAACTTTTAGCAACTATGTCGCGATTGTCGGCTTTCGTGAGCCATTCTTGGCAGCTGGCTGCGCAGAGTGGCTGAGTGACCCTCGTGCCGGAGATTTGTAGCTTTTAACGTCACGTGCACCGTTTCGCGATTTAAGAGCGGTGTCGCCGGTAAAGTGTTTATTTTGTCCCCGTAAAAGGGATCTGGTTAAAAGGCAAATAAGAAATGGGCATCGCGGTGTTTAACCGTCAAACACCGAAACGCCACTCAAAGTTTGAGTCCAGCTTAACATTTGAGTACATATTGTAAAAATTGACGTTTATCCATACAAATTCACTGAAACGCTATTTAAACTTTAAGTCCAGCTCAACATATCAAAATTGATCCTTTTTGTCACTCTCCTTTCATTCATTCTTTCGACGTGACGAAACCATGCGGGCATCCCTTTCTCAATTGTTATCATTACGTCTTCTTTCAAATCACATACATAATTCACGCCTATATCCCCGAAGGGGTAGGCAGAGATGAACAAGACCCACGTTTCGCCAATTATGTTAGGTCCGATGTAATAGATGGCGAGCCTATTGCTATTTATCGGGCACAAAAGTCGCAGTACTTTGCTAGGTGGTATAAGTGGAACGCTGCTGCCCATTCCTCATCACTGATTTATCCTTAGTCGCCTTGTACGACACCCTCTGGAGAGATTCGGGGTGGTGAAAATTGTATTCTACTCTGCCGTCACCACACGGCCATCACACCATCACATCATCACACCTTTCTCTTATCACGCTGTTGTTGTACATTTTTCGTTTTCTTTGTTCTAATTTTTCTAAAATATTTATCATTCAATTAACAGTTAATGCAAACATATTCGAAACGCGTAATGTCTATCGTATCTACATGCAAGATATGCATTTCTGGTTCCGCACTACACTTACTGGATTTGTCTAGTACAGCCGCGGCATTGTTGTTCTTGATGACCAGATTCTTCGTGGGCTTCTTGACCCTCTTCAGGACCTCCGACAGGCTGATCTTGACCGGCTCCGGCTTCTCGGTGACCTCCACCACGACGCTTGCAGCTACCGAAGCCCAGTCTACGTCCTTGGCGTCTTTCCCGCGGGAAATGCCTCGGAGCTCCTCTCTGCGAGCAATGAAATGGAATAAGACACCGTTCAGATGTATCGGCGAGTGAGACGTGGTTTGGTACACAGAACTACGAGTTGGCGCGATGCGAATTCGTAACGCAGACAATTACAACGTAAATTATTGTTGCGATGCGAATACGCAACGCAGACAACTATAACGTAAGTTGTTGGGATGCGTTATTGTATTCTGCTCTGCCGCCACCAATCGGCATAAATCACGCGCTTTATCCCCAAAAGCGCCAGTCTGAGGATGCCAACAAATTGGCGGGCTTTTTAAGTCTTATTTTATTCTGCTGATTTATTGTTAAAATATTGTGCTATCATGCAAATGATTATATCGCTGGAGACATTTAAATTTGATTGAATAATAGTATTAGATAGCTGCAGTGCTAAGTTTTATTTCATAATTGAAATAACAACCTTTAGAATATTATGTAAAACGTCGACATTAATAAATAATTTATAAATACATTAAAAATTTTCGTTTCTTGCTAAGTAATAAAACGCTTCTGTGTATACAAGTTTGTCAAATAAATTTTCTCTTCCTTTCTGTCTATAAATAGCTATCAAAGAGTGCTTTTGCGAATCACTCCAAACACAACTTTCTTGGTAATCTAATAAAAATGACAGGGCTCCTATACGAAGGTACGTTTTCACCTTTACACGTGCAAAGGGAACAAATATTTTCCAAACAAAACACGACTATTTTAACCTCAATCAATGTCAGACTTAGTTTAGCGGCAATTTCATTTTGTACGAAACAAATTGTAGCATGTTTTGTTTCATTTTTATCGGTTGACTCGTTAACTGAATTTAGAAAATCTATTCGAACCAAAATTCCATATCGAAAGGTCGATAATTCAATAGCCTTCTCTGATTGAAATTAAAAAATATTGAAAATTAAATTGGCTCTGTGATACGACTTTTACTACATCCAGCATCGAATCGAGTGTTTCTAAATATTTTTTTGTATTGTGACGGCATAGCAGAACCTTAAACTCTAAACTCAAAAGACTATTCGATTTTAATTTTAACATTATATAAATGTCAGAAAAATTAGTACAAAGATTTTTGTGGTTAGAAAAAAAAGCAGCGGACGCGGGTACGATTCCCGCCTCAAGATCATAATTTTTCGAAATTCTTTTTCTAACCACCAAAATCTTTGTGCTAATTTTTCTAACATTTATATAATGGTAAAATTAAAATCAAATAGTTTTTTTTCTCAAAAGACTCATAAACCAACTAACTCGCTTTAGCAGCTTACTTACTTTATAACAATATACATGACAATAGGCTCGCCACTGCATTACCTCTGCTTACCCCTTCGGAGATATAGGCGTGATTTATGTCTGTATGTGTGTTTTTTTATTGTAATTTAACCCCAATCCACTCCACTCGAACAGAACACTCATATTCCTAAATTGATATTGACTGAAACGAAAATGTGTGACGCAGAGGGTCTCGTCCCAGAAATGTACTGCATAACTTAAGCTCAAACTGAGCTGCTTCTAAAATATTGCACTTAGGAAGATGAAGTATAATATAAAGTTCCGCTTCCACTGTAAGATAAAGGATGTTGGCGTCAACTCTGTAAGGTTCCAAGTTCGAAGAGTCACTTCCGTCATTAATTTCATCTGCATACTAAGCAATGTTGCTTGAGTTTGTTATTAGCATTTTACTTTGTTGAAGAATGCAACGAGAGGGTGCCTATTTGAAATATTAATGCGAAAATTCAATTGTATGGGATCTTAAGAACTTTATGTTGACCTTTTTATCACTTCACTCACCAGAAAGTGAATATAATATTCGCATAAGTCACGGTACATCAGAAACAGATAGAAATATCCAAAGGCAGCATTTTAAACACAATTAGGAGAGAGAGGAGCTCGCGGGCGAAATTCGGGTGTTAATACACTTCTGCCCACCTAATCTCACTAATCTCATCCAATTGTTGGGATAAGATTAAAAAATTGGATGATGTCCCACCATCAAATTGTAGCCCTTTAATATATAATGTGTATGTCCATGTAATTACTTATGTTGATCAGCAAAGTCGGCTAAGGTCGGTCACTGGATGGGTGACCAAAAATTTATTATTTCGAGCTCCCTCGTGCTTCGGAAGGCACGTTAAGCCTTTGGTCGCGGCTACATCTGCAGTCGTTAATACCCACCTACCCTTCCTGGGCCAGCGTGTGGGTTATGGCCCAATCTCCCTATATTCTCCCATCCATAGGGAAGGCCTGTGCCTCAGCAGTGACATTAAAAGGCTGGTGGTTATTCATTCGACGTTTCGGTCAGTTTCAGTTGTCATGGCCAGAGGACACTATAGTCAATGGACTAGCAATCAATAACAATCACATAATGTAAATATACCTGTCGTCTGTAATCTGCTCTTAACCACGAATGCTAAATGGAATGCTAAGAGCTATCGTCTCTTTTTAATAAGTTTTCCAATATTTATTTAATGTTCAAATAAAAATCTAAATACTATAATTCAATCGTATTTTGAAACTGGTACACTAAACATATAGAGTACCTACATTACGCATTACATAATAATTTACCTTTGAGGAAAAAATATCATATTTTATTTGGCAAGCTCCTTATAGAGCTTACGATATATCTGCTTTATATCTTTCTTCGAATACTTCTTTGATATAATTAATTTTAATGATACCGAGTGTATATATTTCGTCATTTCAGAGCTTTTATTTATGAATTCCTAAACTGTATGATGAAGTGATCATTGTGTAGTAGATTGTTTTTATTTTATTTCTTTTACGTGACTTAAATTGGTAATGAAAAGGTTTAACAATCTACAGCTTTCAATTTTGAGAACGAAACATTTATTTGCCAATATGTATTTGTTTTATTTAAAAGTATTAGCAAATAGTAAATTAATTTAAAAAAGCCTCATACCTAACACTAACCCCTTTTTGGGTAAACCTACCGTTGAGTGTGGTTTGCCCTCCATCATTCGGATCCCTCAATATGCTTCTTGTTATACACCGAGCATCTCTAGTCTTTAACATCGGTGAGTCGTATTTGGCACGTTATACAATGCCCAAAACCTATGTGAGGTTGACCTATGCGCAGCGCAGTAAAACGTTTTCAGGTATTATTTGGGGTTCTGTATAAGGTGCGACGTGTGTCTATAACCATAGCATCGTAGGGATATCCGCTTCTATCCGCTTCTGCGCGTTCAAAATTTAGTTGAGACACTTAAGACACAAGACCTGCCTTCAAACCTGCGACGATCATTATTTGGTACAACTTTCGTTTTGGTACAACACAAAATTTGTTTTGGCTCCTAGTTCTAGGCAATAATTTACTCTACAACTTACCTCATTGCACCAATGAGGGGGTATTTTACATTTCCACCACATATACTGCCGCTAAAGTCATCCATGTCAACGGTCCAGACCATAGCACCTCCGAAACCATTGTCCTTGATCCACCTGTGAAACGTCATATGTTAATAGGTAAGGAGACCAAAAGATGGAATACATTAAGGCAAGAGTTGGCAGATGGATACAAAAAAGACCTCAAATAATTATAATATCGGTACTATTACAGCACTATTGGCAGCTTGGTCGGATGGTCAGATCGCTGGCTATAGGTCCAAATCTCGGTATGGGCAAATTTATAGGAAAATTTTCAGTTTTTGAATCAGTAGTTCCTGAGATTAGAGCGTTCACTAAAAAAATTCTGCTGTTTTACTATAATTACGTATAGATGGTCTGAAACAACTTACCTCATCTTGTTCCTGATGGACTTTTCGTCGTCGAATCCAACCCATTGGTCTCCCTGGATGGCGTAAGGCACTTTCATCTCTTCATCCCAAACATAGGTTCCTCCGTTGCGTAGTATTTCACAAACCTTAAACAGAAAACTTTCTGTTATAATGTTTGCCCGACAACCAATATGGTGCATAAGTGAGCCGTGGGCTTCCCGTGACTACGGCTAATATAAAATAAACTTGGGATGTAAATAATAATGATTATGCCAAAGACGCAAATATATTAATAATAATTTTGTAAAAGAGATCTGAAATAAATGTTTGTTATTATAATTCTAAATTAAATCTTTCCGAAATGTCTTGTATTTTAAAATAAATCTTACTACATGTTAGCATCCTACACAAAGTAATCTAGTTAATATTATGAGAAAGGCTGGCTAGGGGCAAAAGGCAGGACTAGCTGGAGTCTATGGTATGTATGTGCATTACAATAGCCACATCTTTCTGATAATATCACTCACCACCTTATATGGGATCTTGGATAAAAGACGAAAAATGGGTGTTAATACACCTCTGCCCACCCCCCCCGGGACAAATAGGTGTGATTTACGTATGTAATCAATACAGTATATTTGAACATGATCCTAGTTCCAAACGAGTATCTTTGCTAATGAATTAATTATGCGCCGCTAGTGATACCGGCGGCACTTTGAATAAATATTAATATTAATATTCACCCGAAATTATTTAGGCTTAAAGCATCGCAACTTTGTTTCAGGATTGTTTAACTTTATGGGCCGGCTACATTAATTCAGGCGAGAACAGTCACTTGTTTAATTTCACTGGTTGGGCCTTGTTGGTTAAACATATTTGCGTTTCAGCTTTGTCCGCTGAATATTTCAAAAACTCTAAATGGGTCTGTCGAAAAAAATAAAGTAGGCACGTCAACGCCGCCCTAAAATTACAACAGGCAAGTATCCTAAACAGGTCTGTTGACACTTTTTTAGTAGGTAAGTCAACACACCGCATCAGAATATTATACGAAACAGGGCAAGTCGGCACGGCGGTGGTGACGGCAGAGCGGAATACAAATTGTCAGCACCCCATCTCTCCCGCGGGTGTCATAGAAGGCAGCTGAGGGTAAAGGCAGCGATGTCTTAGATTAAGTAGGCAGCAGCATTTCTGTTCTACCACCTGTTACATGGGGCCTAATTACAATTACAGTGGGGACATTGAAGGGCTGGTGATGATGATGATTCTACGCCTGGTACAATATGCCCATGAGCGGTGTTCTATTATATTTCAATCGTGACTGATTCACCTTGGTAGCCCCTTACCTCATAATAAGCAAGAAATCCGGACTCCTTGGTGTATTCGCCTGCCTTCCCACCGCCGCTGGCTGGCGAGTTCACTTTGAAATTGTTCGGGTTCGATAGAGTGAAGGTTCGACCGTATGTTGGCATACCTGTAACGTAAAAAGAGACGATGGCCATTGTAATAACGGTTTCTTAAAAATTTCACTTAGTTTTGTATAAAAATGCCCGAGAACCGCTAACAGCAAAAACAGTGACATGTATAAATACACCTTATTACAAAAATTATGGATTCAATTTTAAATCTATACTAATATTTTAAGCTGAAGACGTTGTGTGTTTGGTTGGTCAAACGCGCTAATCCCAGGAACTACTGACTCAAATTAAAATTTTTTTTGTGTGTTGGATAGTCCAATTTATCGAGGAAGGCTATAGGCTATATAACAACCGATATTAACGCGAGCGGAGCCGCGGGCTTATATTGCTCTAGTGGTCACTAGTGCCATATAAATCTGCTCTCCTCTCCGTCTGAACACTTAGGCTTATGCTGCTTTTCCATCAGAGAGAGAGAGAGAGAGAGAGATATGTGCGAGGTAGCTAGGAAAAAGCCAGCAATAGGATTGCTCCATTTCCGTAATGGAGGAACAGTATTGACGATTTTTTCCTCGCGCACCGCTTAGTCACCTCGCAGAGCTCTGGTGGAAAAGGGCCTTTACCGTATCAGACCGCTTAGAAACGTAACCGATAGCCGCACTGCGTCGCGCGTGTCGACTCCACACACAGATCGGTTTCCAACTATATTACGTGTGTCGGTGGAGAGATTTATTACACTTTGATACGTTCAGATGTTGTTGGTAGTACAACGGAAAAGTAAACTTTAACGACACGGTGCAAGACTTGTAATGGAATTTGCGTTGTTGTGTTACGAGATTTGTCATTATCATCAACACCTTGCCTTGGATTCGATGCCTTCACATGCCATCCCTATGAAGAAAAGATAAACAACGATTTCTTGTTAAGTAGCTTGTATAATTAATTACACAAACTGAACATACAACATTAGGTAGGACTTGTATGGTCTGATGCGATCCCCGAAAGGGTAGGCAGAGAGGGTTTTGTAAGTTCCTGACCCTGATCATCATGCCCAGCCCTATTTGCTCCCCCTGCTAGGGCACATGCCTTCCCTAAGAATTGGAAAAATATTTCGTAATATACGCAATGTAAATACGTATATAACAATATTGAGTAATGCAACAGTCATACGTACCAATGATAAGTTTCTCTTTAGGAGCACCCAGTTTGACCCACAGGTGGGCAGCGTGGTCGACAGACAGCTGCTTCCTCCACTCGGAGTCAGAGGAAGGCGCGTAGAGGGGAGCGTTGTGGCCAGTCTCGCGTTCCCACTTGCCGTGAAAATCGTACGCCATGACGTTGATGAAGTCCAGGTAACTGAAAAAGATCGATGCACAATTTTTTATTTATTTTAAAAATAAAAAATTAAACTTACTGCTATTACATTATATGTGTATAATTTACAACAAACTATTAGCTATTGACAAGTTTTCACGGATAAAAAATTAAAAAAGTATTTATTTACTTATTTACTTAACAATACATTTGCCATACCTAACGAGCTCGCTAGCGCAGTAGTGGCATAGCGCGCTCGGAATGCGTAAACCAAGCAATTATTGCTAAGACAGGTCATTGGAAAGTGACCAAAATATTATTATCTCAAGTGCCTCTGTGCTTGCCAGTCATTGGATGGATGACCAAAAATTTATTATCTCGAGTGCCTCCGTGCTTCGGAAGGCACTTAAGCCGTTGGTCTCGGCTGCATCTGCAGTCGTTAATACCTACCAACTCGCACTGGGCATGGTGGGATATGGCCCATGCTCCTTTATATTCTTCCATCCATAGGGAAGGCCCCAGCAGTGGGGACATTAGGCAAGGTTGCCCAAAAACTATTACATGCAGTAAATGGGCAATCAATACACTAATAATTAATTTTTGTATACTTATAATTCACATAACAATTATAATTCATATACACGCAAAAGCATTTTGTTGATGCTCAATTACTAACTTCCTTATTAAAGAGATCCATCATAATAATTGCAGGCCTGGAAGCCCTGAAAGCGAAATATCAAAACGATTTAAGTTCAAAGTCACTCAATAGGAAAAGTCAAAGTTTACTTGAAGCACAAATAAGCACACACCTCAGTGAAGCGTTTCTCAAACAAGGAAAAGATGTAACTGTTCACTTAAAATGCGCTTACGAAATTTAGGGCACAACATAGTTTGGTAGCCGTGTGGTGACGGCAGAGTAGAATATAATTGTCACCACCCCAAATCTCTCCCGTGGGTGTCGTACAAGACGACTAAGGATAAATCAGTGATGAGGAATGGGCAGCAGCGTTCCTCTTATACCATCTAGCTATGTACCTACTGCGACTTTTGTGCCCGCTAAATGGCAATAGGCTCGCCACCTATTACCTGGGACCTAACATAACTGGCGAAACGTGGGTGCTAGTTCACCTCTGCCTACCCTTTCGGGGATATAGGTGTGATTTATGTATGTATGTATGTACATAGTTGAAGATCGTTGAAGACCAATGGCCTTTTTAAACGGTGGTGTTGTTATGTTTATTCATCATCTTTTTCTTCCTGCCCTTATACCGCTCTAGGCGGGGTCGGCATCCCAGACTCTCCCCGCTTGAAGGGCTAAGGGAATACCGGTGCGGTTTAGTGGTGTATTCCCGACTCGAAAGAGTTGGGCGAGTCCCACACGTCAGCCGCCTAGCTAGCGGCTGATATGGTGCGTAAAGGCAGTCCACTCTGTTAAAAAAAAAAAGACGGGGTCGGCACAACGTGTTTTCTTCTTCCACTCCTCTCTATCCTTAATTTATGTATATGTCTCTATTCTTCCTGCCTGTTATGTTTATTCATCATTATCACCTAAACCGAAGATTATAGGGAGAATGGGCCAAAACCCACTACTGCTTTCATTGTGGCTTTGTGAATTTTAACGACTACAGAAGCAGCCTGGAAAACGGCTTTACGTGCCTTCCGAAGCACGGAGGAACCCGAGATAATACATTTTTGGTCACCCATCCAGAACCTTGAGCAATATGGATTTGAATGTGATTGGAATGTGGTAATCCTAATCACTCTCTCTATCCAACGGTCTTTCGACGTGGTCGTTTACGTCACTTTTCTATTCATTCATTACTAACATCTTTCCGGCATGTTCGAAGATGTGGATTAAATGTATTGGATAGCATTTTTCAATCCATCATCCATCTATTCAGATGACATCTGACCTATATAAATTGAAGAGGACCCCAGATAATCTGGGAACAGGGTAGGAAGATGATGAATGCTGAGCCATCAAAAAGACGGATGAAAAGCTGAAAAGGTATTCAGCGCACATTTAGTATAGATGAACCTTTTAGACAACGATTTTCCACTTCCGTCAGATAAAAACTTGTCTATGTTTTTTTAGGAATTGACCCGTATCTACCTATTAATTAAGTCCAATTAATTTTTTTTATCTAATCTCATTTTACTGAAATGAGGAATATAACACACATCTTCAATTAGCAGAATCCAGCATTGTTAACTTTTAAAGAGATATTTAATATTCACAGGAATTTAATATTCATAGCTCCCATCCTAGTTTAGGCATTTCAAAGTATTGTAAGAGCTCAGACCCAACTCAACAACGGGCAGTCTGTACAAATTATTTCAAACACACAGCATCCCTTAGGGAGCCAAGAATACCTAGAAACGTTTCACTCAACGGTAGGTACATTGATTTACCGCAAAAACAGTAGACAACCTTTTCCGAACACAAACGGAATTCCTATCGCCCTTATAATGAGGGTGTTAAGGCTGGCATTTGACCTCCTGACGGATTCCACGACGTACAACCAACATTGTTCCGAAGTATTGTTATTTTGTTTGTGAACGTGGGAGACTGGCCGCGCAACAATAAACTGTGTATATTAATGAGTAGAATTTTCGCAATAGCGTTTTGCGCGACAATACTTTTTGAATGGGCCGTTATTTGGGTCACCGTTTCAATAGCCGCGTGGTGACGGCAGAGCAGAATACAATTGTCACCACCCCCATCTCTCCCGTGGGTGTCGTACAAGACAGCAATGAGTTATGGGCAGCAGCGTTCCTCTTTTGCCACCTAGCAATATACTGCGTTTTCCGAGCCCGATAAACGAAATGCGTTGTTGTATGTATTTCGAATTTCAGTTCAGTACGTACATCTATACTAATATTATAAATCTGACGAGTTTGTTTGTTTGTTTGAACGCGCTTATTTCAGGAACTACTGACTCAAATTGAAAAATTATTTTTGTGTTGGATAGTCCATTTATCGAAGAAGGCTATAGGCTATATAATAACCGAAATTAACGCGAGCGAAGCGGCGGGCGACCACTAGTTCTAATCGATGCTTTCGCATCTCAACGTATTAAGCCGATTACATACATACATACATAAATCACGCCTATATCCCCGAAGGGGTAGGCAGAGGTGAACTAGCACCCTCGTTTCGCCAGTTATGTTAGCTCCCATGTAATAGGTGGCGAGCCTATTGCCATTTATCGGGCACAAAAGTCGCAGTAGGTACATAGCTAGATGGTATAAGAGGAACGCTGCTGCCCATTCCTCATCACTGATTTATCCTTAGTCGCCTTGTACGACACCCACGGGAGAGATTTGGGGTGGTGACAATTGTATTCTACTCTGCCGTCACCACACGGCGGATTAAGCCGATTAGGGACTAAATAATGCTCACCTTGCCACGGCAGGCACGTCGTATCCGCTCTTGATGTTGTCGGGACCGACTGGCACAGCCGCGGAGAGGAGGAGACGCGCCTTTTTCACTTCCTGCGCTTCTGCTTCGAATGCTTCTCTCAATTCTGCAACAATTACATGGGATTAGGTATCACAGTCTTCCATACTGGCCTTGGAACGGAAAAATAACGTAGAATTGGCCAGACCCGACTCATCCCATGGGTGTCGTAAAAGTCGACTAAGGGAAATTGCCCGGTGTAGACCAATAAGCACCTTGGGGCACCCGAATGGTGGAGGGCGCACCACCAACAACAGCACAGGCGACAACAGCTTAAGCGACAACAGCAACAGCGATTTGACTACATTCAATAATTCATACTGCTCAAGGTTTTGAGACTAACACTTACTTAACTAATTACTACACATAGGTACTGCCGCACACAGAGACGTCAATTAACTTTAATGAGTATTTAATGTCAAAAATTTCCATTCAAATCTAGACCATAGACCCGGCAAGAATAGCGACTAGTTTTGAATTGTCATTTCTTGACGTTATGTACTCATTAACGTTATTTGAGTGCGGCAGTTAATTACTATAATGTCATGGTGCTAATGAAAATTGGGAATACAGAACAATATAGCACAATGACGCAAATTCTATCATGTCATAATTATAACCATCCGGTGATGGTAGAACTGGCGTTAAACTTCTCAAACGTCATAGTACGAATAGTTAATTACGATAAATAACTTATGTCAATTATGCTACCCCTAACATAAGAATCAACCCTAATCATAAAAATGAAGTCCGCTACGTAGTAAATTTAAGACAGCTAATGTGTTTTTCTATCATTGACATCGACATAATAATGAAATAAACCAATAGAGTATGCGGTTAGAACTGTGTATTCAACACAAAATAATTTCATTATACAGAAGACGATTAAGGGAAAATAATTACCATATTCTTCCTGCCCTGGGGGCCTACCGCCTAACTCGATTGCTGATGATAGCTTTAAAGCAATGCATTGCTTACGGATGTGAATTTAACTAGCAACCATCTTGAATGATTAGGCGGTACGGATTCAAATTCATACAAAATCATTCGGTGATCATTCGTTCAAAGCTATCGCTGATAGTTTAGGTACATTTGGTGCGAAATTACAGCATGACGTCATAAACTATAGCTTTTGCTTTAGCAATCGAGTTAGGCGGTAGGCCCCCTGATCCCAGTATATTTTGGGTCGGTGGTGTATGTTTTCACTTCCATTTATACAGGTCAGACGTCATCAAGCCGTCCACTCCCTTTTGATTTCATATCATCCATCACACCGTAAAGGTGCTAGTGATGAGTGAATATATAGAAAAGTGATGAAAATGACCATGCTGAGAAACCAATTAAAGAAGACAGTGATTGGGATGACAACATGCCAATCCATGTACTGCTTAAGGTTTTGGCTTAGGTTTTACAGCCGGCCGGCTGGCTGACACTAACCCTCTTTGAATATGCTGTTGTTGGTGGTTTGCCCTCTACCATTCGTGTACCCCCAAGATCCTTATTGGTGTACACAGGGCAATCTCCCAGTCGACATTTACGACACCCCTGTGGTGAATCGAAGCTGGCATTCTACGTAATTTTTTCGCTTCCAGGCCCGCATGGAAGAAAAATGATTACCCTATTAATACTTGTGTAATATTGTGATGTTGTAAGATAGGGTAAACCGTGGCACGGCATATCGGAATTCGGCTAAAATATACATTTCTCTTGCGCACGTAAATCAGACGCCAATTATTTTTAATTAGCCCATTCGAACGTCCGTGTTCCGACATTATATTTCTGTATCAAATCGATATCTTTGCATGTTAACGCTCGGAGAGAGTCCGTTCTAGTTCTTTTTCATAATTTCTACTATAATTTAGTTTTCTACTAGGTAAAAGTTTAGTGAATTTCTAAATATGTAAAGGGTACAAGTCTTGTACCCTTTACATTTGCATTGGGATCTATTATAAATAGGCGGTGTGGAGCAAGGTAATCGTTGGAGGATGCTTAAATAGCGAGGATACTATTATATTCAGCCTTTATGGAGGATACTGCAAAGGTTTAATTATAATATCTTATCTGCTTATGAAATTTTCTTGAACAATAAATAGTTCGGAATCAATTCAGGTCTAATTTTGAACATTTATACGTCACACCTTCTCCCACAGGGGTAGGTAGAGATCACTTCCTTTCACTTGCTACGATCCTTACCTGCTTACTTCTTTCACTTCGTCCAATCTCATTAACGTCTTCATGCATGCCAGTCGGTTTTCAATCGCAAATTATGTATTTTATCGGTTAAATACATACATATGCCTATTATATTTATGTATTATAATGTTGTGTGGTGACGGCAGAGTAGAATACAATTGTCACCACCCCAAATATCTCCCGTGGGTGTCGTACAAGGCGACTAAGGATAAATCAATGATGAGGCAGCAGCGTTCCTCTAATACCACCTAGCAATAGCAATGTACTGCGACTTTTGTGGCCGATATATGGCAATAGGCTCGCCACCTACATGGGACCTAACATAATTGGCGAAACGTGGGTGCTAGTTCACCTCTGCCTACCCCTTCGGGGATATAGGCGTGATTTATGTATGTGTGTATTATAATAATAGCAAAATTTTATTACATATCTATACATCTCATAGCGAAACGTGGGTGTTAATACGCCACTGTCCTTTCGAGGGTAAGCTGGGTAAAAGGATTGACTAGGTTTTATTATTATTTCTCAAGATAAACGAGTCTTCTAGTCTTCTGTTCCGAAGGTCGATAAACTGAATTTAGCGAGCGAATTGAGCTAAAGACGTCACAAGTCTAGAATCAAGAACAAATTCTCGGTTCGTCTAGAGAGGAATTTTCGAAAGGAGCTATAGGTTGCCTCTCCATTACTGTAGCAAGGACGATTGTCTGTGCTTAAATCAGGCATCACTCTGTATTTAGATGTGCATTAATCATGTATGCGATGTACAGTTGTGTCGCAAGTTCTTTGCTGGGCCTTCCATAGTTAAGTATTATTATATCTTGTGAAAATAAAATATTATAAGCTGCTGAGCTAAAAGCAATCTGGGACCTAGGTATGTTATTCTTATATTATTGTTTTGTTTTAAATAAAGTTATTGTCATTGGAATTTAGTAACGAGGTATATTTTTAATTCCATTATGGTACCTAATCAGCAGACAAAGAGGTATTCAAGATCAGATTTTTTTTGTTTTTTCTTAAATATTTAATCCTTAGTTCATTCTATTTTTTTTTATGTAATATGGCTGTTCTCTATGCCCTCCCCACTTTAAACCAAAAGAGACAGAGTTCGATTCAAGCATGAGGACTAGAATTTTTCGAACTTTTTCTAGCCTATTTTTCTTTTGCAAAAGCTTACCTTTTGCCTTTACTCTTGCAACCCTGCAATATATTGACTGAATGAACAACACAGAAGAAGTTTTATAGTATTAAATCGGAATCCGCCGAATGTTTTTATAAGCAAAAAAGATTTGGACTAAATAAATATAAGTTCTTCTCAAATATTTACGTTACAACCAAGCCCTTGTGAAACAAACATAGCTAACAGATAATTACATCAATTTTGTGGTTTCCGATCGTAATAATTAATATGCGCTTTCAAAATAGTCTCCAAGGACTACCAGTTTGGCGCAAATTTATAATCTGCTTTAAAAACATCAAATTAATATTTAAGCAGATTCCAATCAGCTTAAATCTATCTGTGTAGTAGTTAATTTTTTACTTCACTGACCATATTTGTAAACCTTATTTTACAGTTGGCGTTATTAAAAATAATACTTACATAATTTATTAACACCTATTTATCTCCAAAATGGTGACATTTGGTTTTAAAACCCACATTTCACCAACGATGCTACATCCTATGCAATATGGGGCGAGCCTATCGCTATCTGCCGGGCACGTAAATCGCAATATATTATGATTATAATTATTATGATAGTTATATAACAACGATGCTACACATTCTTCATAACTATTGTAATTTTCCTTAGTCGTAGTAGTTAATTGACCGTAGTCGCCTTATAGGACAGGTCACCACACAACATAAAAAGATCTGTAATATAAATATAGCTGAAGTAATGCAACTATATTAACAGACAAATATTTTTTTTCTGAGCGTTAAGAAATTTGTGAATGATACCACTAGTAAAAATCCCCTTATTTAATATTAAACCTTATCAGAAAGTCTAGAATATGATATAAAATAAAAAAGTCTTCTGTGGTACCTATTTGGTTATATATATTAAGTAAAAATGAATACATTTTATATGAAATCTATATTTAAGGCTTTTCAATTTTATTTTACAGGAATTTATAACAGCTATATTAATTGTACCAAGTAGCTTCTTAGAAACGATAATATTAACTATCAAGAACATCGCAATATCACTTTCACGAACCTACCTAACAGCAGATATTAAATTTACTTCATTAGCGTAGAATTTCATTATTAATTTAACTATATTTTCTCCTTACATTTATAGGTAATCATTATTGCAAAATGTATTGACAAAGTTATCGAGAGGTTTAATGTCATTTTTGATGTTTACCATAATTAGGAAGGTATTTGCTAGCAATGCATTGCCAGTATTCAAGCTGAATGATGCCAAATATTCAATGTTGAGGCTTATTGGGGATCCAATGCGTGAGCCAAACGACGATGTTTGAATTTGGTTTATTTCATCTAATTAAGAAGGTATGTTTCAACAAGCACGTCCATTTTGTTTTAACCTTTAAACACCGCTTTTTCACATTGCACCTAATCCTAAATCCACACGGTAACGCAAAGAAACATTGAAGAATTTCTAAGATTAATATTTTTGGAATCCCTTTGAAGTGAGAAATGTAATTCTGAAATACATCGAAAGCCTTTTATATTGCCGACATCAAAGTGGAAATAATCCCCCTCAAAAGCTATAAACAGTGGGATATTGAAGTATGCCCAAACAAAATTTCATGTTCAAATGTTACTAACGCTTTACGTGTATGATTATACCCAAATCTGGTCTCCGAATAAGACTGGTATTATCCGGCTAAGAGCAGTTTAATGGACGTATTCCCTTGGTACAGCGTTGCCTTTGAAATTCCTTTGTTGTGTAAACTGTGTCAAATCGCCGTAAACCCAAAAACCTTTTGTTTTGTGACTTGAAAAATAATCCGGAACTCATCGCAGGCACTGAGCCTGTGATATTAACATTTTGAACGTTCGCTTTATTTTATTATTTTAATGTATAATGTTACATGCTGGACTGGGAGCGACAAAATAATGTAGAATGTGTCAGCCCCGACTCATTCCAGGGGTATCGCAAAAGTCGACTAAGGGAGATTTACCGGTGTAAACCAGTGGCCGTAGCCAAGTGGCAATCGTTTCATAACGATAACGCATCGAAGTTCGTCACGATCGGTCATATTACTTTGGTATCTACAGCGTCTTAGCTTGCGCTACCAACATAACTAGGAACTTACGAAGACGATTTTGGTCACGTGATTTCACGACGACTTACGTCAAATCCCATACATTTTGCTTTATCGAACTTCGTTATCTTTGTCGGTATGTTACTTTGTCTAGGCCCCCAGGGGTGTCGTGAAAGTCGACTATGAGAATTTCCCGGTACAGACTATTAAGCACCTTGGGGCACCCGAATGGTTGAAAGACAAATCACAAAAACAGCTTACCCAAAGATATATCAATTTAAGATATATCTGTGAGCTTACCCAAAGTTGGGCGGCTGTTAAACCTAAGGAAAAACCTTGAGATCTATGGAATGGAATGTGGTCATCTCAAACACTCTCTCTGTTCATCGGTCTCTCGGCGTGGTCCTTTCCGTCTCTTTACTATACTCATTCATCACTAGCACCTTTCCGGTGTGATGGATGATTTGAATCAAAAGAATCAAGGTGAATGGCGTTATGGCGTCTAAACGATATGAATGGAAGAGGACACATACTGCGCTGACGCCAGATAGACTGGGAACATGGTAGGAAAAAGAAGACTGTACGACACCCACGGGACAAAATCTCTCTCCACCACTTGACAGTGTTTTGTCTCGGGATTTAGTGGGAGTTGGAGCGAGAGGAAAACATTTTCTTTTCCCAGAGGAGATTTTCTCAGTCCCGCGCTACGGGCACTGCGCAACTAAATAAAGGCCCCCAATTTCGGGGGAATAATTAACAGACGCAAACAGCGCGAGCTCCGTCTAAGTTTTATTAGGTGTAAACATGCAAAGTGAACTGGATGGGTTTATGCAAATCGCCAGCATGATTGCGGGGTGTACACTGTCTCACACACGACACACTAATTGCATTCCAGCTGCTCTTTGCTGTGCTGCCGCGAGCTAACCAGGTGGAATTTTGGCTTGAAATGTGGTTCCCGGCTTTAAGAGACTGTCAAGCTTTCATTATTACTAAACTTCATGTAAAGAGAGGAACAACACTTACTGCCGCACTCAGAGACGTCATATAACGTTAATGAGTACTTTACGTCAAAAAATGTCAATTCAAAACTAGTAGCTATTCTTGCCGGGTCTATGGTCTAGATTCGAATGAAAATTTTTGACATTAAATACTCATTAAAGTTAATTGACGTCTCTGAGTACGGCAGTTAGAGTGTCTTGTGCGTTCTTCTCACTACAAGGCCTCCAAGGTAAGCTACTTACGAACAGATGGCGTAGCTTATCGTGTTAAATTTTGGAAATCTTTTGAGTTTGACACACACGTTTCCAATGTTTAACGTTATTTCTTTGACGATTCAAGCGTGTATGTAATAATAAGTATTATCGTTACATGTTATATTTATTGATTTTGTTGTTAAAGCTTTATCTTAAGCATAACCAAGTTAAGCTGATTTGATAAGTTGTGGTGGCCCCTACGGTCATTTTGAATCAAAATATTAAGATATGCAAAACAACATTGATGCAACACAATAAATAATAATTAAACGATAAACAAGCACGTTAATTTACAGCAATATCAAAACGAATTACGAACACTCGCCATCATTAGATGCTCAATTGATTACCCGGTTCGGTTGAGGAATAATTATGTGACAAAGTAAAACTTGTGTTCGTAGCTTCACAATACATATTTCGTCGTCATACTGCCGCACTCAGAGACGTCTATTAACTTTAATGAGTATTTAGTGTCAAAAATTTTCATTCAAATCTAGACCATAGACCCGGCAAGAATAGCGACTAGTTTTGAGTTGTAATTTTTTGACGTTTTGTACTCATTAACGTTATTTGACGTCTCTGAGTGCGGCAATTAGATTGTATCCGCAATAATTAGATACTAGTGATAAATTAAATACCACCAGCATTGCAACAAAATACATAGATAGACAAAACCTAATTTTGATTAATGAGATAGTATCTACTACATACATACATACATAAATCACGCCTATATCCCCGAAGAGATAGGCAGAGGTGAACTAGCACCCACGTTTCGCCAAATATGTCAGGTCCCATGTAATAGATGGCGAGCCCATTGCCATTTATCGGGCACAAAAGTCGCAGTACATTGCTGGGTGGTATAAGAGGAACGCTGCTGCCCATTCCTCATCAATGATTTATCCTTAGTCGCCTTGTACGACACCCACGGGTGAGTTTTGGGGTGGTGACAATTGTATTCTACTCTACCGTCACCACACGGCTTAAATAGTGCTTGTTTAAAAAACACATTTGGACATTTTCAGCCTGGCTAGCATAAAAAAACACATTTGTACATTTTTAGCAGATGACTTCTGCTGAAAATGTCCAAATAGGTGTCTTCAGAAGTCACCTAAAATTAACTCAGAACTCGCATTCACAGAACACGACACAGAAGATTACGACTCTCCGAGTTATGACAAGGGCGGCACATTAAGTTACATTAGGGAGTTAGCACTGGCTGCGGAAACACCATTATGCCGCAGGTTTCATCGTATGCCGGTGTAACATGTTGAATTATTACTCTACGGCTTAACACTCGCGGAGTTGTGAGTTCCTTAGTCGACTTTCGTAAAGTATTGTGGTATTACCTTTTAACACCATCTAAAAGTTACGTAGGCAGTCCGATGGCTGAGTAACGGGGATGGTCCGCAATTTTTTTTTTTATTACAGCAAACAAAATAGCTATTTTAAATAATTAACATTGGATGTGTGGCCAAAAATGGTCTCTATCCCTGAATTAGAAGGTCCATTTTACGTCTATTATTCAATCCATAGGGCAGGTACAGTCATCGGGTTATTTATTTACTCGCTGACGTCTGGTCAAACGTTGTTCTACCCTTATCACTTAGGTATAAAAAATAGTCTACGACATAAATTCTCGGACCTACCTAAATTACTCAAAAAAATTGATAAATATCAGCCAAGTCGTTTCGGAGGAGTTCGATTACAAACACCGTGACACGAGATTTTTATTATTAGATTTTAAAACAATGCTACCAGTATACGGTCCTAAGATTTTCTACGGTGGGAAATATTTAAATTAGATGAGTATCAGCCAGAGGCTGCCTCCATTACACATGCGCAATTCCATCTCTTCAAGATCTGAACACCGTTTTACGCTAATATAGCTAAATACTAAGATCACATGGGGGTTAGAGTTGTGAATTTGTAAGTTGGCTCTGAACCCTGCTAGGTAACTATGCCATGCTTGGCTTTAAGATGATTATGTTTGTTCCTACTCTTCAAACAAGCTTACGTTCGACAGTGGAGGACTCATAGGCTTCTAAAGGGATTGAACTTTGAAGTTCTATTGTGGAAAGGGGAGGACTGAATTTGATTGGAAGCTTTTAAGAGTTTGTAGTTGAATCAGTATCAGAAGGAGATGTATATTGAAATAAAACAACTTTTACGGGTTAGACTCGCGTATATTTAGATGTTTGGCATTATTACTTAAACCGACGTTTCGATCACTTTACAGCGGCCGTGGTCACGAGGAGACTAAAGGTGTATTCTCTTTGCATAATCAACATTGTCCCTTCTTGGGACATAACCAAATAAATCACGCCTATATCGTCGAAGGGGTAGACAGAGGTGAATCAACACCCACGTTTTGCCAATTAGGATAGAGCCCATGTAAGGTGGTGGCCTATTGCCATGTATCGGGCACGTAAATCGCAGTATAATATTACTAGATGGTACAGGATGGTACTCATAGCTGACTTTACCCTTAGCCGCCTTGTGCGAGACCCGCGGGTGAGATGGGGGTGGTGACAATTTGATTCTACTTTGCTGTCACCACACACCGCATTAGAACATGATAAACATTGTAAAATCACATTATGTCACGATACCACGGCAATATTTGCCCACGCAAAGTTGTATACAAATATGACCACATAATTACGCTGCGTGGTCAATATTGTAAGCATTAAGCGACCGGTAGGTGACATTCTGTCGCAATAAAGACGATTTATGACGGGCCGTGGCAAGTCCGTGCGGAAACCGGTTCTAGTTTTGGCTCGCATTAAATTCAGTTGGGTCAAGACGCAATTTTAGGTGCTCGATAGCTCAGCGGGTGCGATTGGGTAAACCAAGCAATGTTCGCTAAGGCCGGTCAATGGATGGGTGACAAAAACTTATTTAACTAGAGCTCCTCCGTGCTTCAGAAGGCACGTTTAAGCCGTTGGCTCCGGCTGCATCTGCAGCCGGTAATAACACCAATCCGCACTGGGCCTTGGTGGGTTATGCGTTTCCCTGGGCGTATGGCATTCGAAGTTAGTCGCATTTTTTCTGCACCAATAAACTAACAGCCCTTAAAAAGTTTGCGCAGCAAATCTTGGATGGTTTGCCGGGCACGTTTGCCGCCGTATCATCATCATCATCATCATCACCAGCCCTTTAATCTCCCCACTGCTGGGGCACGGGCCTTCCCTATGGATGGAAGAATATAGGGAGATTGGGCCATAACCCACCACGCTGGCCCAGTGCGGGTTGGTGGGTGCCGCCGTATATTGACCAACATTCCTGGCATCTTCCATTCACATTATTATTGTATGTGTGCGGCTAGCCTATAGAAAATGACCGCCCAATCTATGTATATGCTACGCTGTCAATATAGCTGGCCCATTATTTATAACTCCTGGCTTCTCCGGGCATCGAATCCGGCTAAACATAAATCACAAGTTCGCTCTTCAATAATTCAAGTGACCGTGGCATACATTGCTTTGCTAGTAGGGCCGAAAATAATTCAGAGGTTTTACGACCTTGTAGAAACCGTCGCATAAGCAAAAGGGCATGTCCCTAGCGAAATCACCGATAGTCGTTACACGAGGAAGAGGCAACACTTTTACTGCAACTTAAAATTGATCCAGTAAAACTAACTGTTAGATGGGGGATGGAATAGGAATCGATGGGCGGGTTTCATTTGTTTTTCTGGATTTTTTTTCGCAAGTGCGCAGGGCAAATCGAATTTCGATCGAATATTAACACTATTCATATTGCATTGAGACCAAAATAATATAATAATAATTTTCGACTGTAAGTCCGCCCAAATAAAAAAATTATAAATAAGATTGCGTTTATTTGGTCGCGATTTTTTTGTTATTAATTAGTATATTTGCTACTAATTTTTCGAACAGCTCGAAGGGGCGCGCATTGCTGTAATAGTATACTACGCCTTCAAGCTCGAGATTGCGTAAACTAAGCAGTGTTCGCTATGCCTGTTCGTTGGATGCATGACATGAAATATATATAAATCTCAAGCTACTCCTTGCTTCGGAATGCACGTTAAGCCGACTACCTGTTGACAGTTGACTAAGCAAAAATACTAAAATTTATTATTTAGTCAACAACTCATCCCGTAGGATTAGTTGGAGTGGGATCAGCTGACTAAAGAGCCCTAATACGCACTGTCCGCGTAGAGGGTTATAGTCCATTCTCTGTATATCCTTCCATCCATAGGAAAGACTTGACATGGGGACATTATAATTATGGCTAGCTTTAAGATGAATGCCATTTGAGATCGCTCGACCAAAGATTTGCTTAAATAATATATCGCTCGTCCAAAGATTACCTTAAGCAATGTGATTGTTTTGAAAAATCAATTTTCATAAAGTTCAGTTCATTCCGTTGTTGCACTTCAAATCTATTCTTAACATGTCACGATTATGTTTTAGCGGCGAATCTTCTTCACCTCCACTAAATGCCAAGGACACGATGCAGATGTGAGTCAGAGCGAATATAAGATAGATACGTATTTATTTCATTAACTGTTATTTTTGATTTTCCTAGTTTATTACATTGTATATTACAATTATAGCTTTGTTTTTATATCGTGACTAGCATAGTGTTCCTAATATAAGTAAACCGTGGTAACCTGTAAATGTAAAACAAATTATTGTTTTTATTACACCTGACCTGATTTTAAATTGTAAAACTGCTGTACTCTTAAGGTAACCGAATAGATAAATAAATAAATTTCCAATCCTAACATTTACCTGTAAAATTTTTAAATATAAAATAATAACCATAATAATATTATTATTAACACGCTGCCTGTATAGATGAAAGTAATAATATTATGAATCAAAAGGGAGTGTGTGGCTTGATGATGTCTGGGTGATATAAATGAAAGAGGAAATAATACTGCCGACCCCAGAAAAACTGGGAACAGGACAGGAAGAAGAAGAGTTACATCACACGTCCCAAGTTGTTATTTGAAACCGATACCAAATCGATATATCTGCCATCGGTACCTCAATCAAAAACGGGACGGTATTCGGTAATCAAGTAAAGACAATTAGGGGCAAGGTTGCGCGTCAATCAGACGTTTCTTGGATAATTTATTTCTGGAGCACTTGTTCTAATGAAAAGCTATCTCGCAAAGTGATGTATTATTTTAATTTAACAGGGCACCTATGTTTTTTGTTAACAAACCGCTTTGTATCGTTATCAGTTTGTAGTAATAAATCTTTACCCCTTACCTCAGTTACCTTTACTATGTTTGAGTGATATTTCGATTACCTATAATATTAGTAAGCCGGTGAAATGTTCTCCTCTTGCTCTATTGGAAGTTTGTGTCGTAGTTTAACCAGGTTCACAGAGATACATAAATTCTCAAATTTTTCGTAGCACCGACTTTCCGTCAGTTTTTTAAAAGGGGCGTGCCTATTCTCATTCATTTGCTAGATGGTGCACCAGAAGCGCTGCTGCTAATTCCTCGTTATATTAGAACTCCTAATCGCCTTGTACGACATGCCTTGTCACCATGGGCGAGGTGGGGGTGGTGACAATTGTATTCCGCTCTGATATCTGCCGTCGCCAGATTCACTTTTAATTTAAATCAAAATATTTAAAAGCATGGAATTATTTATCTGTCCGCACCATTCTGTTATTATTTTGCATTTATTATAGTAGAATCGTCTTTGCGTGGAATGTTTGCAACATCATCTTACAATTTCAGATGCAAATGTATGCATGGCACGAAATTTATCTTATAGCCGCCATAAGATATGTTCTTGCAACAGCGCCAAAAATGAAGCATATCGATAAATATTACGATATATGAGCACCTAAAACTATTGGAGAACAACAGTAGGTAAAGTACAGTACAACAGTAAAAGTAGGAGAAAATTACACAGTAGTGGCTGTCGCTACAAGATATTTACTGAGAGTCATAGAAGTGAGTGACAAAAACTTATAAAAAAAATTTATCATATTTTATAAAATTCAAATAATCAAAAAGGCTACCAGGGTGTTATATTTAATACCTTAAAAAAAAACTTAACGTAACGTAACTATAAAAAAAGGTTTGACCGAACAAAAACACATTGTTTATCTACAGTAAATTTAGATTCACGCAGAGCTGCCTCTAATCATCATCATCATCACCAGTCCTTTTAATGCTCGGGCGCAAGCCTTTCCATGTCGAGATACCGATGAACGGAGAGAGTGATTGGGATGACAACATTCCGATAGAAACCGACGGGCATAAGATTAGATGAAGCGAAAGAATGGAGGATAGCAAGTGGTAAGAAGTCATATCTGCCTACCCCTGCGTATGTACAATTGTCTGCCGTCACTTTAGCTCTAATTGCATTGTATCGGCTTAACATTTCACATGTACACTTTGCACAATTAAAGCAAGGCCTTTATTGCTCCCTGTCTCAAGTACGTCTCAGGGTTCTGTTCTGTTCACGCCTAATGAGGTTCGCGCACACCCTTTAGCCTCCGTTACATTGCTCGCTATTAAGCAGCATAAGCTACATACTGCTGCTTAATAGCGAGCAATGTATAACGGTACTCGTCTCATCTGAACGAGACCTTAAAGTTGGGACTATTAACGCCTGTGTAGTGACTCAGCGTTTTAGGAACGAATTAAAGTTCCCGCTTTGATTGATTGTGTTTGTTTGCAAATGGAATATTCTGGTAATGTTGGTGAGGTTTTACCGGTTTAAATGTTGCTTTGCAAGGGGTTTGTGTGTACACACCTTTAGGTTTTATCAAAATCAACGGATCAGCCTTACGGCATAAGGGGCGAAGGGAAAACTGACCAGTAAAATTATATTATCACAATCACCTATCATCTAGCTAAAAGTAAGTAGGATTAGCACTTGTGTTATGGATTCTAAAAGTCGGACAATTTATTATATGACACTATTGAAAATATACTACATAAACGTACAAACTCGAGAACAATGTACCTATGTGTTCTTAACACAATTCATTTGCCCCTGCCAGGATTCGAACCCGGAGTGTCGGTCCAAAGAGAACGTTGCCCTTAGAAGTAAAAGCATATAATTTTAACGAACGTCTTATGATATACTTTATCGCCATTATCAATAAGATTATGATAATGCTACAATGATAATAGCAATTTATGCTACCATTTCGCTTTCTCCATAATTAGATTGCGTTAGTAAAATTGTCAAATATAAATTACGTGTCTGTAAATTACAGCCACACTTATTATTAGCAGTGTTTCCTAAGTACCGTATTAAATATCTTAAATAGACCTTCAACATTTTAGAAAGCACACCGATTATAATTATTATAAATTCTTAGTGCTTTCGCCTAGCTCCTAGTAGAGCTATTGCGCGGAAGTCACTTTAACTGTTATGTTCTTTTTATAATTATGATAAATTACCCCAGTGGTGACGGCAGAGCAGAATACAACTGTCACCACCCCCAATCTCTCCCGAGGGTGTCGTCGTACAAGGCGATCAAGGGTTCACACTGCGAAGAGTAATACAAAGGAAAGTGAATCATTATCACCAGCCCTTAAGAGTCCATACTGCTGGGACGCGGGCCTTTCCTATAGATGGAAGACTTATGGAGAATGGGCCATAACCCCTACGCTGGCTCAGTGCGGATTGGCGGGTATAAACGACTGCAGATGCAGTCAGGACTAACAGCCATACTTTCCTAAGCACGGAGGAATTCGAGATAGTAACAGCTTACTGTGCTTTCCGAAGCACGGAGGAACTCGAGATACTAACATAACAACAGCGTTTCTGTGAAATTATGTCACAGAAACACAAGCTGAGGCAGTACCTTTTGGCCATGCACAAGGCATTAATTTTCTTTTTTTTTTCCTCCTTTTTATTTTGTTAAATTCGCCCTATATTTTAGGGAAGGTAAAGGGCTATTTTGTAGTGTTGTAGTATTTGTAATTTGTTGTTAAATTATTTTTTTTCTCTTATTTTGTTGTCTGTGTTGTCTTTGTGCTGGTCAATAAATGTTTTTCTTTCTTTCTTTCTTAACTTTTTGGTCACCCATCCAATTTGACCAAAAATTTACTATCGACCTTAACGAACATTGTTTAGTTTACGGAATCGAAGGCCGAGCGCGTTAAGCCACTGCGCTATTGAGTGTGTAAAAGTGAATAGTTAATTACAAAGAAAACAAAATTTAGCAAGAATATCAAAAGTCGATAATATTTAATGCTAATGTAAGGACGATATTTAACTTAACGAGCGCATCTGTTGAAATGAATGCTCCATTATGGTCCATTATTGTATCCTTTCTAGGTTCATCACGGTTTCTTGCAAAATACCTAATGTAATTGTCAATTTTGAGCCACGATTCACTTCATCGTGACACAAGTGACGCAACCAACTATGTATCCTGATGGTATCGATACAGGACTCTGCAGTCAATAACGATTATCGATAATTTAGAGAAAGCAACGATAATTTTTGCGATTATTTTCTAATCATAATCTATACTAACATAATTTTAGTTAGTAGTGCCCAATAACGTAGGATGTGCAAGCCTTTTGATTTTGCTGATTTTGCTGCAGCATACCCAAAGATGATTTGTGTTAGGGATGTGACCGACTGTAAAATCTAAGCCAAAATCTTCAACAGTGGATCTCTGAATGGATTTGAATATTGTCACCCCTTCCCTTCTTCAGCGGTTTCGCACTATGATCCTTTCCATAAATGTTCCCATGCATTAATACATCACTAGCATCTGATTGGTATAGTAGATGTTAAGAGTTAAAAAGGAATTGATACCAACGTATTACTCAAAACTTACCGTAGTGACATCTCTAGTGACATTATAGTGCCAAGACTTTGTCTTTAGCAAAAATATAAAAACTTAAATTGCAGACAACTGGACATAATAAATAAATTAATCAAATAGAAAATACTATATTTCAAATTTCCGTATCAGTGATTCAATGCCATCGATTATTCAAGTTGACGCTTGGTTTTAGTGTTTGTATATGACACTGTGGTGTGTGTATTACTTAACCTTTCTAGACACCGAAGTAAAGAGTTTATATTATTAATCAATCAGTGGTATTAGAATTATTGGCTCGAGTAGAAGAGTCGACGGTCAGGGGAAAGGGGAATAAGGGCAAAATGGACACACATAATATTATAGTGGATAGATACATTGGATATAGTAGGCAACCCAGATAGTTTCTATAATAATAATATGTAAGTTGACATATATTTTTTTTCGAAGGTTTAGTACCTACTTAAGTTATTTATAATTATATCAAATAAAGGAATCAAACCTCCTGACCGGTAGGTGCACTCGACCAAACCGGCAATCTTCAAGATGAGAACGTTAAATTCAGTTTTGCAGCGGCCAAATCAATAAAACTATCTGGAAGCCATTAAAATTTTATCGACATGAAATATTTAATGCGGTCGCGGCGCCCGTGTCGGCGACAGGTGCGCGGCAGTCTATCGATATAGCTATCGATAAATTGTATTTTGATAACTTGCACAGCACTAAGGAAAGTTAGACTGGGGAGGTTTTTAAAGTAATTTGTGAGAAAGCTTTAGTACTTTTCTTTCAAGAACAGGACTTGGTCTTCATTGCATTCAGCAAATAATGTTAAAAACAGTATTAGATCGAATCAAAACTAGAAACATATCGATGTTTCTAATTTTTATTAGATCTCATACTGTTTTTATTCGATTCAATCTAAGATCAAATCAGGATAAATATGCGATCTGAGGCTTTCTTGTTTAGCGCCCGAGGGAACTACAAAATTTTATGTCACCCTCTGACCAGGAACTGGGATATTCCGATTAGATTAGATTATATATTCAGTTGTGACGTAAAAGTTGTTTTATTTCGAATGTGAAGGGCTCGTGCAAATATGAGAAAACATTAACTTAGTTTTATGTATCTAAATGCTTTGCCTTATTATAATAAAAAGAGGTTTTTAGGTATAAAAATCCGTCTTTTTATCCCTTCTTGTCCCTGCCCTGGTCCCAGTCTATCTGGGGTCTTCATATCGGTATATGAATGGAAGAGACATAATTACATACATTCATATCGGTCAGACGTCATCAAGCCATCCGCTCCTTTTTGATTCATATCATCTATCACACCGTAAAGGTAAATATTTAAATAAATAAATATTTAACAACATTCAACATTCCAAGCCATACTGCTCAAGGTTTTACAGCCGGCCGCCTGCCTGACTCCAACCCTCGTATAAAAATCCGTGATTTTTATAAAATCCACTTTTATGATTGGCACTTTTAAATTCAACCAAAATAATTAGCAGACTTTATTTAATATGGCAATTCATGCCAGTTCTGGGTTTGTTCTTAAGGCTACGGAGGTCAGGCACCTGGGCAGCGCGGCCATCCGACATTTACCAATATTTGGCGGACCCGTGCAATATCGCGACCAGATATTGCGATTCTATACGAGAGATCGCATTTAAAGTGAGCGAAATGAAAACTTTATCGTCGGACACAGTCGTAGCGATAAAGTATTGCTTAGCTTTGTATGATTTGCAATTTTATTACCAGTTACTTAATTTTTAGGATAGTAGTAGTTTAAAAATTTTTTGGTATTTTTTCTATAATATTTAGACGAATGGATAAAAATTACAACAAATTTATCCAGCCACGGCACTGCTGGGGCTGGCTAATATAGCCAGAGTTAAAACTTTGAAATTAAATTCAGCTAGCAAGAAACGCTACTTGATAAAGGAGGTAATTTAACGCCGTCCCTAACTTTAAGCTACGAGTAACTCTAAACTAACCTTTGAGCAGCAGCACGAAATTCTTCTTGTCGTCTCCCCCCTTGGGGTACTCCCAGTCGACGTCCAGACCGTCGAAGTTCCTGTCGCGGAGGTAGGGGATGGCGGAGTAGATGAATGTCTGCCTGGCGTAGCGAGTCGCCGACATGTCCTTGAATTTCTGGGTTCCGAAGGACCAACCACCTTGGAGGGAAAACATAAATGATTATTAAGCACAAACAGCTCTCAAACCATACTGGTATATTGGTGAGATGTGTACATTTATCCCCGAAGGGGTAGGCAGAGGTGAAGTAACACTCACGTTTCGCCAATTAAGTTAAGTTCCATGATATAGGTGGCGAGCCTATTGCCATTTACCACGTCAAACGCAGTCATTACTACCTAATCCAAGTTTGAGTGCTGCTAAACATTTCAGTATTTTTAAAACTGAAGTTTTCCCATACAAATTCTGACAGGTATTGTCTGTCCAATTAACGTTTATGTATTAGTCTCCCTAAATTGAGAATAACAATTTCAGAAATAAACTTATCTTAAAAAAGCTGTCTCTTGAGCAAATGATTTATCTAGACAACTAAGTGCCGATCCGAATTCGTCTTAATGACAAAAACCCATACCTTTAGGGAAAACTGTAGATTAAGTAAAACTCAATCTCGTCACTGTGCAATTACTTAATTGAAATTCAAATGAGCCGATAAAATTATCCGCTAAACACAGCCACTCATTCAGTACCTATTACCTGTTCTTTGTTTCTTTCTTTATTGAAAACATACATAACATTGAGTTTGTGGTATGAAAAATGCTGTATTTGAATTTGACTATAGAGTACCTACTATTTTGATTTTAATTTGAGCTGGAATATGAGATTTCGTCGATCTGCATCAGGAAGAGTATTAATCTCATTTCTTAAAATCTCAAGTATTTCTAGATATCTTTCCGTGTTCAGAGTTCCTTCGTAAAAATGTATTAAGAGCCTTTCAAACGCTATTATAAAGCCCTTTCAAACGCTATTATAAAATATAAGTAATTTTTCTATCACATTTGGTGGGTTCGATTCCCGGTTGAGGTAGGCGATTTTAAAAAAAATCTGTGAATGCAGTTCTACCTATTATTAAAAATAAAACGATGTCTTCTTTTAGTAAAATATCCTACGTTCAATATTTAATATACTTTCCCTCCGTCTGGCATGGCCGTGGGACGCCCTGTATAAATGATATAAAAATTAAAACTCGTACAAATAATATTGTGGTTAGTAAAAGTAATACTAAAACTTAAATTTTTCGAACTTTTTCTAACCAGATTATTGTATGATTATTGAATTTGGACGATTTCAGTTATTTCAGCGCAATTCGTAAAAAGTCCCTATTCTGAGAGGAGGATATGAAATTGATTGTTAATAGACAACTGGCCAATCTTTTCGATCGAATAGAATAAATGAAACTAGCGTATGGCGAGCGCGCTGTCGATACAAAATTCGTATCGATTCCCCCCGGGCTAGGCCCTCTAATCAGATTGTTTTCAGAAAAATTAGTCCAACTAGGTTTCCTGGTAACCCGAGGGGCTTATGCATCCGCCTTTTTCTAATGATTTGAAATATTTCTAGCGTTCAAATTCCGTAATTGAGCATTTGCACATAAACTCACAAATAAAAATAACCCTTATCGGCTTGCTCCATTAGTTGGCAGCTAAACTGATTTCGCTTTCGAAATCAAAACAAGAGCGTTAGGTGATTTGGGAAAAAGTGAAAAAATTACCGACAATAGACAACAATGGAACAGGCGTCGAGGTAACGGTAGAAAAATTCCGCGTACGTTAGTGCCTTTGTGGATAGTCTAACTTGCATAACGGCTTGTTGCGCCACGCTCCGCACTTACAGAAATAAATGGGAGCAGTTTTTCTGGGCATTCCCCTGGAAATGGGTGAAAATGTGTGTGCCGTGGGAATGCCGCTGCAGTGCGTTCGCACGAGCAAAGCGACGGTACTCACCGATAAAGTCTTTGTAGGGTTGTGTTGTGGAAAATTAAATGATGTACTAACACTTAACTTGAAAATTTACAGGTGTCTTTAGTAAAGCTATAAAGTGAAAAATATTTTGGACAAACATTTTATGTCATCGATAGATCTTTTATCAGTCTTTCATCACATGTTAAATCACACGTTTATTAAATTTAGTAATCGTATAATTTATTTAAATCAACACCGCGAAATTCAACGTTAATTGTTTTTAAATTTCAAATATCAATTTGTCACTATTCCTACAACTCGTCTGATCATAGCCTTTCGTATAATATTTAATGAATGGAAAAAAGGCTCTATATTTGTCTGGAGCGGGTATTTTATTTAAAACCCACTACTTTCAGTTTTGGATAACTAAACAATATATCGAAGAAACAACAACATCCATAAAATATATGCATGATAACACATGAGCGCTAGTTGGGTAATAAAGGAAATGTGATTTGAAAGGAAATACCAAGGGTTAGAATTAAATAATGGCCGATAATTAGCTCATTAGACGATGAACCGGAGTGAGTTACACGCGATCAATGAGCGTAGAACGTACAACCTATCAGTAGCGTTACGACACAATAATGAAACGTTTGACGATTTAAGTCTGAAGGAAGATGTCCACTGAACCGTGAGTCATGAATCTAAATAAGCGCAAAAGTGCGATGAAATAATTGAAATATTATATTATCTTTTTTTTATGCTAGACAGGGAAGCTCTTGCCCTTCATCTCACCTGATGGTAAGTGACGATAATTAAGGGCCATAGATAGAATCGAGCTTCATCTGGAAGCCCTCAACCACAGCGGGACTGGCTATCTTATCATAATTGTCGGAACACAATAATGCTTTTAACATTATTATTATGGCGACAGATTTTGATAAGATGGTGGTAGCTAGTCAGGCGGACTTCAAAGAAGTCCTACCACCAACCAAACCGAGCACAAATTTTGTACCCCCCTGGGGATCGAACCCGGGACCTCTGGATCTTAATGCCGGTGGCCGAACCACAAGACCACGGAGGCGGTAAAAATATCTAATCTAATGAACGTGGAAGGACGTAGAAGGAGAGGAAGACCAAAGAAAAGATGGATGGATTGTGAAAAGGAGGATATGAAATCAAGAGGAGTGGATGAGAAATTGGTGAAGGATAGAGAAGAGTGGATGAAGAAAACATGTAGTGCCGACCCCGCTTAGAGCGGCTTATTCCGCTCTAGGAAGTACAGGAAGAAGAAGAAGAAGTGAATCTATTGAGGCTTTTGATAAGATAGTAGTAAAATTATTATAAAAATGTACTGTAACGTTAAAATTCTACTTCAGCCTTGCTCGCAAATTCAATCGGATCCGTGTAGTATGTCTATTGGTTATTGTCGTACCTATTTATTATGTCAGCCTTCTGCCTGAAAATTAACATAGGAACTTCTATTATGGATGTACATGTCCAGAGAACACGTACCTGACGACGCTTATGGGATATAGAAGGAGGTTGGTGAAAGCTTTATTCCTCTCCTCCATCACTACGGACAAAGTTAAATCCGTAAAAAAAGTTGTATAATTTCCTTGTATTCATATTTTATTACTAAAAAGAAACGCTACTAAATTGACTAAAAATAGTAAGTAAAACGTGGGCGTAAATACGCCTCTGCCTACTCCGAAGGGGTTATTTATGTATCTAATGTGGGGTAATTTATATTTTAGAACTCAACTCACCGATAGCCAATAAAGTCTTCAGTTTTGGATTCGCCTTCTTCAAGCTGTTGATTCGGTCGTATAATCCAGTCTTCCCATCTTTGGTTTCGTCGTTGGACTCGAAGGAGCTCAGTTTGCCCTTCTTCAGCCAGCCGAAGGCGAAGATGATGTGGGTGCAAAGCTCCGGCTGTATGTCTTCGGGGACGAACTTGCCGATTTTGGTCCGATACTGCGACCAATTGGTGTAGTAGCAGACGATCTGAAAGTATTAAGTGAAGTTAATATCGAAATGAGAAATGGAAAAGAGCAGATCGATATTGCAGCGGATTAACGCGCTCGGCCTGAGTTTGCTGAACGCCGGATAGGTGATCAGAAATGTATTATCTCGAGTTCTTCTGTGCTTCAGAAACCCGATGGTCTCGGGTTCATTTGCAGTCGTTAATACCCCCACCAATCCGCTTAGGGCCAGTGTGGTGAGTTATATACAGGTGAAGTTTTTTTTTGGGTCAGTATGGGGAAATTCTAAACTATAAGAGATAGAAAAAAATTCTTTTAGGTACCGTAATCGTAATATAAGATAAAATAAAAATGAATATAGGGAGAACATATAGAGTCATTCTTCCATCTATAGGAGAGGCCTGTGCCCTAGCAGTGGGGATTTTAAAGGGCTGGTGATGGTAATGATGATGAATATCGAAATTGCTAATTATCTATTCTGAGCTACAAATCAAACTGGTCAGTAAGAAAACTTCAATGCCCTTTTATTGGAATTTATCCATCCATTTTTTGTTTGCCTTTAGGTGAATTTATTGCTTTGAGTCCCAGTGTATGATGTGAAAATTCACATCATACACTGGGACTCAAAGCAACATTAACAGTGTTCGTTATTAATAATTATACTGGGATGAATATTTTAAATACAATTTATAAAAATACATGCCCCTACTACTAGTTATTTTATCAACCAATAGCTATGTTAATGAAAGTAAATAAAAGCAAAATTTAATCATCATAATGCTTAAATTTTTGCTTGAATTTGGCATGAGTTTATTTTTTTGCTTCTCGTGATAGTATCGCATTTCTTAAACTCCTTTATCCTTCTACGCTCTGGCAATAAAGTTTTTATTCCGGCAATTCGCGTCACTTTACTGCCTGGAAAGGTATGCGCCGGCAGGGCAAACGAAAATATTTCTTATTTAAACTCTAATACATAACATTTCAGCTTGAAGGAGCCTGCAAACGCGATAGTAAACACTTTTTGAAGGCCAACAACTTCACTTAAGTTGCATTTAAAAATTGTATATTATATTATTCCTGCTGTTATTTGTCGGTCAGTACTTCTCCAGTAATATATTCATTTTGTTTATATTTACGCACAGAGTTGATATCAAACGAATTGGAAATGAATGATTTCCGCAAACTAAAACAATTTCCTCTTAGGTGTCCCTCAGGGTTCTATTCTAAGTCCACTCATTCTCTAAAGATATAAGCAGGAGATCTGACGAGAAAGTATAATGTAAAACATTTATATTTAAATATTAAAACAATACATTTCAAACTTCAAAATACAATGAATAATTAATATATCACACAATCTCTCCCAGACATCAATGCGAAAGCTCTTTATTCTAATACTTTAGAAGTATGTAAAGTCGTCTTGTTTGCTATTACTAAATTAACCATCCTCGAATCAAAATTTCAACATTCGTTATTCTGTTTATGTCTAGTAATTGCTTTCTAAATCATGACAAATTTTATTGAGAGAAAGAATCAACTTTCTACACTTAATGACAATATTCAGCATCAGCGTCTATGAATGACTTCATTTTAAAGTAAATGTAGAATATGAAGAGTGTATTTTCCCAATTAAAACAGAAACATGCTATTAGTATACTACAATATAATTTTTCTCAAAAAACAACTTTAGATAATATAACTACAGGTATTTTTGTATTACTTCTGGACTTTTAACGAGTGGCTTAAACGAAGCAAATAGCGTAACTTTGACAAAACTAGACCGCTTCCCGCGCGAGTACTTTATTTATGAGTCTTGTTCGTTTCAGCTGTCAGTATGACTGTATGCGCAAGTAACCCGCACGAAGTACGCATGCTACTTGTGCACGTTACTTGTGCAGGTAACATCCTAGAGTTGTAGGACTTACTGGAATCGTTTACACGATGTATATTACCTGCGTAAGTTCAACAGGCATCCTGTAGGAGCACCATTAATATTAGGCGTAATATTTTATCTCACCTTATATCCATCCTTGTCTTTATGGTCGTCGGTTCCAACTGAATTGTCTAGAGCCGCAGAAGATTTTCTGCTAGCAATGCTCGGCCGACCACGGATCTTGGGTCTGTTGACACTAGCTGATATGATTTGATCAGTAGATCTTGATACGCTGGTCGAGACTGATGTGGACACCTTTGTGGGTTTACGAAGTCTCCTTCTGACGGCTGCAAAAAGAAAATTTTGGTAAGTAAATTTCGATCTTCAAAATTCGCTATTAAATTACATAAACAACTGAACTAGATGCAGCAGATATTTATAAAAGGGACAATATTATTCGATCGTCTAAAAAAAAAATTGATCCCTTTTTCACGAGCACTTTTAACCTTTAACTACCGAGGTGGTTCTTTTATTACACTACTACCGACGTGGGGCCTGAGAGGCCGCATATACAAACACTGAGATTTAAAGAAAAAACGTACGCTAGATTTCTCAAATAAAACAATTTATTTTGATTCACCTCAAACAAAAAACTCACGTAACTACCGACGTAGGGCCTGAGAGGTCGCGTCATAATTTTAAATCGACATACTTACCAAAAATATACTCGCCGGCATTACTACTATATACATTCAACGTTGTTAATACTACGAAACTCGCAGCTACTGACAAGCACAGGTCTCTCCTGACCGGGGAAGGGATAAATCTAACAACTTGTCAACACACCACGGCCTCACAGGCCCCACCTCGGTAGTTAAAGGTTAAAAATAAATGATTTGATCAAATCCCTAAACTGCTTTAGTGAAATGACAAAATTGAAAAAAATATCTTAAATTGTTGTACGTCTTACTATTTACCGACATGAGCTAGTAAGTTGGTTAGGTTAGGTACATTAACCAACGAACAGCCAGTAAGTTGTGCTTTTATAGAAAAGTTACAATATAATAGTAATTTTTTTTAATTTATTAAAAAAAAACAACGTAAACTATGAGAAATGTTCTAAAAAACATGCGATTTAATGGTTCTAGGAAAGTGTATGACACTGACACAAGCACAGAATGCCTTCCCTACGGATGATAGAATACAGGGAGAATGGGCTATAACCCACAACGCCGGCCTAGTGCGGATTAGTAACAACGACTGCAGATGCAGCAATTAATTTTGGTCATCCAAAAAATTGTTTTACTATGTCAAGATACGACTTCATCAAACATCCACTTTCTTTACCATTGAAAGCGTATGATAGCGAATAAAAATACACCGGCAGTATTTACAGCGCTCCATAGAAACGGCCACTATATCCCAATCTGTTCCAAGTAATAAAATCCCTGCACACTCTGAATTTCAAAGGCTCATGAGGAGCGTGTTGTAACTAATAGCTCAGCCAGCCTTTCACGGGAAACTGTTCTTTGTGACGTAAGAGCAAGGACGATAATCCTGTCCGCAACGCCCTAGATTTCTAGATTGTTTGTTAAAATGCATTAGAAGTACATACATACATAAATCACGCCTATATCCCCGAAGGGGTAGGCAGAGGTGAACTAGCACCCACGTTTCGCCAATTATGTTAGTCCCATGTAATAGGTGGCGAGTCTATTGCCATATATCGGGCACAAAAGTGTCGCAGTACATTGCTAGGTGGTATAAGAGGAACGCTGCTGCCCATTCCTCATCACTGATTTATCCTTAGTCGCCTTGTACGACACCCACAGAGAGATTTGGGGTGGTGACAATTGTATTCTACTCTGCCGTCACCACACGGTAAACACACGGAAGTAAGTTTTTTAAATATTTTTTAAATGAGATTTTTTTTCCTATAGGCTTGCATATCGGTTACTTGCGTGCTTATGGAGGCATAGGCCTCAGGAAGAATATAGGGGGAATGTACTGTACCCACCATATTTACCCTGTACGGATTGGTGGGTATTAAGAACTGAGATGGAGCCGGTTTAATGTGCCGTCTGAAGCACTGAGGAACTCAAGATTATATGGTTTTGGTCCCCATTCAATGACCGACCTTGAAATATATTTAATTTTGCAATATTTGTAAAAAATATATATATTTCTTAGGATACCCATTCTCCCTACACTCTTCCATCCATAGGAAAGGCTTGTGCCCTATCAGTGTAGACATTAAAGGGCTGGTGACCCCTTAGGCTAGTTTACTTTGACTAGTTGATGGGTGCCTAACTTTCTAGAAGGGTCTCTACATTACATCATTTAAATCATCATCATCAGCACCCGCCCTTTAATGTCCCCACTGCTGGGGCTCGGGCCTTCCCTATGGATGGAAGAATATAGGGAGATTGGGCCATAACCCACCACGCTGGCCCAGTGCGGGTTTGTGGGTACTCCGACTGCAGATGCTGCCGGGACCAACGGCTTAACGTGCCTTCCGAAGCACGGAGGAACTCGAGATAATACATTTTTGGTCACCCATCCAATGACCGGCCTAGGCGAAATTGTTTAGATTACGCAATCGCAGGCCAAGCGCGCTGTGCCACTGCGCTAGCGAGCTCCTCATAGCGATAATTTTTTTTTCATTAAATCTAAGAAATCTTTATTATTAATTTTTTTTACGACACATAAGCTAATAACGCTGTACTCCGAACTAGCTCCATCTCTTGCTCTCGCTTGATAAATCACTGCAGCGCTGCACATTTAAAAGTGTCGACTACAAAAAGATTCGGGATCGACAATTCACAGTTTTCCAAGTCGAATAAATTTGGGTGTTATCCGGCAATAAATCCGGGCTTTGTCCAAACACCTCAATGGAACCTCCATTCGTTTGATGGACGTCGGTAAAAGGATTTTGGGATGTGTGACTTTTTCCGGCGTCAGAAACGGGAATCGTGTCACGGCAAAACAAACTACAATTAAGGTCTGCGCATACGTAACGGGAAAACACCCCGGACGGGACGGGGACGGGGCCTCTTTCGTACAAAAAGCTCCGTCCGTGTCTCCGTGACATATGTCACATGGGGCTTTTTGTGAGAGGCCCCGTCCACGTCCAGTTTTGTATGCTCAGACCTTTATTATACCTACCCTCACCCTTAGCCGAGTGGTGACGGCAGGGCAGAATACAATTGTCACCCACATTCTGACCCACGGGTGTCGTACAAGGTATGACGAGTAATGGGAAGTACATACATACATACATAAATAACGCCTATAGCCCCGAATGGGTAAGCAGAGGTGAACTAGCACCCACTTTTCGCCAATTATGTTAGGTCCCATGTAATAGGTGGCGAGCCTATTGCCATTTATCAGTACATTTCTATTGCTGGGTGGTACAAGAGGAACGCTGCTGCCCATTCCTCATCATTGATTTATCCTTAGTCGCCTTGTACGACACCCACGGGAGAGATTTGGGGTGGTGACAATTGTATTCTACTCTGCCGTCACCACACGGCATAGAATACCTTTGGATAAATTGTTTATTTTCAAGATTGGACCATTGTAAACTTACTTGTGGCATCTGTGGGGGCTAGTACTGCTATAACTAGAATGACGGTGACTGTCCACCGCAGTAATCTTGGCGGCCACTGAAAAGAAATAGAAAGAAATAATTAGTATCCCTCCCTTTAATTATTATTGTTTGCACAATTTACTATTAATCTAAGTAAAATCCGTTATAATCGCTGTTTAGGATTTTATTATAATTATCTTTTAAGATATTGAAAATAGCTGTGGAATTTTTACAGGAAATAGTTTCTGGAATTAGTACAGTTAAGGCTGTACTAATTCCAGAAACTATTCCGCCAGTATATGCGCATACTGGCGGATACCCAAAGACGGTTGGTCAGGCAAGCGGCTGGCTGTAAAACCTAAGCCAAAAGCTTGAACAGTATGGATTAGAATGTTATCATTCCAAAAACTTGAATGATAACATTAAAAAGATTGGTAGTACAAAAAGATTGGTAGTGCGCGGCATGTTTCGGTTTATGTGATTGGCGAGTTGTGGGATTGTATTTGGTGCATAATTTACAATGTACCTGCAATGTCATAACTCGTTGACAATGGTGGGTTTCTCTACAGCCTACTTGCGTGCCGTTCTGCTAGCGGAGCGTTGGGCCCTGATGCGTTTAGTACCATCTTGGTATTGAACGCGGCAGGGTCGGCGCTTCGTTGCGGACCGGGGCGTGGGCGGGTTTGGGAGACCTATCATTACAGACTGAGGCATGCTGCGCACTCCGCTGTTTTTTTTTCTACTATTATTTTTTTCTTGGACACACGGGTTTTCGGTATCTAGCGTCTTGACGATTCATAAGTGTATTGTAATCATACCAGATATGAATAAATGAATTTTGACTTTGACTTTGACTTTGAAACTCGCTCCTTTCATTGGTCTCTCGACATGGTCCTTTCCATCACTTTTTTCCATTAATCATTTGCACCTTTTCGGTGTGATGGATGATATGAATCAAAAGCGAGTGGATTGCCTGATGACGTCTGAACTGTGTGAATGCAAGAGGGAACACATTGTCCTGCCAACCCTAGATAAATTAACAAGATTAATTAAAATTTAGGACCAGGATAGGAAGAAGAAAGCAACTGTTTCAGTACTGTAATAAGAGTAAGCGGTTCTGTAACAACTCTGTACTTTGTTTCGGCTGAATGTAATTGGTAAACTTCCTTTTTGGTCAGCAAAAACTCAAACCCAAGTTTTGCGCGGACAAAAGTTGAACAAAACAACAGAAATTCGTCAATAACACTATAACGAGGCCTTATGTCAGCCGAAGAAATTACTATTGGCAGAGAGTTAAAAAAAGTTTGGGCGTTTTGTTTCTTTTTTCTACGACAAAGAAGAAAATTGGATGATCACAGACTGAATAAATATAACAAATGAATGCGTGATATTCTTAATTCAATTAGGAAAAAGCAACGAAATACTAGAAAAATGTTAGAAATTGAGCATGCAAAATAGGTCCTAAAATATTCAAAAATAAGGTTACTATTTTTTTGAAAATTTTCTAACCTCTTTTCTTTTGTAATCTTCTTCCCACTGTTCCCAGTTTATCTGGAGTCGGCGTAGTATGTTTCCTCTTCCATTCGTATCGGTCAGACGCTATCAAGCCATCCACTCCGATATGATTAATAATCATCCATCACCCCTTTTCTTTTGTAATATTTTTACTATTATTTGAATGAAGTTATATAAATTATAATCAAGTGTTGAAAGTTTCAGAGCCTGAGGAAAATAGGACACCTATGTTTTCCATAAGTAACAAACCACATGAACCGAAACTGAATTGGTATTTATTACAAATTGAACCTTAGCTATATATCTAAACACTCACTAATAATATCCTATTGTACAATTGGGTAATATTCGTGTCTACCGAGGCATACAGTAATGAGCACAATTTATATCAAAATGTTACACATCAGCAAATATTATCGTCAAAGAAACTAATTTATTAATGTTTCCATTTATACCACCAACATAAAGTCCTCCTCAAAACACGTGTCATTCCAACCCCAAAAATCACATGTTCCCCGAAAAACGTCCACACCCCATGTTACAGACAGATTAACGACGTTGGTTTGGTAAATTTAATGTAATGATATTAATTATTCATCAGTTCACTTTCGAAATAAGCTAACAAAAGCTTTAACGGGTTGCCTGCCTCCATAGTAAGGACTGTTTCACACGGTTCTTTTATTTTTTTATGAAACCTAACAGTACCTAGATGTTAGGTCTGTTAGGTATCTTAGGTCATTTACCGAGAATATCTGATATATAAAAATCTCTTGTCAGAGTGTCTGTAGTATTCAAGGTGTGCGTTACATCTGATATATGTTGTTTAAAATTAAATGGTAGAAAAATTGGGACGCCACATTAGGACATAAATTATCGAAATTCTCTGACCTTCTTCTTTTGCTTTATGCGTTTGAAACACTTCATGTCCAGCAAAAAGATTTTAGACGCTATTATATCGCAATTACAGCATGAATTATGATGTATGATGACCTTTGTATTCAACAGCTCCTCACTATAGCGGCGTTTTATGAAATTGCCCAACATCGTTAATTGCACGTACTTACATGTGTGTACATTTTATCTGATACAAGAGCAACGAGCCCATAATATTCTCTACTACACTGTTAAGCCCAAATACAGCGAGTTTTAGAACAAATTTTTACATATAAACTTTTCTACCAGCTAAAACACAAAAATTTTGTGAGACCTTCGTTTTAGAAAGACAGTACTGTACGTACTGTGATGTATTGCACTACCTAAATATTAATACATTACCTATGAATACGCATCTGAACATAAGAAGCAATTATAAGGGTTCATCGGCGCAACGTCTTGTGACTCCGTAAGCTAAGCTGATAATATTGTTGATTTTTTATTGTATTTTCTCGGAGCTTGTATTTTCTTTGAGCTAGGAACAGCTCGCTAGCGCAGTGGCATAGTGTGCTTGGCCTGCGATTGCGTAAACTAAGCAGTTTCGGTAATGACTGGCCAGTCATTGGATAGGTGACCAAAACTGTATTATCTCGAGTTCCTACGTGCGTCGGAAGGCACGTTAAGCCTTTGTTGGTCCCGGGTGCATCTGCAGTCGCTAATACCCACCAACCCGCACTGGGCACGTGGTGGGATACGGCCCAATCTCCCTAATTATATTCTTCTATCCATAAGGAAACTGTAGGGACATTAAAAAAGGGCTGGTGATGATGATGATGATGATAAATACACCTCTGCCTACCACTTCAGGGACACACGGAAGGACCTGTGTAATATATAACAAAATAAATACTGTACGTGATATCCAAACAAAAGTTTCTCACCAACGTGTGAATAGCCCCTAACTTTGTACACAGCGTTAAACAAGGACAACGCCGGAGGCAGTTTTAATTTAAAATCACCATTATCTAGCTACAATAAGTCCGGTCCAGATTACAAAAAAGAAGTTGGTTACGAATTCGCCGTTGCACATCGAAAACCAAAGGCTTTTAAGTACTCCCGTTGGTACTCTGAATAACGGGAAATTATAGCGGTTGAAAATTCATAAGTTCCTAGAGCGCAGTAGAGACAATGTTGTTTCTTCTTCTTCTTCCTGTCCAGAGGGCCTACCGCCTAACTCCATTGCTGATGATAGCTATATTGCAATGCACTGCTTACGGCTATAGCAGCCATCCTGAATTTTTAGGCGGCACGGATTTTGTGCCAAATTCATACAAAATCATTCGTTCAAAGCTATCGCTAATAGTTTAGGTTCATTTGGTGCAAATGACAGCATGACGTCATAAGCTATAGCTTTTGCTTTAGCAATTGAGATAGGCGGTAGGCCCCCTGAGTGCCTAGCCAAGTGAATTTTCTATTCGAAATCATAAAGTATGAAACAGACGTTTTGTTTTTTCTGTAATATTTATGTATTTGTTTTTTATGCCTTCGAATAGATTAGCCACTTGGCCACTGTTCCCAGTTTTTCTGGGGTCGGCGCAGTATGTTCCCTCTTCCATTCATCTCGGTCAGACGCCATCAAGCCGTCCACTCCCTTTTGATTCAAATTTACCACAACGGAAAGGTGCTAGTGATGAATGAATGTAGGTATAGAAAAGTGACGGAAACGACCATCTCGAGAGATCGATGAACTGAGAAAGTGATTGGGATTATAACATATCAATGGATACAAGGTTTTGGCTTAGGTTTTACAGCCGGCCGCCTGTCTGATACCATAACAATAACTCAGGGATGTAGGCGTGATTTATGTATAAAATAATATGTTCATAAGTCAGTTTTGGAGCAATTTTATAATAAAAGAGTTTATAGTCACTTGCATATAATATCCGATTGTAGCATGCCAATTAGCCGTGTGGTGACGGCAGAGTAGAATACAATTGTCACCACCCCAAATCTCTCCCGTGGGTGTCGTACAAGGCGACTAAGGATAAAACAGTGATGAGGAATGGGCAGCAGCGTTCCTGTTATACCTACCACCCAGCAACATACTGCGACTTTTGTGCCCGATAAATGGCAATAGGCTCGCCACCTATTACATCGGACCTGACATAATTGGTGAAGCGTGGGTGCTGGTTCACCTCTGCCTACCCCTTCGGGGATATGGGCGTGATTTATGTATGTAGCATGCCAATTGACGGATTGTCTGTGAACTTCTAAGTGACGTGTTACTCTTGACCTGCTGCCGATTGTATCATAGGCGCAAAGCCGAGTTTAGCCAGCGTACGCTGCCCGCAAGGCCGAATGAAAGGAAAAGGAGCGAACGCAAAAACGGCATGTACAGAGTAATGATTGAACTGAATATACAGATCCTACTTGAAACTTTTATGCACTTCGTATAATGTTTTTTTAAGTTATAAAAAATGTCGTAGTTGAAAAATCAATCGTGCTTAGACACTTGACCCACAATAGGTTATTATTATTTACAACGTTATACAACATGTAATAGAAATAACGCACAATCTCAATACTACCCTTGCTAACATAGGCATTATAACTACTATGATGTTATTAAAAATTCGAAATTGTTAATTTTTTTCTTCCCCCTTTAAAATTTTTAGAAAGTAGATAAAGCTATATTATGGAAAATTCGAAAAAAAAATTACATCTTCGAATTTTTGATATCACCATAGTTTTTATATGGCTAATTTAGCATGGCTAGTGTCCGTTAAATATTGTATACCAGTTAGAGAAAAGAATGTTATAATGTCAAAAAAAAACATTCATATTGTTTGACTTTTCTGACCTCGTTCTCTATGTAGTTAAAAGTAAACTCAGATCGGAACACTTGTTTCATTTTATACCCTATTATTTCATAATAATCTGCTTCTTATTTTATAAATTTTATATTTGCGAAGAACTGAACAATAGCTTCATAATACAGTTAAACTACAAAAAGCTAATAAATTAAGATGTACTTAGGGCTGCGAATCGTTTCAAAACAATTTCATATCGAGTCATTAATTTCACAACATTCCAAATGTTCATTTTGTAATACTTGTCATCTCGTCGCGCATAAACTTCGAACGCAACAGTTGTATTTGCGATATCTGTAATTAAGTAACATTAATATCAACTGGTTTTTTGCTTTAAAACCGGTATTCTCTCAGGATAATGGCCAACACTTCCTTGATTAGTGCTGTGAATCACTTTCCCGAATAGCAGCTGTGTCACGGTACGCGTGGGATCAAGCAATCTTGTACTGTCAAATTAATGTCACAGTTATTTCAAATCCGCTAATCAGTTTGTTATGTAATAGGTTAGATTTATTGTGTGCTGTCTCGTTCGTTTGTTGAGTCATAAGTAACAATATTTTACGAAGCGCACGTCCGTTTGGTCGCTGTATCGCTAGCTGGTCATGTGTGAGGTCCATGCATAAAAATGACTGTGAAATTGTGGTAGTTAGTCGAACATTTTGTATGACATCTTACATTATCTTTATAACTTCTAATGACATTTATTGACCTCTTTTTATTTGTACTATGACTACCTATAGTATAGTTACACCAGTCTTGAGAACGTTCAAATATACTGCCATATAAATTCAAAAATAAATAATATAAGACTTAATTTATAATCGTATAGTCTCTGTCTATGACTACTCTGTGCAATACTGGACAATAAGGTCAGACGTATGCCGATCCTACTAGAACGTATTCATAAAAATATTTGTGGTCTCTATTACATTGTTGTTATTGTAAGGGAAAGTTTATACTAACACATAGGCCACCTAATAATGCAGAAGTGCTTCATAAAAGGTATTACGTGCTACCATTATTACGTAAATAAAACCTAGCTGAGCTATCATCAGTGTACCTTACGACTTGGTAACAAGGCTTGTATTCGTTGGATCGTGCTAACATTGATGTCAGTTTATATGTATCAATTTGCTGGTTTTTTATGTAAAACAAAAGTATTTTGGAAATTATGTTTATTGTCACTTCGTACGGAATGAAGATGTCATTGAATATTAAATCTAGGTCAGCTTCTCTTGCTAGAGCAATGTCTTCGTCATTCCAAGTTATGTGCCTACAAATAAAAATTAAACTTGTGTCCTGATGAAGGAGAATTTATTCAAAATTAGTTTAAATAATAGTAATATTTTAGTAATATTTTTTTCTAGCATTTCAATAAAATTCAAATTAAATCTTCTTGAATTAATATTAAGCAGTTTCTAAGCCTAATCTAATTCATTAGCTGAATTACATTTTAAATTATACGTTCAAATACCTCACATCTGAAATACATCCAATAACACGGACTTACAACCAAATAATATTCCATAAAGATCACTGTAATAACCAGGCCAAAATATATTATCAAGATACAAATCATGCTGGACAACAAAATGCGCATTCAGGTTCTTTCATATGAAATGGTCCCTATAACCGGATTGAATCAGGAATATTTAATGATATCAATATTAATTGTACTTTGGTGTTGTTTGGTGTTGTATGAATTAATGTAACTAGCATATTTGGGAAGGCACGTGGACTCCTGCGGTGGTCTATGACACATTTTCCCTATTATCTGCAGGACTGTGTCCCAGCAGTTGAGACATTTAAACGTTTGGTCATGATGATAAACTGCTCTAACACATTCAATTTAATTTAGTCACAGGTCTACTATATTATACTGTACTCGCGTCATACCTAAAAGGCTATGGATACACAATGCAGAACTGTGCACTTGACTTTTCTTCGTTATCTTGAAACTCGTCGAATTGTATGTCATAAAAACTGGTTGATCTTATTCAAAGGCTATAATGATTTACAGACCTTGCTTTCTATTATGGCTCGTGGTGGCGTTTGTCTTCATTAAGGCATATGTAATTGCTTTTGTAATATGTAATTACTTTTGCATTTAGCGTCTAGTAGCAATCAGCATCGCAATATGTTTTTTTTTAATTGTGTAAAATTATTTTCGGTACATTAATCAAATCACGTAGAAATCACATAGAAATGAGTGAAAAGAGAATGACAAAAAGGATTTGTATGTTGGAAGTGAATGAAGAAAATGGCAAGGGAAGGCCTAGGCGGATCCTTAATTATCAAATTGAATGTACCTATACCTATATCAAGAATGGGTCAGGTCTAGGATACCCCAAAACTGACGGGTATGCATGAGGAGATTAATGCGGTCGGATGAAGCGAAGGAAGTATGTAAGCAAGTATATTGAGGCGATAGCAGATTAGAATTATCATAAGCTATATTTTGGTTTACGTGTTTAATCATGATCTAGGTAATTTTTCTGACAGAAAACTCAGGGTGGAGGTACTTTTTTCCCCAGGTGTTGGGATCACACAAAAGTAGCGGCTCAAATATTTGTTTAACTTTCAAGGACTAATTTATCTCTGTGTCGGAAAAAGCTGGTGTTTAAGTTTTAGTGTAAACACGTTTGAGTTCCAACGAGATAAATTGTCGAAAACACCTACCCGAGTGGTTTTTTCAAAAACTTCGTGTAAATAACACACACAGTGGAAGCGAATGGTTAAAGTGCCTCGAGCGCGTTTAAAAACAGCGGATTCATGAACACTGTCTCTTTTATTTCACAAGCATTCAGCAGTGTGTGCACAGAATTAAATTTCTTTCTGCGCCAAGATTTATTTAGCAGAAAGGAAAGTTCAATTTGTAATTTAAAATGGCAGCAACCCCGAATTCTCTTTGCTAACGACGCGGAACGAATATAATAAAAAAAAGAACACCAAAACGCTGTGGCTCGTTCAAATTTCATTAGCAAGGAGCCTCGGAATGCAGTCAAAGTGCAAAAACAACATCGCTTACAAAGTAGGCCATCTGTCAAGATGTAGAGTCCAAGATTTGGACTTTATTCCCAGCGGCTAAGGTTGAGAACTGAGTCGCAACACCCTCATGCTCCTGTTTTTGGCGAGGTACTAGGCTAGGACAGATAAATTTCCAATGAGCTTCCGCCTTTTTTGTCGGACGGTGCATCCTAAAATCGTCGTGTTCTAGTGACGTGCCGAGTTTGTTTTACTTATCGATATTTTTTTGTTGAAGAAAATGATTTTATGATAAGACCTGTTCCATTATTTAAAATAATTTTAGCAGATTTAAAAATTTCACCATTTCATCGGAACTGCTTCTATATGTTACATAGCCGTGATGTTTATTATCACAGAAAGAGCTTAATTTTGTATTATTGCAAAAGGCAGGAGGTTGTTCACAAGTCATTTTAGAAACAACATTCCTTATTAGACCAGTTGATTGAAGCAACCAGTGGGATTCTCGACGTATCTTCAATAGCAGACACTACAGAATAGGTATCAGAAGTCGTGGTTTTCTATATAAGGTTTTTTCATTTAACTGACGTTTCACAATTTTGCCTCACGCATTCCGTATTGACATAATTGAAAATAGAACGATTCTGTTTCCTTGTTTCCAATACAAAAAAAATTAAATTAAAAGTTATGAAATAAATTTTGAACTTTAAGCTGCCCAAGGCAAAGCTCAATTTCGCACATCTCGTGATTTTTCTTTGTTCACGTAACTTTGGCAATTGCAGAGCGTATGTTATGCAAAATGTGCACTATTCAAGCTACAGCCAGTAAAACCATTTAGTGACGAAATCGGCCTAACGGTCTGTATTGAAAGATTTTGTAACACGGCCCAACAACGACACCTATAAAAATACGTTCTCAATCGAAGTTAAATTATGATCAGAGGAACATAACGCTGATGACAGCGTTTATGGATTTCTAAACAATGTTTAGGTCAAGGACATGTTATGTGGAAATTAAATGAGATTAAACCAAGCAGACGGCCGTTTTGGGTACATAATTTCTTAGATAAATGTCAAGTTAAAAACGAATCCCATATTAAAGAGTTAAAATCTAAATTAATGACGTATTCCATTGCTTAATCCTATGGATATTTACAAAACCAATTATACTTGGTCCTTGAATTTTCCAACTTTTGATTTTCCATGTGATTCTTAACATCACCAAGTTGCCGTCAACTACAAGTCAGGTCTAAATTAATACAATTTTCTAAAACCAATTTGTAATGTTTGTCAAATTTTCTTAATGCTGGCAATCGCAGGTAAGAGTTTCGAAGTGTTTTCTTATTTTGTGACAATGTGAAACTAGACATTGCTAAAATTGTTTACTGTCGATATTTCTTTCAACGTCGTCGTATCATCATCATTATCATTATCAGTAGCCTTTTAATAACCCCACTAATGGAAAATATAGGAAAATTAAGCTAACCCCCTCAGTTTTGTGGGTGTTAACGCCTCCATAATTCAGTCAAGATAATATTATATTATTTGAAGCTTAAATGTGTGCAAACTTAACAATATGAAAAGCACTATCGAATAATTAATCGTCGCCATGAGAACAAAGATCCTAAAGTTATTTTTAATTGATCAGTGACTATTAGCTTATCTATTATCACTAATTCAATTGAATGAAATCGTACGTGTAACTCGAAGTTTTACGAGCAGTCACATTCAACTTGTAAACCTCAAGGCTAATGGCGAAGATAAAATTTGAAGCGATACATAAATTCGTAATAGCGCAGTATGATTGTAGCTTAATTTGGCAATCTTAAAACAGTTATCGTAAAGTCATATTTAAGTGCTATTTGAGTATTGTTATCAGGTTCAGTGTTATTTAACCTTCGTTGTGGTTAGAGAGGTTGGAATTTTGTGAATGATCTATCTATTAAGAACTTGGTTGCAGGTATTTGATGAATTTTAGATAGCATAATATAATAATAAATTATGCCTTAACCCCCTCCCCCCCAGGCGTAAGTTTATGATTAATTCATTAATTTTGCTAGATCGTTAGGTAAATAACGTAAAATAGGCCAGCCCTGACTCATCCCATGGTTGTCGTAAAAGTCGACTTAAGGATTGCCCACTGTAGACCAACAAGCACCTTGGGGCACCCGAATGGTGGAGGGCAAACCACCAACAACAGCATACCCAGAGGGTTGGTCAGGCAGGCGGCCAGCTGTAAAGCCTAAGCCAAAACCTTGAATAGTATCCGTTCATCGGTCTCTCGACATGGTCCGTTCCGTCTCTTTTCTATACATTCATTCATCACTAGCACCTTTACGGTGTGGTGGGTGATATTAATCAAAAGGGAGCGGATGGCTTTATGATGTCTGACCGATATGAATGGAAGAGCAAAAAACGTACTGTGCCGACCCCAGATAGACAGGGTAGGTAGGGTAGATGGGAACAGGGTAGGGAGAAGAAGAAGTTAGGTAAGGTAATAGAAGGTGTGGAAGGCAAGCGTATTGCCGTTTACTTTAGACTAATAAACGAATTAATAAAATAAATAATTGTAAAAATTGCACCTACTAATCTAAACATTTTCACATACACTGAGTGCCATAGCGATGCAGACAGGCAAAGCTCAGTGATATATTTGCATAAAAAAAACAAAATACTGGTTTTCAGCCTAGGTGACGGGTGCATGGACCCAAAATCTGACAAAAAATTGGCAAGGCTTTATTAAATAAACATATTAATAATATTAAAAATAATTATTATAAATAAATATACAAAATATAATTAATAATATTAAAATAATTAGTAGTAAATATTTAACCTGTAACTAACCTTATACACTAAAGTGTAAAAGTTTTATTCATTACAAATATGTTTCAAATGTGCAATTGTAGAAATATATTGTGAAAATGGCACATTTATGTATATAAAACCTACACAAGAAAAGCAGTTAGATGGACATTTTAAGATAGGCAGATGCCTGTGATCGGTTTAGCGTCGATAAATAAAAAGCCAACGCGAAATTTGTCACACTGACGGTAATTTATGAATCTGGAGTTTCTGCTAGATTGCGATAGCCGGTTTCCATGACGACCGCAATATTGCGCGGTGTGGCTGCTTCTATTTATACACCCTCACCTAATAGTCCACAGCTTAATGTCGAAACGGAGACAAATTGGAATATTGTTATGAAGAACACACGCGTAGGTCTCGTTAAGTCCACAGTAAAAATTAAATGCTAAGTAGGTAGGTATTTGGATTTTATCGATAGAGAATAATACTATATTCATTTCTAGAGAAGAAAGCAGTTCACTTTGAAAATTAAAATTAAAATTGATGCTGCTATATGTAGTAATAATGTAAGATCTTGCTTACTAATTAATAGTTAATTTGTATTCATATGCAATACACATACATACATAAATCACGCCTATATCCCCGAAGGGGTAGGCAGAGGTGAACTAGCACCCACGTTTCGCCAATTGTGTTAGAGCCCATGTAATAGTAGGCGAGCCTATTGCCATTAATCGGGCACAAAAGTCGCCTTGTACGACACCCACGGGAGAGATTTGGGGTGGTGACAATTATATTCTACTCTGCCGTCAGTACAGTAATAAAAGTACCTAAATAAATAACGATACTGGTTTTGGCATTGCAAACCGTTACAAATAAATATCTCATTTATTAGCGTCAATTAAAATTTTAAATAATTACAACTTCCTAAAGTCCTTGTATCAAAATTGTTAAGATAAAATGAGATTAATTTGTTAAACGTTAAGAAACTTTTTAATTGATTTATTTTTAGAACATAAATCTATTTTTAATAATTAAATGTATTAAACAGTAAGTAATTATAATAGCTTCAGAAAATAAGTTACAAGTATTTAATATAAAAGACAGGTAATGTGTCAGCTTAATCTACTTGTAATTTTATTGTTTAGTTTTATGTGCATCGATAAGCACAAAATATCGATAAGCCAACATCCCTAGCTGATTGAGCTCCAAAAGGCACTGCGGCGCTGCGGTCTAGGTAATTTGAAATAAGCGCAGACCTATCATAAAATATGTATGGGGTCGTCTAATGGTTTTAATGTTTCGTCGAGGTCGCCTTGCTTTCCCTAAATGGATCGCTTAAAATTAACAGCAGTGTGAGATATAATAATTATAAGAAAACTCGGAATACCGTTGTACATACATACATACATACATAAATCACGCCTATATCCCCGAAGGGGTAGGCAGAGGTGAACTAGCGTACTGTAGCTTGCATACCGTTGTGTTGTTTATTTATAATAAGAGAGAGTAACTCACGAATAATTATACTTATATGAGCAATTATTCTCATATCGTGAAATGGTAGAGAATAATTGCGAGGAGCTCGCTAGCACAGTGGCATAACGCGCTTGGCCTGCGACTGCGTAAACTAAGCAGTCGTTAAGGCCGGTCATAGGATGGGTGACCAAAAATTTACTATCTCGAATTCCTTTATGAACAGCGAACACTTTTATGAACAGCCAAAGCGTGTCCAGAAAGGCTCGTATGGCTGTTCATAACGGAGTGCTGGTTCCGACATTAATGTATGGAAGCGAAAGTTGGGTATGGGAGAAGAAGCATGAAAGTAGAATAAATGCAGTAGAAATGAGAGCGTTGAGGAGCATGGCTGGAGTAAGGCTGAGCGACCGATTGTATAACAGTGTGATAAGAGAAAGGTGTGGTTTGAAAGAAGATGTAATGACAAGGATTGAGAAAGGGATGCTCGCATGGTTTGGTCACGTAGAAAGAATGGATGAAAGGAGAATGACAAAAAGGATTTACATGGCGAAAGTGAATAGAAGAAGCAAGGGGAAGGCCTAGGCGGATCTTTCATAATCAAATTGAAAGTCTATTGAAAAGGGGCCAGGTCAAGAGTACCCGAAACCGACGGGCATGCATGAAGAGATTGATGAGATTGGATAAAGCGAAAGAAGTATGTAAGGATCCTAGCAAGTGGAAGGAAGTGATCTCTGCCTACCCCTGTGGGAGAAGGGCGTGACGTATGTATGTATGTACGAATTCCTCCGTGCTTCGGGAGGCACTTTAAGCCGGTGGTCCCGGCTGCATCTGCAGTCGTTAATCCACCAACTCGCACTGGGCCAGCGTGGTGGGTTATGGCCCAATCTCCTTATATTCTTCCATCCATGGGGAAGGCCCGTGCCCCAGCAGTAGGGACATTATAGGGCTGGTGATGTTGATGATGATATCGTGAAATACACAACTGTATTCCGAGTTTTCTCACGCAGAGTGATTTAGACGCCGTGTGGTGACGGCAGAGCAGAATACATTTGTCACCACCCCCATCTCTCCCATGAGTGTCAGACAAGGCCTAAGAGTAAAGACATCAATGAGTTATGGGCAGCAGCATTACTCTTGAACCACCTAGCAAGATACTGCGATTTATCTTACCACCATGGGACCTAACTTAATTGGCAAAAACTAGGTGTTAATTCACCTCTGCCTATCCTTTTGAGGATATCGTCGTAATTTATATATTATGTATATGATTTACACTTTGACAAGTACACTAGCACTGGGCTTGCATAAACGTCAGGGATGACGCCCTGTGATATATTTTTTTAATAACCTGTAAGATCCCAATAGCCCACCATTTGGACCAAAGGCCTCATCAAAGTGATAATGGAAAATATATTATTATAGATAAAGAAATATGAATACAAGCAGTTATTTCTAATACCGAAACACCTATTTATTTTCGATGTCTTTGTTAAAAACAATGTTGCAACTAAATATTGTAATTTCGAATCATTAGTTATAAGAGTGACAGAATTTTTTTATTCGAACAAAATTAAATAATAAATTAGAATTGGGAACTATAATGTTGATATAATGTTAACAAAAGAAGCAGTTGCTTTTTAAACCGAATAGACGTTACTTCTTGCACGAGGTTATAAATAGATGTTTAACACAGGGGTCTGTCTACCCCTTCTGGGTAACTTAATTTTGGGTTAAATATGCGGGAATTAGGTCGGGAATATATCCAAGACCGCAACGCATGCCGTGGCTGTATCTAATTAAAAACTCTGCTTAAATTAAGGCTTCTTTATGCTGCAATCAGAACCGTCAATTAACTTTAATGAGTACCTAATGTCAAAAACAAATCATATTATAAATCTCGACTATAGATCCGGCAAGAATAGCGACTAGTTTTGAATTTGTCAGTTTTTTAAGCTTAAGTACTCATTAAAGTCAATTGCCGTCTCTAAGGGCAGCAGTTAGCAACTTCTAGCTGTAGTGCTTGTTAGTACATGTTTTTGAGTCAACAAAAACATGTCTGTCCGTCACTAAAACGTGTAAACATCCTTAAGCAAAAAAATACGTTTACTTATATAAAAATACAAAAATAGATCAGTCCACATTGCCATTAGAATCTAAAGTGTGTATTGTAGGTCAAGAAACTGGTATGGAGACCCACAGAACCAGTTTGGGTCGTGTAATGGATGTATTGTAACAGATTACACTGCGTAGGGACACCATGGGGTCAGATAAGTGAGACATTTGTGTTTTACAATTATTTTCTTAAAAGGTGTGATCCATTTGTACATTCACCGAGTAAAGTACAATGTACCTATCTGTGAGGTTGATAAATGTTTTTCTTTATTTCTTTACGGCCTTTTTAGGCGGCCGCCTTGGTCGAATTCTCAGATTGCTAGGTATTGGCCAAGAGGTCCCGGGTTCGAATCCTGGCAGGGGCAAACTTTGTGATGACCACAAATGTTTGTTTCCGAGTGATAGTTGTGTATATGTTTACGTAGTATATTTTCAACATTTATATACATAATAATATTAAAAATATGTCCGGCATTTAGTATCCATAACACAAGTGCTTCTTAGGCTACTTACTTGGGCTGGATGATAGGTGTGAGTGTAAAAATATTTATTTATTTAGTATTTACAGGTTACACCAAAGATCGACATAAAAAAGAATGACAAAAAGTAAGCAACCTACTTAATCCGGTCTTTTAAACAGCATGTAAGTTATGAAATCTGAATACGGGACGTTGCAAATAAACTGTGAATATATTGCTTATAGAAAATATAAATGTACTATTTAGTTCTACTCTAATAGGGATTTCATCAACAAAGTAGAATACCTTTATCACCACCACCAATCAAAATTAAGGACTAAAACAGCGATTAGGCTCGCCACCTATTACATGGGACCACATAATTGACCTTTTCTTACCTCCGGGAATAAATAGTAGAATAAATTTTCTCTATGTTAAATAAAAATCAACGAAAAATGGAGTCCTCCCAAATAAAAATACTTGGTGTCTCTAGCGTGCATCAAAACATCCCAGTTGATGGCCGAGATCACTTTTCAAACGAGTCAACCCGTTACGTCTTCTTATGGAGCTCTTTGTGTTATTGATGACACAGAGTTAACCCTGTAACGCTTATGCACGACTGTGACAATCCTATTTATTAACTGCCGCACTCAGACACGTCAATTAACTTAATGAGTACTTAATGTCAAAATGCCGTGTGGTGACGGCAGAGTAGAATACAATTGACCAATGAGCACCCTAAATCTCTTCCGTGGGTATCGTACAAGGCGACTAAGGATAAATCAGTGATGAGGAATGAGCAGCAGTGTTCCTTTTATACAACCAAGCAATTTAATGAGGCTATTGCCATTGCGTGCCTGATAAATGGCAATAGGCTCGCCATGTATTACATGAGACCTTTTAACATAATTGTCGAAACGGGGATGTTAATTCACCAAAATCGAATGAATAATTAAATACAATGAAAATCCTTAATAGTATTCACTTTCAGCACCGCCAACTAATATCTCTGTGCCCAGCTTTCCGGTTGACAGGCCGAGAATGCCTTAGGGCATTAAGTCCGCCATTTGTAACTTTTGTGTACCTACAATAAAGTTTAAATATATAAATAAACGAGGAGCTCGCTAGCGCAATGGCATAGCATGCTTGGCCTGCGATTGCGTAAACTAAGCAATGTTCGCTAAGGCCGGTCATAGGATGGGTGACCAAAAATGTAATATCTTGAGTTCCTCCGTGCTTCAGAACGCACGTTAAGCCAGTGGTCCCGGCTGCATCTGCAGTCCTTATTACCCACCAACCCGCACTGGCCCGGCGTAGTGGGTTATGTATGGCCCGATCTCCCTATATTCTTCCATCCATAGGGAAGGCCCGTGCCTCAGCAGTGGGGATATTAAAGAGCCGGTGATGATGATGATGATGATGAAATAAATAAATCCATTTCATATTATATTCATACATACATACATTCTTCATATGCACTCTTCACATGAAACTCCCTGAATTCAATGCGTCGAAATCCACTTTCCTTTTCACTTCAAAAACACCGACCTCAAAAGAAGAAGTCAAAACTTGCCCGCCCGTGAACTGCCCACAAAAACTGTAGGTACCTACTCAGAATGTTTAGTGAGAAATTGACAAGTGGCACAATTATCACAACTGGAGCGTGGCGGATTCCGTCACGCAGCGCCAAGAGGAACGGCGTGCGGCGCAAGTTACGCGCTCACAGCGGGCGAGCAATCAGAAGGCCTAAGAAGTCTATGTTTAACCGACGAAAAAACGGAGGAGGTTACTCAATTCGTACCCGTATGTTTATTATCTCAGATACTAAAATAACATTACCACAGGCAACACTGTTCTGTGCAATTCATAAATAGTGATGTGCCACCACTATCGAAAGTTAACGATAAATTAATTCATGGCCATTCAAAAATAAATATTTTTTTTGTGCTCCAACGTTTTTTAGTCAGCATATAAGTTAGTAAACCAAATTTAAAGGCTTATAGTTTATGAAACTATAGCCTTTAAATTTGGTTGAATATGATAATCATTTTTTTTTCTTATTATTATAAGCCAAATTACTTGAATCCAGTGCACAAATATTGTCGATAGTTTTGCGTACACCACTAAACAATAAATTTGACATTTTGCTCTTGTCAATATAGTATCCGAGATAAAAAAAAATAGACTTTAGACTAGTCCCACTGATTAAACACGTACGCTGGACTGAAGGTTGTCATCCAATAAGTGAAGCCAATTTAATTATCGCCATCTTGGCGCTGATGGCACTGGTGTACGAAGGTGATCCACGGAACTCTACGGAACTAATATTAGAGATGCATTTCTAATGTCAAATAGCAACAAACGTCACATTTAGTACCCTTGCCGCTCAACGGGGCGCTTCAAATCGGCACAAGAAACATTTGTCGTTTTAGTAGACGTATTCAGTCCAGAGCACTTGTTTAATATAGGCAGTGATTCAAACGCATATATAATACAAATTTATGAAACTCACGGCTAACTGAGAAAACATCTTGATGACCGTCGTGTCAAATGTTTTATTTTTTATTTTTTTTTATGCTAGACAGAGAAACTCGTGCCCTTCATCTCACCTGATGGTAAGTGATGAGGTCCTACCGCCAACCAAACCGAGTACAAATTTGTACCCCCCTGAGGATCGAACCTAGGATAGGACCTCTGGATCTTTTTTGCGGAATGTGAACCACCGGACGATTAAAAAGTGTAAAATAAGCTGTTAGAAAATGACATTTGCTTTATTCGTTCGAATAAATAGGCCACTTGGCTAGGCTGACTCTCGTAAATATATCCTTTGGTGGATAAAAATAACAACTATATTTTAAATAAATAAAATATAATAAAGCAGAATTACACAGCACAAAATCAAAACATCAAGATTAACAAAAACATGGATTCGTAAAAAGATTACAGCCAGTATTATAGTAACCTACAACACTGACCCATTGTTACTATATTCTTCCATACATAGCGAAGGTCTGTGCCAAAGCAATGGGAACAGGGCTGATAATGATGATGATGAATAATATAATAATGATTTAATAATATAATCTTCAAATAAAAATCAAATTATTACCTTTCCAATGTTAAAACCGCGGTCTCCTATTGCTTCGACCACTGATACTATCAATTGTAGCAATTAAATTACTCGAATGTATGCAAGAGAATACTAGCACATTTGTTCCATTTTCCTTTTTCCACTTTTCCGTATTATTATCGAGTGTGTACATGAGTGGTTAGAATCAACGAAACATGAAAGAATTCACTAAGAGTAACATTTTTGAGCAGTGATACGAACGAAGTGAGTTTATGAGAAAACATTTTCTATTTTATTTGTCGTCGATGTTTGAGAAACGGTTCCAAATTAGGTAGCAAAATAAGAAACAATCTATTTTGTAAAACAAGTTAAAATTGCCATGAGAAAATTAACATATTTATTAAGCTTCATAGATTGAATTTTATATCTTATTATGCTCATGATGCTAATTTATAAAAATAACTAATAAAACAGTTCAACAACTCAACGAGTTAAGTAAATAGTTGATCTCAGTTAGAAGGAATACTGAGATACTGACGACGTCTCTAAGCCAATCACTTTATAGAAAATAAGAAAGATTTAAATTTTCAGCCATGTGATTGGTCCATTGTAAGCTTAATAATAAGCTTATACAGTCATAATGAAGGTCTAAACGAAACATATTCCTTACAAACTATTCAAGGTATTTGAAATATTTCTTTACAAACTGCAAGGCCTTTTAATAGAGGTAAGTTTCATAAGAACGTGTGCAAGTAACGATATTATGTAAATGTCTTGAATAATACTTAAATATTATTAATTGATCATATGACATTAAGATGTGATTTATGTATGTATGTATGTATGACATTAAGACTGTGGTTAAATCTGACAGTAACCGCAAAACGGATACGAATGAACCAATCTATTAGTTTTTACCAAATAGAATTTCGTAAATGACAATATTATGGTTATCTTATGGCTTGCTTGCTGCGGTGTTAAATATAAATTTATTGCAACAGATCTCTGATAATGTAATGATATCTAAAATTATTATACAAACATAATTGTTATCCACTGGCTGGAAGAAAGCCATTAAAAATAGTAGAATATTAATTTAAATTATTTAGAAACCTTTAAATAAAAGTGTTAGAAAGAAAGCATAATAATTTTACTTTCACGATCAACAGAAAATTTCATTGTTAACTTTACATTTTGTTGTGTTTTAGAATTTCACATTCACTCACATTCATTCGCAATGTTACCAGCATTATTGTGTTCCTCTGTGTCCCTCTGTGGTTCCAGGTGAAGCTCGATTCCATTTTCGGCCCTAGACGTCACTTACCATCAGATGAGATGAAGGGCATGAGCTTCCCTGTCTAAGATTTATCTTCCCTGTATAAGATTTACTAGCACCTACAAAAAAACAAAAAGAACGAACGACAATTAATACCAATCGCGTCAAACATGTTTCTATTGAAAGTGTAACGCCCAGTGTTGGGAAACTACGAGTTTCCAGTCGCATAACCGAAGCGGACTATCGTTAATGCAATTGCATTTCACGCCCAATTAGCGCGGGCAAACGCAGGAGGCGGTACTTGTTGGGCGGCTAAAAAACGAGTGACTGTTCCCGGATAATGTAATTACGTCACTAGAAACAGTTTGGGCGCCTGGGGGCGCTCATCCGGATCGTACCGAATCGTCTTTTCTACCAGAGATGAGCGAGGAAGCGTTGCAAGGGATGGTTTTTTTACGCTACACAGGGAAGCACTTGCCATTCATCTCACCTGATGGTATGCGACGATGAGGGTCGAAGATGGAATCGAGCTATTTATCTTATCACAATTCTCGGAACAGAATAATGCTGTTAATATTATTATTACGGCGACAGATTTTGGATGGTGGTAGCTAGCCAGGCGGACTTGGAAAGAGTTCTATTACTAACCAAACCACATTTGTACCCCCTGGGGATCAAACCCGGGACCTCTGGATCTTAATTCCGGCGGACGAGCCACTAGACCACGGTGGTGGTGTTCGGTACCTAAATATAAATGTTAGAAAAAATATACGAACGAAAGTTGTGGTTTAAGAGATGCCTCTACCTTCTTGTCTTCGTTGGACGAATGGTATAGGCCTCTGCCCGAATTACGGAGGGCGAAGGTTCGATTCCCGTATCAAGACTAAAAATGTTAGAACTTTTTCCAAACACAACTTTCTTTCTGTTTTTTTTTTCTATAAGGACCAACACTCGTTATAATATGCTAACAGCATTATTGTGTTCCGAAAATGTGTGATAAGACAGCCAGCCTCTCTGTGGTTGGTTGGTTCCAGGTGAGGCTTGATTCCATCTTCGGCCCTTATAGTCACTTCCATCAGGGAGGACGAAGGGCAATAGCTTCCCTATCTAGCATTAAAAAAACAATTCATCATTTTTCTCAAGGTCAAAATTCTTGCGCACTCTTCTCTCATTTAAGACAACACACGCTGTTTCGGTCTCACACCACAACAGCCCACCTTAGCTTGCATCCTTTGAATCTCATGAATATTTACGTCCAACCAACCCATTGTACGATTTTCTTTTCACTTAGAAAGTTATGCGTGTCATGTTCAAAGTAAAACTATGAGGTATTCGAAAGGACTATAAGAGAACTAGTTCAATATCATCTGGTTAATAGGTTCTATTTTTACAACGATTATTGTGGATAGAAGAAGTTCTAAAACCTGCGCCCTCCGCTATCCGGACAGAGCCTATACCACTATTTGGTTAATCTACAATAGAGACGAATGCAATAGGGATTTCGCATTCCATGGAATGACCGTGCGGGTGCCGTGTCCATAGTGTAGCAAGGGAATTCAGTGGGAGCGCTTGGGACTTGTGACCCAAGTGTAGGTTTCCCCTATCACAACATGTCAATACTCACCTTCGCCAATCCAACGACACGAGAGACACGTCCCAGTGTGGAACTAACTAAAGCTCTAGACAAGCCAAGGCCTTTTAGTAATCAATATAGGGATTAAACTAATAATATGACGGCCGCCTTGGTCGAATGCTCAGATTGCTGGGTATTAGCCAAGAGGTCCCGGGTTCGAATCCTGGTAGGGGCAAACTTTGTGATGACCACAAACGTTTGTTTCCGAGTCATGGTTGTGTATATGTTTATGTAGTATATTTTTCTTTTTTTTAATTATATATATTTTTTTTAATTATATTAAAAATATGTCCGTCATCTAGTATCCATAACACAAGTTCTTAGGCTACTTACTTTGGACTAGATGATAGGTGTGAGTGTAAAAATATTAATATTAATTAAATATTAATACTTACAGCATAAAAACCAACGATGTGGCTTATGGCAACTATTATTTTGTATATTTTGATAAATAAAGCTCCCTACGTAAAGAAAATTGCGGTTAACAAAAGTTCAAATAATTATATTCTATATCTAATTTTCTTTGTGATAATTTTCTTCTAACATTCATATTATAATAATGTTCAAATAAAAATCAAAATAATAGCTCCCAACATAGTTCAATGAACCAGCTCAGCGGATAGTTCTCGATTGCGAACTAATTATCCACGAACGAACTGACTCACAGATGCGGTTGTCATACTAGGAAGCAAATATTTATTTATAGCGCACCTTGAACTTTCTGAAAATGTGAAAGGTTGAAGAAAAGAGTGTTGAGAATATATCGTGAGTGTTCGAAAATTGATTATTAACATTCACAGTGTATATCCTGTTTTAAAAGGCACTGTCTGGGTACCTTAATTTTTAGTATAAATTTTACAGAGCCAAAAGTATTCTCTATTTTTTTTTCTTCTTGCCATGTTTCCAGGTTATGTGTAGTATTACTATGTTCCTCTTCCCTTCATCATAATAATTTCATTCATTCACTTGTTTTTGCTTCTGATCTATAACACCGAAAATGTGCTGGTGATGAATGAATTTAGAGAATAGTGATGGCAAGGACCATCCATCATCATCAAGGAGACTGATAAGCGGAGAGAATGATTGGGATGACGAAATTCAAATCCATTCTGCTCAAGGTTTTAGCTTAGTGTACACAGCAGGCCGCCAGTCTGACATCAATCCTCTTTGTGTATGATGTTTTAGTTGGTTTTATTTTCATCATTTGGATGCACTAAGGCGGTTTTTGGGCTACAACAGACCATCTCCTTTAGTGGACTTTCAATGTTATTTCATTCATACATGCATAAATCAGGCCGCGTGGTGACGGCAGAGTAGAATACAATTGTCACCACCCCAAATCTTTCCCGTGGGTGTCGTACAAGGCGACTAAGGATAAATCTGAAAATGATTAGGAATGGGCAGCAGCGTTCCTCTTATACCACCTAGGCTAGCAATGTACTGCGACTTTTGTGCCCGATAAATGGCAACAGGCTCGCCACCTATTACATGGGACTTGACATATTTGGCGAAACGTGGGTGCTAGTTCACCTCTGCCTACCCCATCGGGGATATAGGCGTGATTTATGTATGTATGTATATCCCCTCGTCTGTCACGCCACCTCATTGAGGTCGATGTCAAAAACCGCACATCTGTCAAGCCGCCTCCAGGAGGTCGATCGCTCCTACATTGTATTAAAGCACAACTCACGCGATTTATTTTATCTATTACTGCTCTAACTTATGCAACGCGTAAAGAAAAGAACAAGGACGGCATATAATGACACATGACAACCATACGGCGCCATTTTAACTGAATTGAATGAGTCACTAGTTGTACCTACTCGAGCTGCCTTTGTGTTTTCATAGAACTGTCAAAAATTTCAAAAATACATTTCAACATAGAATTAATAACATATTTCCAGTATAATTGTATTAATGTGTACATACACTAGATAGCTTGTTTCATAACGATTTCAGAAACACAACATTTATAAAGTAGCTTTCATACAACATTATAGAGATATTTTCATTTTAAAAAGACGCGCCGTTTTTGCAAGGAGTGGGGGGGCTGCCAGGTGACGTAAGCGCGCGAAATTCAAAATGGCGGGTATCCCTGGAGGGGATACTATACATGCATAATAGGCAGAGATGAATTAACACCTAAATTAGCTCCCATGCAATAACGGGCGGCGAGCCTAGTGCCATATATCGGGCACATAAATCGCAGTGTATTGCTGGGTGGTACGAGAGGAATGCTGCTGTCAATTACTCATCGCTGTCTTTACGCTCAGTCGCCTTGTACGACACCCACGGAAAAGATGGGGGTGGTGACAGGTTGTATTCTGCTCTGCCAGAACCACGCGGCTTTCATCAATGTTAAGTATTTATTTTTCTCATAACGAAATTGTATCCCTTTTCGCCGATGACTGGTCAAAAAAGAACAATTTTATTTTCGGCTGCTTTCTCCGCGATGCAAATCCCTTTCAATACCTCCACCTCCGTGTCCATATCGTAATGGAGCCTACAATGAAATTCTATCACAGTTCAATCAGCCACCGATGGAAATGCGACAAGACAATTACGTAACACGCCAATAGACTTTTACTTTTGCGGTATTGAGTTACGGCCTACTGTTGGATAACTGTAATTGCTTAGGGTGCATTGGGTACTGTGGCCGTACCATGCAGTATTAGTGCGATCCAAACGCGGGTGACAAAACGGGACGACGCTCTATTCGGCTTAAAGCGTTATCTCACTTTAACAATGGGACATGAGTCGCGTTTATAGTTGCTGGTAATGCTGGTAGAGATATGTCGACGTCTCAGCGTGAATTCCTAGTTAACCACCTCCGTGGTCTAGTGGAATACCCACCGGAATTGAGATCCAGAGGTCCCATGTTCGATCCCCACAAATTTGTACTCCGTTTGGTTGGTATTTGGTCTCTTTCGAGTCCGCCTGGCTAGCTACCACTATCTTATCAATATCTGCCGCCCTTATAATAATGTTATCAGCATTATTGTGTTCTGACAATTGTGAAGATAGCCAGCCTCTCTGTGGTTGAGGGTTCTAGGTGAGGCTCGATTTCATCTTCGGCCCTTATCGTCACTTACCATCAGGTGAGATGAAGGGCAAGCGTTTCTCTGTCTGGCATTAGAAAAGCAGTCATGAGGAGTTAGGGGATGATGAGCCAGAGCTGGTATACTGACCAGAAGGAACACTCTCGTGTATTAAGATCATTTTTAAAATTTATGGATCCCAGTGAGAAGTCCACATACATACATACGTCAAACCTTTCTTCCACATAGATAGGCAGAGATCACTTCTTTCCACTTGCGTAGCAAGTCAATCCTTACATACTTCTTTTGCTTCATCCCATCTCATTAATGTCTTAATGCATGCCCGTTGGTTGCTGAACAAATCGTTATCATAATCATAATCTTTATTGCAAGTCACATTATCACAGTACAGAGTACATAGGTCTTAAAATTATGGTAAGGTATACATGTAACGCCCTGCAAGGGCACAGCAATTGGAAAAAAAATTTTTGGGCCACAGGGGTCCTCATGACGTAATAAAATGAATATTTATAATTATAAAAAAATTCTAAAATTATTTCAACAATTTACAATACAACAAGTTATTTTACTATATCATACTAACAGTCTATCTTTGAATAGAAATAATATTAATAACAATAAACAACTATATTAAACAATAGGTAATATGTTTTGTGCCTTATATTGTAAATATTATATTATTTTATTTATATTTTTATATTCTAGAAAATCTTTTAAGTTGTAGAAACATTTTTCTATTAAGAAAAAGAAGAAAAATCGAGATGGTTTTGTTACTTACCAGTAGTAACAAGATAATCTCGATTTGTTCATAGCTCGTTCTTTCTTGTAGCAGAAAATGAACTGTCGTAAACATAACCCGGTTACGGGTCTTAATGTCAACCAGCTGGTGGCCGGTTGACCAACTAGTCACCAAACCAGTTCACTTGTCGATGAAACAAATATTTTACTGTGATTTCCCAATAACGTTAAAACAAAGACTGACGAGCTCATTTTGAAACGATGGCCATTGTTAATATGAGACGAAATATTGCGAATATATAAATAGGACGCCGTGTGGTGACGGAGAGCAGAATATAATTGTCACCACCCCCTTCTCTCCCGCCCGCGGGTGTCGTACAAGGCGACTGGGTTAAGACAGAAATAAGTGATGGGCAGCAGCGTTCCTCTTATGCAATTTACTGTGATTTCCGTGCCCGTTAAATGGCAATAGGCTCGCCACCTATTACATGGGACCTAACCTAATCGACGAAACGTAGGTGTTAGTTCACCTCTGCCTGCATTCTTTTGGGGATATAGGCATGATTTATGTATGTAGGTATGTATATTATCTACATAATGATGGACAAGGAACGACTATCATGCTTATTACTATCCGAAAGAATGAGTTTCGATTTAAATTGAAGACGGTAGAAAGAAGCACCACAACATTATGCTTTAAATTTTTATCACAAAAGATTAGTTTGCTTAACAGATCCTGATAACCGGTTCATTTACAACTCCACAATGTTAGGTCTGAGATAACAACCTCGTCTTAGCAACAATATACTTAAAGTCGACAATCTTATGGCAAAACTGTGTATTTGACAAGGAATAAGAGACAAGGAACTGGCTGTGTCACATCTATAATTAGATGCAGATATTTGTCACATGATACTTTGTTTCCCATGCTGGCCTGAGAGCGAAAAAAGGGGAGTGGATTGGCTTGATGGCGTCTGACCGATATGAATGGAAGAGGAAACATACTGCGCCGACGGAAACAAATCGAGCAGAGAAACTGGAAACACGGCAGGACAGGTAGAAGAAGAACTAATAAAAGAATACCTTGATTTTAAATTGAGAATATACATTTACAATCACAAGCAAAATTTAAGATTCCACTTTGTACCAATTCCAACGCCCACATCATGTATACCTTTAAACTATTTCCGCGTTCTGTTTTACGTTCGAAACGCTTATTTTTGTCGGTCGTCAGTTTCATCAGTGTTTAAATGTCAACTCTCGACACACACATTCTTGACCTCAGCTGTGTGTACTGAGGTTGGTTGTTCATAAGTTTTCTATCAGAGCATCCGAAGGTCAAGTTATAATTGTAAGATGTAAATGTGTTCCGAAACAAGCCTCTACAGGATATAGCTTCCGCGTCAAATTATGCTAGCATTAGTTTTTTCGCAGTCTTATTATTATATCTACTTTATTCGTTCAGACATTTGTTATATTGAGTATTTTGGGTGAACTTCTTTTTATCCGGAAGGTCCTGTGTAAATGGGGGGGGGGTCCATTACTATACAGGGCACTGATACCTTTCACTTGTAACTTGTAAGAAATTCATTAAATTTATTCCTAATAATACCTGAGGTGGGATTTATGCCTGACATTTGTGCCCGATAGATGGCGATATTTTCGCCTCCTATTACATGGGACTGATTATTAGCTAAACGTGGGCGGTAAAACAGGAAACACTCTTCGAGGATATACTGGGTGTAACAGAGAGGTGTAGTCATATTTAAAGGGGTTATTCAGGCAATCAAACAGAACAACTTTCGTTAAGGGACCAAAATCGAAATCTCAGAAAAAAAACACTTCCCCATACTAAACCGAGAACCAGCTGACATCAGTTTGTATGGGGGAGTGTTAATTTTTTCTGAGATTTCGATTTTGGTCCCTTAGCGAAAGTTGTTCAGTTTGATGGCCTTTAAAGATGACTACACCTCTCTGTTACACCTTGTATAGGTTAGGATTTATGTAAATTTACGTGGCAGTAGTAAAATAATTTATACAATAGCGTTGCGAAAATAATATAGTTCGCTAAAGAAACATGACCAAAAATTTTAAGATTCGACTTAGATATTTCACGTATTTGAGCAGCCGTCTGAACCGAAACTCGACCGCTGACCGTACTTAGATATTTAAGGCGTCTCTTGCCTTCAGATAGATGTAAATGTCAAGTGGTACTACAAGCTGAGGCGGCCCTTCGTTAAGCATCCACATGACATCCCTTTCATACACGAAGACGGAGTTTTTTGGACACGAATAAAATGTTTTGAGAGCGCCCGAATTTAAAATCGGCGTGCCCATTAGGGGAAAGATTTGACGTATAAATAAATAAATATTTTTACTCTCACACCTACCATCTAGCCCAAAGTAAGTAGCCTTAGCACTTGTGTTATGGATACTAGGTGACGGACATATTTTTTAATATAATTATGCATATAAATGTTGAAAATATACTATATTACATAAACTACATATACACAACCATGACTCGGAAACAAACATTTGTGGTCATCACAAAGTTTGGCCCTACCAGGATTCGAACCCGGGACCTCTTCGCCAATACCCAGCAATCTGAGCATTCGACCAAGGCGGCCGTCCATAGCAACAAATAATCGAAGGAATAACGAATATAGAACGCACAATGAATAAAGAATAAATAATCTAAGCATTACCTGCCGCACTCAGAGACGTCAATTAACTTTAATGAGTATTTAATGTCAAAAATTTTCATTCAAATCAAGACCATAGACCCGGCAAGAATAGCGACTAGTTTTGAATTGTCATTTTTTGACGTTAAGTACTCATTACCGTTATTTGACGTCTCTGAGTGCGGCAGTTAGTAACGGAATAATAAATAACGAATTGTTGCTTTTTGTAAACGTACTTTATTTATGGGTGTGGAGAACCTTGCATGGCCTTGAATGTGACAACTTTTCCTTTTTGGTATTGTTTAAATTATAATAGTTTTAGGGCCTGTTTCACAATAGACAAGTAAGTTCCAAGTAGCTTACTTCGCAGATCATTTGACAGTTGTAATATGAAATATATGTCAATTGAACTGCAAAGTAAGCTACTTCGGACTTACATGTCGATTGTGAAACAGGCCCTTAATCTCCAAATCTGATTAGGAGTTTCTTGATTATTATTTCGTCACAAAAATGTCGTCTTTGTATTGAAATAGTCGGAATGTAAAAAATCAGATTTGGCATAGACAAATACTTTCGAACGTTCGCCCTGACAAGTTCAGTCAAAGAAAATTGAAATGTATTCTAATGTACATAAGGTAGAAGTAATGGCGAATGCACCGTCGTGATATTAAAGTTACGGTGTTTCCGGCAGAAACAATAGTGAAGGCTGATAGGTTGTTGTTAATGAAACGAGATCGGAAGTAGTTGTTAATAGTTATCAAAATGCTCTATTTCCCGACCGGTTAAAATATATTAAGCTTTAGCTGCCGTGTGGTGACGGCAAATATATTACAATTGTCACCACCCCCAAATCTCTCCCGCGGGGGTGGTATAAGGCGATGACTAGTGCAGCAGCGTTCCTCTTTCACCACTTAGTAATTTACTGTGATCTACGTGCTCGATAGATAAAAATATTATAGATTCATCACCTATTACATGGGACCAAATCCCTGCTCACCCCTTCGGGGATAAATAGGCGTGATATCATATGTATTAAACACTGACTACGACAGACGTTGCTCCGTATATTCAATTGGAACATCAAGATACTACACACAAACAATATAACATAGAATTAGATTTTTTCTAAGTAACGTCCGTCGGTATGTTTAACTCTGAAATATTATTATCTACAAAATTTTGCCAATATCATTAGAAAAAGGGTGAATTTAAAAAGACCAATTCTTGGAATTAGAAGCTTTAGCCAGCCATTTGATATTATAACAAAAATCCGACTAGATCGCTAATTATATCCAAGTTGTTTTTTCATACCTAATCACAGTCTTAAAAATAAACAAAGAACTTGAAGAGGGGCGATTATATATAATTAGTCCTTTGAAGCCTGACCAGGTGAAAGGTGAACTTGATAACAGAGCTTCTGTAGGTAATTAACTTCAAAGTCTATAATTATGAATTTTCAGCATTTACTCAACAGTTTTTTTTAATGATTTTAAATGTTGACATTCCATCAAAGAATTCGATCTTGAACCTGGAAAATTAGTATAAATACAGTTCTTAAAACAATTCATTTTAACATGGAGCACTTGGGTGTTGCTAATTTAATTGACACAGGCTTTCCAACTAAATACTTCCGAGAATAATACATTATTATTATATTATTTCATTAGAGCTCGATGATAAAAGTCTGTTCTCCTATTAAAAATATTTCGAGAAAGCTGTGTCTTAAATCTGCAATAACAATGTAACGTCTCTGCCTTAATATTCACTTTCGTGTTTATTTTCAATTGTTTCTGCTTAAGATTTGTATCGGCTTTCGTTCGATTGTAGCCTTTGATAGGTTTTTTCTAATTTCTCTTCGATAGTAACAAGGTTTCAATCCGAATAGCGGTCTTGAACTGCAATCAGTACAATCTTGTCTTTGTAAAAGTTTTTGTATTCTTAATTGAGACACTTTAAAACAAAAGGTTCCTATTGGACTTTCTTCTTTATCTTTTTTTGTGTAACTGTAGTCTACAATCTATAAAACATTGATTAACATTAATACTGATATTAACATTGCAATACTGTTATGATTAGAAATTAGAAAATCGTGCGCCGTGTAGTGAAGGCAGAGCAGAATATTCATAATCTTTTATTTGCAATTAAGTGTGTTGCAATCTATTTAACTTAAAAACTTTATTACCCACGCTAAAAGTATAGCAATTTTTTTATTAATTATAATTATTAATTTCAATTCTACACGAAGATATTTTTGATCTTAATTGAATGAAATTAAAATAAAATGCTGATGTATTAATTATAAGTATAATTTTCACCATCCATACCGCTCTCCTCACCTTTATTGTCTTAATCAAAAATGATTCCCAGAACAAATCTAACGATTTTACTATTTATAGGCTCAAGAAAAGTTCACAGTGACACATTTAATTGCTTTCAAATCAGCCATTATGTATAGATTCGCATGAAAACCAACAAAAAGGAATTACGACTACATGCACTAGTTTCTTTTGCTAACGCCGAAGAAGGATAAAAATAAAACTAGTTTTGTTACCGAACAACCTCCACACTGGCACTGTTGTAACCGACAGTACAATAAACACCATGTGTGTCTGAACCGTCTTTAACACTTTTATATAACCAACCGGTCTTATAGTAGCACACTAGTGCCAACAGTAGAGTACATATTGTCGTAGTTATAAAAAGAATATATTTAAGGGTAGTAATATATTAAAGGTAGGCAGAGTTGTATTAACACCCACATTTCGTCTGCTATTCATATCCCATGTAAAAGGGGGTGAGTCTATTGCCTTTTGCTGACTAATTTAACTGCTATTCAAAGGCTTAATATTTGAATACATTTTTCATTATACAAGGGACGAAACATTGAGGAATATGTTAACTACAAGGCTATGACAAGGAAGTAGTTTAGGAGCTAGATCAGTGACTCAACTCGACCTGCGATTGATAAGGCCAGTCATTGGATGGGTGACCAATAGATGGATGGATGGATGTCGATGTAGAGAACGACCCCTGAAAATATGGATAGATTGCGTGAAGTATCATATGGAGGTTATGGGTGTGCATGAGATGACTAGTGATAGGATAGAGTTGAGAAGATACTGCTTCTTCTTCTTCATGCCCTGTTCCCAGTCTATTATGGGCCCAGCATGACCTATTAAGTCTTTCATGCTGGCCTGTGAGCGAAAAAATTACGCTGCCTAAAGATGACTCACTTGTCTTAAGAGGACATATTACGCCGACCCCAAATAGGATAACATTAAGGTAGGTAGCTGATGATTATGATACTGGTGGTATAAAAGGAAAGCGTCTCCATTTAACGCAATACCTACTGGTGTTGCCTACCCAATGCTAATAGGTATCGATGATCAAACACGCCTTATCAGTGACGTGTATAGTTCAAAAGTAGTTTTTAACTATGGCTGTGTATCGCAATCGTCTTGAGTAATACAGACAACTGTTTACGGTTGCAATGTCCGTTGCACGTGTCGCAATGTACGCTTGCCTTTATAATTTGTCGAAGTATTACGTGTCCAGACAGACACTGTTAAGAGGCAGCTGTTTTAAAATCGATAATGAACTTTACTTCTTGCTGGCCTGGTGGTGTACTTTCCGCGTACCGACTTCAGACACAGAAACAGTTGAAAGACTTAGGTTTATAGCAACTAGAAACGACAGAATTAGGAATGGATCTTAACGAAAGAAATGTTAAAGGGCCAACGAGGAAAAGAATTGAGGCGGTAGACAAGAAAGCCAGAAAAAAATGATGATCTTTGTTTCATATTCAAGTAGTTATGGAAGACCAAAGTTACTTGTCACAGACATTTCTGGCTTAAAAGGAGACTTCATTGTTTATAAAATATGACAAAATGAGACTGATATAAATAATAATCTACCCTGTCATAGGTGTAAGACGAGATAACATGGGTGGCGTAACCAAATATGAGCCAATTAGATGCGAAGTGGCATGAGCATAAATTAAATTAATGTATGAATGCCACAAAGCATTATAGGCACTTCTCAACCCACCGTACACGTATCTTATCGTATTTCCGTCATTTAAAACATAAAAATTGACAAAAGTTCAGGATAATATCGCTGGTTTGCGTAAGTGAAGTCATGTAAAGGCTGGTCAATGGTAATTTATAGTGGTCATATATCATTGGAAATATATTACTTCATATTCTTCCGTAATGGCGGCGGTGGTTGCGATTGGTCAAAGACCAATACGAGTGAGGATCGGGCGAAGAAAAATACGGGAATTAATTTTTAAGCACAGTTGTCAAACAGTTTTACCCAAAGAGGGTTAGTGTCAGGCAGGCGGCCGGCTGTAAAACCTAAGCCAAAACTTTGAGCAGTATGGATTGTAATGTTTTCATTCCAATCACTCTCTCCGTTCATCGGTTTCTCGACATGGTCCGTTCCGTCTCTTTTCTATGCATTCATTCATCACTAGCACCTTTACGGTGTGATGGATGATTATGAATCAAAAGGGAGTAGATGGCTTGATGACGTCTGACCGATATGAATGGAAGAGGAAACATACTGCGCCTACCCCAGGTAGACTGGGAACAGGGCAGGGAGAAGAAGAGTTGTTAAACAGTTTTGAGCACTAAAAACCTATATTCTAAATAGAAAACTCACAAAGAAAATTGTAGAGCATAATATAGTATGTGGAGAAGTGGACAATTAAGAAAGTAAAATAAATACCCCGCTCGATCATTTAATATCAAACCGTTGAAAGAAAATTATATAACAATACGCTGCATAGTCAGATATCGTTACATTTTTGACGGATTCCACCATCAGTCAAAGTGTCTTGGTGTCAGTTATTAATCCCTAAACGAGTATCCGCGTATATAACACCTTAGCCACTTCGCTTTAAGTACAAAATCGCAAAACAAAGTCAACAGCTCAGCTAACACCCATCCAACTCCAACAGAACAAAATCTCATTAATCATAATAATTTTCCTCATGTCAAAATTTAGCCGTCCTCTAAGATCGTAAATATTTATGTCAAATGACAGAAACACGTAAATTGTTTTTACGACTTTGCGAATAAGGACCCTAACGCGATAACAATAGAGTACAAAACTCGTTAACGCTAAGCTATTTGGACATGACATAACTTACCGAATTTTGTTTTCGAAATTATTTTACCTATGTAATTGTTTACTGACCCTGTGACCTATTGTACAACAAGTCACATATTTGGAGTTACACCAGCTAAGATAAATTAATTCTTTTTACAGTGAGGTAAGTCTGGTTGAGTAAACTAATATTGAGAAGGCGCAAAAAGGTAACGAAACCTTGGTATGTCGGTAACATCAAATAAAGTTTGTATGCACAGAGTAAATAGGACATAGATAAACTACAGGGCTCTCCGAACTTGATTATATTTTATTATTTTTTAAATAAAAATCAAAATACCGAAAAATTATTTGTAATAATTATTTTTATATGGAGTGTCAAAAAACCTGTACCTACTCCTACTCTATATAGGCGTGATTTATTTATGTTTGTGTATGTATGTCAATGTAATTACATTTTACATAAACTCAGTTCAGTCAGCTGTGGTTTCCAATTTTGGTCCTTCGAGCCGGACTTGGTTCTATGCAGTGACGTGACCATAGCAACAACACATATTGCATGTTTTCTGTAGCATGAAAATAATGTTGAAAATGACTGGATATCCCAATATTGCCTCATGATGATTGACTTAATTAATGTAATATTTCATTATGGTTGTATGTTTTTCATAATTATATGCTTGACGAATGGATCTTTCGGTAAATATTTATTAAATCTCGAAGCAAAGGCAAATATTTTGATAAAGTAATTAAATAATTTTAGAGCACACTAAGTGCGCCCTTAGTTATTGTACATACAGAAGTTTAACAATAACGAATATTTAGTTTCGAATTCCAACAATATTAATTTAATATACAATGGCTTCATTAACTGCCCCAAGCTATAGTTGGCTGAATTAATTTGATGCCGAATAAATAGAGGTTGGAAAACGGCTTGAATTAACTTTGGTTTCTCATCATAATCATCATCACCAGCCCTTGAATGTCCCCACGGCTGGGGCACAGGCCTTCCCTATGGATGGAAGAATACAAGGAGAATTCTTCTTAGAGACTTCCTTGCCTTTGAAGTAGTAATTTTGAACGACTTTCTGACAATATCTCTTACTTACCGACTACGTACGCCATAAGCTCGAAACAATGTAACAACATACCTGAGGACAGAAAAAAATGCAATATAAAACACAAATTATAATACTAACACAATTTTGAGAATATTTGGGAAGCCTTACCAAAACACACAAGAAGAGGTCAGAAATTTTTCGAAAAACTTATGTTTGTGGCACCACTCTGCTCCACTAACAATCCAAAATGTAATAACTTAAATAGATGTAATTAATGACCCCCAATACTCTTATTTTTTTTCATTTCAAACATGTAAAATTTCAAACACTTATAGCTTGCATTTATAAGGAGAATGGTAAAAGTACTGACTTAATGTATAAGAATTCAATCCATTAATTATTATGTTATAATTAAAGCTCTTTTGCTGATTGTATACATACAAAACTATAAAAATTAAATATCTCCAATCGATTATCAACTTTATCTTGATAATCTGCGATAACCTGACGTTCTAATTTTGTAAAATTAACGCTTTATAATAATGATGATTACCAGTACTTTCTCGACCGACGAAAATCGTCCAGTATAAACCGACCTTGCAAAAGAAATCGCAATAAGTTTGCATGCTAATTTATTATAAATATGATAATGTATGTTGTGTTGAGTGAGAGAGACTAAATATAAATATAATGCGGTGTCAAGAAAGCGCTCAAATGAAAGTGCGCATGAGTCACCTACCTACTGTTTAAGCGACGAATGCGATTCTGTTTACATTCGCTTTCTTTTATCCGGAAAAAATGTGCTTAATTTTGAACTGCGCAATCAATTACAGTTAGTTGTATCCAAGTATTGTCGATTTTAGTTTCACGTGAAATAAGAGTTCGAATAATAATAATAATAAAATGCATGTATCGACAAAAATGACTCGGGAATATATATCTGTGTTCATTACAAAATTTGCCCCTACCAGGATTCGAACAGTCAGTCATCTGACCATTCGACCAAAGCAGTCGTCAGTGTAAATAGTTTAAATCTTATATTAAAATTATGATTGTTATGAAATGATATTATGTTATCACATCATTTCAAGTAACATTAACGATACGAGAAAGTAAACTTTGATTGATAACACTTCACAGCATAAACTTTGAGGATAGTTGAATCTGTATTGAACAAAATTCACAACAATTTAAATGTAAATTTAAATTTAAAGATATCACAAACAAGATATAATAATTAAAGCAGCTATTTAAAAACACTAAGTGAGGTCTTGAAGTGCTTAAGGCCAACAAAATTGGAGGGCATATATATTTATTTCCATATTAATTGGTTATAAACCTTGTTTCGATTGCTATCGTGATTTGAGATAGAGAAAACGTTAAAGCAATAATTTTCTAGTTTTAGTGTGGTTTTTGGGAATATGCCGTGTAGTCATGGCAGAGCAGAATACAAATGCACTACCTCTGCTCTCTCGTAGGTGTCGTACAAGGCTACTAAAGGTATAATTAGAGTTTAGTAATTGGCAGCAACATTTCTCTTATACCACCTAGCAATCGACTATTAGAAAACTTTCTGACTTTGACACGCATGTTTCCGATGTTCAACGTATTTATTTGACGATTCATGAGTGTATATGTAATGATAACATAATTATATGATTAAAGCATATTTTTATTTTATTTTATTTTTATTTCAATATAGTGCGATTTAGGTTTCTATCAATTTTTGAATGTGTCATATTCTATAGGTATGATTAAAATTTATCGAAAGCGATTTTGATCGCGAAGGTCGATCCGGCTTATTGACCGTCCATGTTACACACAGGATCTGCGAATTGCAGCCTTATGCCGTTGTGTTAAGCACACAGTAGTGTCAATGGGCGGGCATTTGTAGCGGAACTCGCTACAGCAATCTAGGAAACTCGATCAAGGTCGACCTGACCACAATTGTTTGCGGACAGACTGAGAAATGTAAATAGCGACTCGTTTCTGAATTAACAAGTACCTGGCTCCATTGTCTTAAAAACGTTGGTAAATGTTCTTTTCGAAATGATACCAACACGTAGAAAAATACCTTAACTGGAGATGTTCTTGCAGAATTTAAATACATATGCACATAAATGACACCTATGTATCCCTGAAGGGGTAGGCAACGTACAATAATAGGAGGCGAGTCTATTGCCTAGGTAGTATAAAAGGAACACCTGCCTGTTACTCGCCTGTCTTTACCCCTATCCTGTTCGACTGTTCGTTATAATCGTGGTATAAATTCATACATTTAGGTTGGTAGAAAAAAACTTCATAGAATAAATTGTTCTGGGTTATTCAGCAATCTACGATTAAAGTTAAGCACAAAATTCTTACAAGCTCTCAAAAACAACACAAAACCTATTTTTCCTTTGATATCGTAATGTAAACATTGTGATGGTGGTGATATATGAAGTTTCACACCATATCAAGGATGAAAATTGTAATAGGGTAATTTGAAACAATGTATTTCCCACCTTGTAACTCGCTACGATGCTACAGCGTAGCATTTGATGGGTAAACGTAAAAAAGACATCAACGTTCGTTCGTAGAGAAACTGGCAATCACTGGGTACCTATATCTAAATAGCTTTTGTAATGATTACATACATACATACATATATAAATCACGCCTATACCTCCGAAGGGGTAGGCAGAGGTGAACTAGCACCCACGTTTCGCCAATTATGTTAGGTACCATGTAATAGGTGGCGAGCCTATTCCCATTTCTCGGGCACAAAATTCGCAGTACTATTGCTACGTGATATAAGAGGAACGCTGCTGCCCATTTCTCATCGCTGATATATCCTTAGTCGCCTTGTACGACAACGGGAGAGATTTGGGGTGGTGACAATTGTATTCTACTTCCCCTATACATACCTCTATAATCTACAATCTACTCATAATTAAGAATCAATATTTTTTACCTATAGTTAACCGTAAGACATAATCAATCCCCCTTATTATAAACCATGGACTAAAGTTAGTCACGGTTTAAAATTGATCCTACCTCTGTCTTTCATTCAGCAAATAACAGTGACAGCATCAGTTTTAAACCTGAAATTACCAACTTTAGTCCATGTCTTATAAAAGGGGGAATGAATTTGAAACCGTATCGTTCAAACACACGCGCTCGTGTCCTTACCGACCAGCCGGCCTTGCGCTGCGCATGCGCAGCTTTCGACATGCAAGTTACCCAACATAGCAGTCTACCGCCTAACCAAAATACATAGGTACATCGCCACATACAATTTCCTCACCACAAAGTATCAAGTTAAAATAGTCGAGTAAAACCATCTCCAACTGACCCACGATATCCCCCACTGGTGTAAGCAAAAATGGGCGAATGTAACACCGAAAGGGGTCTTGTTAAAATGGACATAGAAAACAGTTTTGTTTAGGTTGACCATGGTTACTACATTATTAGTTGTACACGGATTTACTGTTATTTAAGAATTTCTGCCTGACCTGCCCTGTTTCCAGTTTATCTGGTGTCGGTGCAGTATATTTCCTCTTCCATCAATATAGGTCCAACGTCATCAAGCCATCCACTCCCTTTTTTATATCGTATATAATAATATAGGTACATACCTCGTAAAAATAATAGGTACCAAACATTCCAACAAGAGATCGGTAGTGGGTAATAACCCCTTTATCCCATTTGGATTAAAAGTGGACGTTTTAACCCAATTACTACCCATTTTAGGATATTTTAAATTATTCCGTAGTAGAGAGATCAAACGTTTCTTGACTATATAAACGCCTGCTGATGTAGTCGGAAACGGCTTAACGTGCCTTCCGAAACACGAAGGAACTCAAGATAAAAAATTTTGGTCACCCATCCAATGACCGGCCTTAGCGACCATTGCTTAGCTTAAGCAATCGCAGGCCAAGCGCGCTATGCCACTGCGCTAGCGAGCTCTTCCTCTAGTCTTCTGAAATTCCAACAAATAGAAATATCGCACCTGGCGACATACCACGCACCGATACATCCGACACTATGATTCAATCCCGTCTCTATAATGTGGAGGTTGCACCGCCGCTGTGATTGGTGCGACAACTTTCGCGGTTCGCGCATGCGCTTTCACGCGAGTTCAATGAGGGCAACAACGTAACATGTCGCTATTAATACAGTGTGTACCTTAAATGGGTACAATTAGACCTTTTGTGGAGTTATGTAAGTATTGACTTTTCACGACAGGTTGGAGTTTGTAATAGTGGTAACTTATACGAGGAGCCTAGACACTTGTCTATTCTATTCTTCTATCATCATCATCATCATCACCAGCCCTTTAATGTCCCCACTGCTGGGGCACGGGCCTTCCCTATGGATTGAAGAATATAGGGAGATTGGGCCATAACCCACCACGCTGGCCCAGTGCGGGTTAGTGGATATTGTTCTATATATAATATATCTATTCTATTCCAAGTTTGGTGTCAGGTATAAAACCTAGGCCAAAACCTTGAGCAGTGTGGATTGGAATGTTGTCATTCAAATCACTCTTTCCGTTCATCGGTTTCTCGACATGATCCGTTCCGTCTCTATTCTAAATATACATTCATCACGAGCACTTTTTCGGTGTGATGGATGATGTGAATCAAAAGGAATGGATGGCTTGATGACGTCTGACCGATATGAATGGAAGAGGAAACAAACGCCGACTCCAGATAGACTGGGAACAGGGCAGGGAGAAGAAAATTCCAAGTGCCAATCTATTGGAACGAATAGTACACAAAGTTCTCGAGCCTTGCAGTCAAGGACTCCCTGCGAGTATTTCTCCACGGTAAATATCTCCCTGGGGGAGTTTCACTGCCGTGGAGAGCCTTGTAGAGCGTAACAAATCGGAGCTAAGAGCGTAGGTCTGAGGGTACCTCTGAAGCCTTCTCCGTAGTCTAGACCACTAGGTAACTAGGACCACGGGGATAATTCGCACTCATAATAAAACAACGACCTCAACCGAAATTTTGGCAAAATTAATTTTTACCGATTTAAAAGATGAAGCTCTACAACTTAGGTAAGAAAAAAACATGCTTTTACCTTACGGAATAAGGTTAAAAAATGATTTGAATCTATATTTTACTCCGTGTGCGCGCGAGGTAACTCAGTAAAAAATAGTTTTAGGTCAATCCCCAAAATTTTGCGATGTTGGATTCGGCCGTTGCTTTTATTACATACATACATACATAAATCACGCCTATATCCCCGAAGGGGTAGGCAGAGGCGAACCAGCACCCACGTATCACCAACCACGTTAGATCCCATGTAATAGGTGGCGAGCCTATTGCCATTTATCGGGCACAAAAGTCGCAATACATTGCTAGCCTAAGTGGTATAAGAGGAACGCTGCTGCCCATTCCTAATCATATTCAGATTTATCCTTAGTCGCCTTGTACGACACCCACGGGAAAGATTTGCTTTTATTAAGAGTGCGAATATATAGGCGTGATTTATGTATGTATGTATGTGAAATCTAATAACTTTAAAATCGCGGTACCCATGTTTACCGCGACGATAGTAAGTAATGTAATAACTCCATTATACTCAGGGGCCAATTATAAAGCTGTGCCTAGTTAGGTAACAACAGAGAATGACAACGCCGCGTCATATTGTGTCGGTACACGATTTTCTCTACGCCCCATTTTAGTTACGTGCTTGATTCCGGGAGGAAATACGTTTTCCTATTGCATTGTAAGATGCACGTAAGGCCTCACTCAAAAAGCAGCGGTGGCGGGACGGTGGCGGTGGTGAACGGGAACAAACGTTGACCGCACTTGTTTGAATAATGCCCTTAACTGCCGCACTCAGAGACGTCAATTAACTTTAATGAGTATTTATTGTCAAAAATTTTCATTCAAATCTAGACCATAGACCCGGTAAGAATAGCGACTAGTTTTGAATTGTCATTTTTTTGACGTTAAGTACTCATTCACGTTATTTGACGTCTCTGAGTGCGGCAGTAAGTTACCTACGTTACAACTGATCGCCACCGCTATCGCCACCGCTTACCGCTGCAGTTTAAGTGAGACTTAATGCGTGTTCATTTGAAATTGCTGAAAAGTTAATTGATGCCTCTGAGTGCTGCAGTTAAGTAGAGTTCAAAAATACAGCAATGTAGCTAGACAAAGGAATGACAAAAATATAGATAAATTTTGGCTTAGAGAATATAGAAAGACTTTGGCTCAGAATTTTGACTTACAGTTCAAAAAAAATCAATTATACATACATAAATCACGCCTATATCCCCGAAGGGGTAGGCAGAGGTGAACTAGCACCCAACATTTCGCTAATTATGTTAGGTCCCATGTAATAGGTTGCGAGCCTATTGCCATTTATCGGGCACAAAAGTCGCAGTAGGTACATTGCTAGATGGTATAAGAGGAACGCTGCTGCCCATTCCTCATCACTGATTTACCCTTAGTCGCCTTGTACGACACCCACGGGACAGATTTGGGGCGGTGACAATTGTATTCTACTCTGCCGTCACCACACGGCTCTATATTATAAATATATATGTATAATTGAAGCAAAAGTGTCTAAACTAAATTTTGAAACCGCAGAGCGTGTTTCCCTACGTTGCCATGGTTACTTACAGACACACGTCGCACCTCATACGGAAGCCTGAAAACGTTTTTCTGCTACATATGTGTAGGTGTAGGTCAACATATGTGTCGGGTATTGTAGGTAGATGAAGGAATAGGAAGCAATTTGTCCAATAATGCAGCAATGTAGGCAGACAAAGTAATGGTAAAAACAGAACAGCCGCATAGCTTACCAGACTGTGGAAGCCATAATAAATTTTCGAATTATGACAAGATTATTAATTAGGTAACGACGTTATTCGGTTCTGCGGTTGCGCCGGCTTACGTAAACGCGCAAATTGATTCGTGATTCGCTTTTGATAATAGCTGTCATTACCGGTATTGTTTGTTTTGAAACCGATTACCGCGATTCGGTAATATTTCTTTGTTTCTGCTTTCTGCAATCCCGAGAGAGATGCCGTCGAAATAGTTTAATCATAGCATCAATACATACCTACTTATTATTTTATACACAAAGCGTTGTAATTTTATGAATCTATACTAATATTATTATACTTAAAGCTGAAGAGTTTGTTTCTTTGTTTATTTTTTTGTTTGTTTGTTTGGTTGGTTAAACGCACAATCTCAAGAACTGCAGACTCACATTTTGTTTTGTGTTGGATAGTCTATTTATCTAGGAAGGCTATGAGGCGGGCGACCACTCATGTATCAACATAACTTATCAACTTATCAACATAAGAAGGAGCGGGTATTCCTGACTCAAGTTTTCTTCTAAACTTACAAGGAGGACCCCATCCAGTGTATATGGTTAATCGTTTTGTTATAGAAATACACTTTTTTTATACAATCATGTCATGCCTTTCTCTCTTAGGGTTAGGCAGAGATCACTTCATTCCACTTGACACGATCCTTACATACTGCTTTCGCTTCACCCAATCCAATTATTGTCCTTATGCATGCTCGTCGGTTTCGGGTACACTTGACCTGGTCCCTTTTTAATATACTTTAAATGAAAATAACACGTGTTTATCTCCAAAGGAGGAGACGGAGCTCGACGGTGCAGTGACTTTGAGCATATCGCCTGTTATTGCGGAAACTAAGCAATGTTCACAGATTGGACGGGTGACCAAAAACAATATCGTTATCTCTAGTTCCTTCGTGCTTCGGATGGCACGATCAGCCGGCCCCGGCTGCATCAGTCGTCAATACCCTCCGATCCGCACTGGGCCAGCTTGGTGGGTTATGGCCCATTCTACGCAATCACTACGAAGCTCCTCCTACCTACCCCTTAGGGGAATAACAATATTTGTACCCAATACCTTAAGCTTGCTCAACTGAATCTCGCCAATGTCATTTACATTTCCCAATTGAGCTTAAAAGATGGAATCTGTATTCTAACCACAAATGCTAACATGCCTCGAGTTTTTATTTTAAATGTCACCGCTAGCAATCTGGCCATAAATCTCCACAGTCCACCACTAAATGGATTTTAATATTAGATTTTATTGCATGGCATTGATTTTTTAGGTTTATCGAGAAAACTTTTTTCATAGGACGTTTTTACTGGAACGTGACTTATGACGGTTTTTTTATGATACTATTTACATTCGGTATTTTGTCCTATTTGCTGTATGGTGACGCAAAGTATGACAACTTGGTGAACGGGGTGATGACACACCCCGTGCACTTAATACTGGCTTGTGTCGTATAACGGCGGGTCCCTGTATTCTACCTATAGTTAAAAGTGAGCTTACTTAAGTTTAGTTGCCAGGTATTTTTTGTTAAATTACGATAAATAACATAAGTTGCTAAGCAACTAAGCTGTAGTACGTCTATCTTCAACTGTTGATAGAATATTGGGACCCGCCGTTAGACAACCGAGGGTAATGAATATTATGAGGACCTATATGGTGCCGTGTGGTGACGGCAGAGTAGAATATAATTGTCACCACCCCAAATCTCTCCCGTGGGTGTCGTACAAGGCGACTAAGGATAAATCAGTGATGAGGAATGGGCAGCAGCGTTCCTCTTGTACCTACCACCTAGCAATAGCAATGTGCTGCGACTTTAGTGCCCGATAAATGACAATAGGCTCGGCACCTATTAAATGGGACCTAACATAATTGGCGAAACGTAGGTGCTAGTTCACCTCTGCCTTCCCCTCCGGGGATAAAGGCGTGATTTATGTATGTATGTATATGGTTATAACGTGGCCGGTAGATGGCAATAGGCTCTCCACTTATATATGGACCTAATATAGATGTGTATGTATTTATAATTATAAACCTCTGCCTACCATAATCTGGAGTGATTTGGGTATGTATTCTATTTACTACGTCCTAATGAACTCTCGTAGTGACTTAGCGAGCACGTCCTGCGATTGCGTACACTAAGCAATGTTGACTAACGCCTGTCATTAGACGGGTGACCTAAAATGTATAAAGCGTTTTTCGTGCTTCGGAAGGTCTAAGCCGTTGGTCCGCACTGGACCAACGGACTGCTTACCAAGTGCACACTAAATGTTGTAACCTGTTTTGTTTTGTAGTAGAATAGAATAGAATTGCGATTTTTGTGCCCGATAAATGGCAATAGGCTCGCCACCTATTACATGGGACCTTACTAATTGGCGAAACGTGGGTGCTAATTCACCTCTGCCTACCCCTTCGGGGATATAGGCGTGATTTATGTATGTATGTATGTAGAATAGAATAAGAAAACTTTAATTGGCACACCATGAGAAAAAACAGGTACTTAAAAACAATACGAAACAAAACATTAGGTATACCAAAAGCACATCCCACGGTTGCACCAAAAGGTTGCAAGTTCAGCATTATGCCAGGTTTTTAGGCGCTGTTTTTCAACTTTCATGTACTCAAACCCAGGACTTGTAAAGACACAAAGACACTTGATTCTGCTTATTCTTTATTGAATTACTGTACTTTCAGAGATACAAGCACATATGCCTAGCAAGGATGGCGGGCCGATCAGTATTGTATTCTCTTTGGGGCCGATCGCAAAGAGAGCTGTCACCGGTTGCTCAAATGATATACGTCATTTGTGAGCGACCGGTGACAGCTCTCTTTATAGCACAGATTATAAAACACCACATCAACTAGCACCTATTTCTACTACTACCTACATAACACTATTCACACTAACTTTACGTATTGTTCCTGTTACAGATAAATTGTTGCGTCACAATTTTTTTAATAGTTTACAATGTTGCGAGTTTGTAATCTAACCATTTTACGGTGACATAAACATACGCAGCTGTACAAATGACAATCGAAAACGAGGAATCAACACTGGCCATTTGAAAAAGGTCACGGCATACTAGTTCGATGAGGATAAATCGCAAGCTAATTTAGTTCGTAATTAATACAAATTTCGCTATATTAAAGCCCATAAGCCAATAAAAGATTAGAAGGATTACTGTATAATGCACAAATTATACGGGTTTGATTTGAATTCGTAATTGTGTACATTGTATAATGAAGGCACGCAGAGAATCGCAATTTGGGAATCTCTGTCTAATACCGAAGCTTAGCTAAGTTTTAACTTTAGGTCCGCTTGCTAAACGAATTGTTTAAAGGGAAGTTTACAACTAGTTTCTTGTCCTACTTTGAAAATAAAGTGGTGTATCATCTTCTTGGTTCACACTTTGTAATCAATTTTAATTACTTATTTTATAGCATATTTTATGCTCACATCAATTTACTGTGTTATTTGAACTGATTATTGCCGTGTGGTGACGGCAAAACAGAATACAATTGTCACCACCCCTAATCTCTCCAGTGTGTTTCGTACAAAGGGCAGCAGTGTTCGTCTTATACCAACCTAGCAATATACTGCGATTTATGTGATCGATAATGTGACGTGTGGTGACGGCAGAGTAGAATACAATTGTCACCACCCCAAATCTCTCCCGTGGGTGTCGTACAAGGCGACTAAGGACAAATTAATTATTAGCAGCGTTTCTCTTGTACCACCTAGTCTAGTACTGCGACGTTTGTGCCCGATAAATGGCAATAGGCTCGCCACCTATTTATTACATGGGACCTAACATAATTGGCGAAACGTGGGTGCTAGTTCACCTCTGCCTCGTGATTTATGTATGTATGTATGATAATGGCAATATGCTTCCTATTACATGAGACCTAATACAATTGGCGAAACTTGGGTGTAAATCCACCCCTGTAAACCTTCGGGGATAAATACAGACACATTTTTGTTACTTTAAGATTTGTTTTCTGTTTTGTGTCAATGTGGTTTATCGATAACACAAACAGGAAATTCGGTAAAATTTAACCAGCTGACTGCTTATTCTATTCTCTTCGGGGTATCTCAGCGAGTTCGGAGACCTATCATTACAGACTGAGGCATGCTGCGCACTCCCCTATTTTTTACTCCCCTATTTTTTTTCTTGGACACACGGGTTTTCGGTATCTAGCGTCTTGACGATTCATAAGTGTATTGTAATCATACCAGATATGAATAAATGAATTTTGACTTTGACTTTGACTTTGTTCGTGTCGTTACGACAGGAGTGTGACAAAGAAAAACTTTTCTCACGTCCGGAGATATACCGAGAGTTGCCTAATTAGGCTGGCTGGGTGAAAATTTCAATATTAGACTGTGTCTTTTTGTTATGGTAAATCAATAATGTTGATGGAATTAGCTTCATCTGAAACCCACAGAGGGGCTGGCTTATCTTATTACAGATTGTCGGTAAACAATAATGCTGGAAACATTATGAATATAGCGACAGATTTTGATAAGATGGTGGTAGTTAGCTAGGCGGACTTGAAAAAAGTCCTACCACCAACCAAACCGAGTACAAATTTGTACTCCCTTCGGGATCGAACCCGGGACAACGGGATCTTAATTCCAATGGGAGAACCACTAGATCAGAGCAGCAAAAAAATCTTAATATTTATTTTATTTATTTATAAAAACTTTATTGCACAAATATAAAACAACTGTACAATTGGCGGACTTAATGCCATATGGCATTCTCTACCAGTCAACCAGTAAGACGTGTTAGAGACCATAAGGAGGCAAAGCATAATTAATTATGAACTACAACATAACAATTATCTACTATAATATACTACTACTACTACTGCAGTCGACTTATATTATAGAATACATAAATGAGGCATAGCATTAACACATACATATATAAATACATAAATATTTCCTAATATAGGTACATTAGGTCAAGAAAACCCCTATTCTCCACCTATATGACTCTTACGGGATGTGAAAGCTCATGAAGAATATGTATACAGTTGTGTAGCAAAGCAGAAGTTAATAAAAAGCGAAAGCCAGCATGTTTTCCAAAAAAGTTTCTCCAAAGTCCAAGTAATCAGGCTTCAGTTAACGAGCACTTAGCTTAACAGCGGCGTTAAAAAGCACGTGTGCTACGTTAAAAAATAATGGGCCATTTTCGCTGACCACAGTTATATTCGATGGTCGTTTTGTACGGCCAACGGCACTTCAAACAACCCAAAACTGTCAAATTTCTTCAATAGATTGTCCAGCTTAACTTGTTTGTGGTAAAGCTCAAAGTCGGTTGAGGAAATTTGACACTTTGTAGCAACTTGACGTGATGTAGGCTGTACCATTCATATTAATATAGCTTTTATTTGGTTAGTTTGATATTGATAAGGACATTCGGAATTCGCATGAGGAGTACGATTTCGCATTTGGCCTGCGATTGAGTAAACTAAGCCAGGTTCGCAAAGGCCAGTTGTTGGAGGGGTCATGAAAATACACTGTCACAAATGAATGCCGCGTGGTGACGGCAGAGCAGAATAGAATTGTCACTACCCCAAATCTCTCCCACAGGTGTCATTCAAGGCGACTAAGGGTTAAATCAGCGATCCTCATCGCTGATTTATGGTATGGGCAGCAGCGTTCCTCTTGAACCACCTAGCAATATACTGAGATTAACGTGCCCGATAGATGGCAATAGGCTCGCCCTTATTGCATGGGACGAAACGTAAATACCAAAACGTTGGTTCACCTTTGCCTACCCCTTCGGGGATAAAACATGATTTATTTATAATAATAAATATTTTTACACACACACCTATCATCTAGCCCAAAGTAAGCTGCCTAAGAACTTGTGTGATGGATACTAGACGACGACATATTTTTAATATAATTATGTATATAAATGTTGAAAATATACTACATAAACATATACACAACCTGGACTCTTTCCAAGTCCAGGTTGTGTATATGTTTATGTAACATTTGTAACATTTGTAACATTTGTGGTCATAATAAAGTTTGCCCCTACCAGGATTCGAACCCGGGACCTCTTAGCCAATATCCAGCAATTTGAGCCGTCAACCGCCGAAATTTATGTATGTATGTATGACACGTTGACTCACCAAAACGTATACAATACTACCCCTTCGTCCCATCGGAGTCAACAATCAGTTTCAACATTATTGCACAACTCTTGCGCGTAACTAGACATAGGGAATTGCGCAAGGTGGCTAGCTACTTAGGTGACATATTGCACTCGTATGATGTGAATTAATTGATTCATTACGTCTGGCTATGGCCATGCGGTGTGCGAGGTAGCTTTAGTAACATCATATTTATCAATATATATGCCGTGTGGTGACGGCAGAGTAGAATACAATTGTCACCACCCCAAATCTCTCCCGTGGGTGTCGTACAAGGCGACTAAGGATAAATCAGTGATGAGGAATGGGCAGCAGCGTTCCTCTTATACCACCCAGCAATGCACTGCGACTTTTGTGCCCGATAAATGGCAATAGGCTCGCCACCTATTACATGGGACTTAACATAATTGGCGAAACGTGGGTGCTAGTTCACCTCTGCCTACCCCTTCTGGGATATAGGCGTGATTTATGTATGTATGTATATTTATCGACAGGACCTTCCTACGTACGGTACTGCAATGCCTATAATTCTGTACATACAACATACATAAATCACCCTTATATCCCTGACAAGGGTAGACAGAGGTGAATGAACCCACGTTTCGCCAATTATGTTAGGTCCCAGGTGGCGAACCTATTGCCATTTATCGAGCACGGAAGTCGCAGTACATTGCTAGGTGGTATAAAAGGAACACTGCTGCTTATTCCTCGTTACTGATCACTTAGATCGTAAGTATTTGATTAATATGCGATCTGGGGCTTTCTTTTATACCGTCCGAGGTAAGTATGAAATAAGTCTGTTTTTCCGTACGCGTAGCGGGTGGAAAATGCCACTTCCTGGTCGCCATCATCATCATCATACGGGTCGTCCGCTGATGGCGGGCTGCGGGCATCGAGCGGTAGCTCATGGCCCGGGCATGAACTCAAGGAACATCAGTCCCCCGGTGGTCTGGGCCGCCGTCTGCGGCGGGGCTCCCCTTCGCCCCCCTGTGCTCGACCCCGGTCTGGTGGCGACTCTTCTTCTTACTTCCTGGTCGGGGGACGTAGCCAAGGCAATACGAATTTATGAAACTGACGTATTACAGAGAAAACAACTTTATCGACCGTCGTCGTGTCAAATGTAAGAAATAGAAGCTGTCCGAAATTGATTTGATGATGATTTGTATTCTATGCGCTCGAATACATTGGCCACTTGGCTAGCGGGGCAGGTGTGACATGAAGTATATTTGTATTTATGTCTTCACTAACTAACACAAAATGATGACTTCAGTGTAACATAAAGTTACACTGAAGATATAATTTCAAGACATAATAAAGTGCCTTCTATGCTGGCCTGGGAGCGAACAAATAACGTAGAATAGGCCAGCCCCAACTCATCCCATGGGTGCCGTAAAAGTCGACTAAGGGAGATTGCCCGGTGTAGACCAATAAGCACCTTGGGGCACTTGAATGGTGCAGGAATCCACCAACAACAGCATACCCAAAGAGGGTTGGTGTCAGGCAGGCGGCCGGCTGTAAAACCTAAGCCAAAACCTTGAGCAGTATGGATTGGAATGTTGTCATTCTAATCACTCTCCGTTCATAGGTCTCTCGACATGGTCCGTTCCGTCTCTTTTCTATACATTCATTCATCACTAGCACCTTCAAGGTGGGATGGATGATATGAATCAGAAGGGAGTGGATGGCTTGATGACGTCTGACATATGAATGGAAGAGGAAACATACTGCGCCGACCCCAGATAGACTGGGAACAGGTGAGGGAGAAGATGAGTGTAACATAAAGTATATTTGTATTTATGTCTTCACTAACACAATTTCACACCATTCGTCGAGTCAATTGGAACGGCTGCAGTGCAAACTGCCGCCAGCGAGGCACTCGAAAGTAGAACCGAGGTATCTGACATTTGCTATCTTGCCCAACGTTACACTGCAGAAACTATCAAAATTAACGGTACCTACTCGAGATTACTTGCATCGCAACTTTCATGATTATAGTCCCGCTTTGAAAGTCAAGTTGTACCGCTGCTTCCTTGTAGCGAATGGGCGAAGTTATTACTGGGTTTAGCTGGCAACTGTACTACATACGTGGAACAAGGCCACTGACCAGAAAACTAGTACATACCTACGTACATACATACATAAATCATGCCTAAATCCTTGAAAGGGTAGGCAGTGGTGAATTAAGCACCCACTTTTTGCCAGTTAAGTTAGGTCCTATGTAATAGGTGGCGAGCCTATTGCCATATATCGGGTACATAAATCGCAGTATGTTGCTAGGTGGCATCATATTATGAGAAACGCTGCTGCCCATTACTCATTGCTATCTTAACCCTTTTTCGCCTTGTACGACACCCACGGGAGAGATGGGGGTGGTGACAAATTTGTATTCTGCTCTGCCGTCACCACACGGCAATATCAAGTAGGTAAACTTAGTAAACTAATCTACGGCGTTCCATGCTGACCAGCCCGGCTAACATGGCCACCGAAACACGATATGTTATTGCCATTTATTGCTTTGAACAGTCAAAAATCATTGGATTTAAATACTTGAATAAGCCTGAATGGAATAACCCTCTAAGGATAAAAATATGGGCATTTATTGCTTTGAACTGTCGAAAATTTTTGACTTTAAATACTCATTTAAGTTAATTGACGTCTCTGAGTGCGGCAGTTAATGTTGTATCGGCGATGATTTTAAAAATAGTGATGTTTTGTATGCAATTTATTCAATGATAAGAAGGATGACCATAATTAAGTTAGTCGTTGAACTGCAAAGTATGGTCAGTAACAGAAGAATGGTGACTGATAGAACATGAAGTTGGAGACGCAAGAGGGGTTTTTAGTGGGTAGTCACGGTGCTCTCGACACACCTCGGAGTCCCACAGACCCCTGTACAGCCTGTCCCGCGGTACAGGACATGCACAAAAGCATTTCCGCCTCAAAAAAAAAAAGGTATACATAAGACATCCTTAGACATTGTTGAGCAGTGAATATTTATAATTTTTTTTTTGCTAATTATATTATTTATATTATGTTTTGCACACAAGTTATTGGTTTGCCTCCACTGAAATTGTGCCGTTACTGGAAAAGGTTACCCCGAAACACAGAAGTTTAGTCACTTCGTCATCGTAATAACTGGCATTTAATTGTTAGTTAGGCAATAAGAAACTGAATGGAATTCGTGAGTTTTTTTTTAATGAAGCTTGTTACATTTTACTTCATTATGAAACTATGTCGTGTTTACTTGAAGGTAAAAACGTATCGAATGTTGTCACGGTTCAGAGGTTACTCTGGAAGTTTATTTCGTTCGATAGAGTCTTTGCGTCTTTGTCGCTCTTATTTTAACACGCAGTGGCGTGAGAAAGACGGATAGATGTGAGTTAATCGTTCGGAGTTTCAGAGTAGACCTCCAAGCGGTTTGTACCGTGGTCACCCCAGTCGACTCAAGGAGATTGTCCGGTGTAGTAGGCAAAAAAAAAAAATTAAAAGAACAATTTGCAAAAATCATAGTCCTGATGAGGGATTCCCGTATAATATTTTCTTTCGTAAAATTCCACAAAATTTTGTAAATGTAATGATTTTTCTTACATAAATATAATTATAATGTTAAAATAAACATCGAACAATAATAAAAATAAACTTAAATTTCTTCCCTCGCTACCTGCAAAATTAAAAAAATGGCGACTCAAGCATCAAGGTATTACTTTTTCATTCGGCAGCATTAAATCACATTCCCAAAGAACCATGACTCCATCAATCATTGCCTAATCATTCAAACGCGAATCCCCACATTATGTATCTATTAATTAATGTAACTGCATAAAGTCCTCAATTATATAATAACGTTAATAACCACTCAAAGTACAGGTTAACTAACAATGGGCGAACAAACAATAGTTTTTTTTACGTTTTGACTGAGGTCGTTTTAGAGGCTCGCAGTGAAGAAAGTATGTACTTGAGCTATTTTTCAAGCCCACTTAAAATTCGGTGTGCGTATTTATAGAACGTGTATGCAATCTAACATTTAGTGCACATTGTATTTTAATTCACAGTGGGATATTTTTTCTATTAGGGGTACATGTTGAAATGTGTTTGGTATATTATGTGGCACAGTTGTTTCTCTTGTGACCGATTTCTATATAATCATCATCATCATCAGCACCAGGGGGCCTACCGCCTAACTCGATTGCTAAAGCAAAAGCTAAAGTTTATGACGTCATTCTGTCATTTAGCACCAAAAGTACTTAAACTATCAGCGGTAGCTTTCAACGAATGGTCACTGAATGAATTTGTAATAATTTGGCACAAAATCCGTAGCACCTAAAAATTCAGGACGGCTGCTATAGCCGTAAGCAGTGTATTGATTTAAAGCTATCATCAGCAATCGAATTAGGCGGTAGGCCCCCAGGCCTTTAATGTTCCCAGTGATGGGGCAATGGACTTCCCTAATAGATGTAAGAATTTAGGGAGATTTGTTTATAATTTATAGAATTATAAATGTTAGATTATTTCAAAGGAAATAGGGTCAGAAAAATTGTTTCAAAAACTATTGTCCTGGTGCGTTTATAGTGGTGGCCAACATGAACGCGTGGGCTCATTTCATCCGCTTTAGAACAATAATTAAATTAGAAATTTTTATCTGACTTTAATTTCTAACAACGAAATTTAATTTTCTTGTAAAATAGGTCAAAACCCACCACGCTGGCCTAGAGCGGGTTGGTGGGTATTAACGACTGCAGTTGTAGCTATAGAAAAAAATATACTTCATGGACCAACGGCTTAACGCGCCTTCCGAAGCACTGAGGCACTCGGGATAGTAAATTTTTGGTCACCCATCCAATGAACACCGGAAGCGAACATTGCTTAGTTTACGCAATTGGCACTGCACTATCGAGCTCCTGCTCATTACAATTTACTGTCAACAGATTAACATTATTGGGCCCACCCAGGGGCTTTACTACCAACTCTAAACGCCACTCAATTCCCATTGTTAATGTGTGCTATAAGCCGAGTAGAGCGGCGTCCCGTTTTGACGTCCGCGTTTGGATTGCACTAATATACTTTATGGTACCGCCACAGCTTGTAATGCGAGATAAAAATTAAAATAAAATCCGAGAAATGTGCGCGATGCAACGAATGCGCTCCCAATTTCCTTGGAGCGTTCGCGTCACACGCTCGCGCTGATTTCTATTCGATGTCTACTTTCACCCGGTGAAACGGCGTTTTTGTCCATTGTGCGCCGGCGCCGCGCCGGGCGTCGAAATGGCGCGGATTTCGAATTTCGAAAATGTGCAAAATTTTACATTTATTATTTATTTATACGAAATCTCATACAAAGATTATGGTGGTTAGAAAAATTTCGAATAATTATGGTCTCGATGCGGAAAATATTTCTTACATTTAGATAATGTTGAAATTTAAATCAAAATACTAAATCTCGTGTCGCAGTGTTTGTTAAAAAACTCCTCCGAAACGGATTAATCAATTGTTATGAATTATTTTGTGTACTATATTCGGTAGGTCTGAAAACAAGGTCGTAGGCTATTTTTTATACCCCTAAGTGACAACGATGTTGGTCGGATCACCTATATTCATACGAGCCCCCCTACCAAGTGGCCAATCATAGCTCAGAATACAAATGGATGAAAAAAAACAACTTAGCGACCGCATTGTCAAATGTAAGAGAAGCTGTCAAAATTAACATTTGTTTTCTATTCGTTGGATTTGATACGCCACTTGGTAAGGCCTAGCCAAATGGATGATAACTCTGCCAACAATCAGTCCCATTTCAATCAATTCAGAAGAATAAAGTTATAGTTTTCTTGCATTAATTATGTGTTAATTATAATTTATGTACCCCGCTTATTTATAAGAATATTTTAAGATTTTATAAATAACTCTTACTCTTTGACCTTATTATAATTTGCTTAACATTAAAGTAATAATTTATTGGTTCGTAAAAATCAAATGGAATATCAAATCGTGCTTATTGACAGATTCTAATTTGCAAAGGTCGACATTCATTTTAATAATTAGCAATTCGTTTATTTTACTGTATAATTACTAGATATCTTTGCTTACACGTGACTTCCAATTGACTTTTCTTAAGTCAATAAATAAAGATCTATTTTACTCTTTGAACAATTAATCAGATATTATCATTTATCTGTAAGCACCAGCTAATCAAATATTAATGATAATTATGTTTTACGTCAACGATACCATTATTTATTATTAGCAATAGTTAGTTGATAATTAATATTACAATTATAGAAGTAATCAAAACTATAGATCTACAAATAAACGTCTTTTTTGCCTTACAAAACGTTTTCTAATTCTTATAAAGGTTATTTTAAGCCAGAAAATTTTTCGAAATATTCTGTCTTGACGCGGGAATTAAACTCGCGTCCTCCAGAATACCATCTCGACCTATTTATCGAACCGACCACTTTTTTTGAAAATTTATATTATGTTCAAATAAAAATCATAATTATAATAGGTAACTTTTTTAATGTCTTGTTTTTTTTTTGGTAAAATTTGCCTTTTTTGTCATCATTGTATCAGTCACTTATGTAAGAATATAAATAAGAAACTCACCATTTTAATATTTCCCCAAAAGTGCACTCTAAACGGAAAACAGTAAACAAATCCACAACACACAGTCAGCACAGAACAGAAGAGCACGGAACAGCACAAGAGTAGTTCACAGATCGATCATAAACTATTCTCGATAATTTATATTTATCGATTTAAGATCTCGAATACAGGACCCGTCCGTCTGTCCAGGTAGAGAGACAGTCGTGGACTGAATAAAGCTATGAAAGTGTCTTTGGGCCTGTTGCGCGGGCGCATGTACGCCGACCTAACTGTCTCGGCACTTTGTCTCGAATTTTGATTGGATTAAAAACGAAAGTGCATTCGGTTGTTTTCGGTATCGTTGGCTTGCAGTGATGTAATTGATCGAAATTATTGTTGTGTCTCTTTTTTTCTATTTTTATTTCGTATCCAACAGAATTTGAATCAAATAAGCTTAAAATTAAAAGCTTAAAATTAAAATCGGCCGTCACACTCACATCAGCATGTGAGTGTGACGGCCGATTGGTATAGACCACTGGCCGGATTGCAGAACGCATCCTTTGCTTTGGTTCTATTGCCTCATCATGAGTATAATTTTTCAAACTTTTTCTAAACACAATTTTATTGGTACTATTTTTCTAATTTTTCTATCTTACCCACCAACCCGCCCTGGGCCAACACGGTAGGTTATGGCCACCTCCCTATATTCTTCCATCCATAGGGAATGCCCATGCCCCAGCAGTGGGGACATTAAAGAGCTGGTGATGATGATGATGAATTTTTCTACAAGAATTGAAATCACAAATATTAAAAGATTACTTGGCGCTTTATAATTTTAAACGAATTTAATGACATCATACGTAACATACAAAAATCATACCTGTTTTTTCCCGAAACCCACTTTCTTTCACTTTCTTCGTCCCATGCAATGGGGGTCGAGCCTTTTGTCGTCTATTGACCACATAAATCGCGTTATAATGCTAGAGGGTATAAGAGGAGCCATCTAGCAATATATTAATCAAATTCATCGTCCCTCTAGTTAGAGCGAGGCCGTTATCCCCTCTCCTTCCCTCTCCTATTCTTTCCCATTCCATAATTAATTGTACCAGTAGGTCATTGAATATAATAACATTAAATCAAATCGAATTAAAATATAACTTTTTACTAAGTCCATCAAAACATAAACAGTGTACAGTCAACATCAGGATACCACAAAATGTTCGCTTCTCGATCGATTTTGTGCCTTACTCCAAACAAATTAAGGTTGACTATCGATTGAAAAAATTTGACAGTTAGTGTAGTCTTAAGTGCCGTTGCCTGCTGTATCTACAGCAACTCTAGCTGCGCACATGCATCTAAGCCACCTATAGTACTATTTCACACCTGTTAGCGCCGTTTGCTTACCAATTGATAAATCAATTAAAAATATTCAAAAGCTACAAAGTTTTGTAACACGTCCTCTCGGCAGATCAAAGTGTCGATTGAAATGCACATTTTATCATCATAAAATTTAATCCGTCTAATTTGCATATTTATTGAGTAAACAATATACGTTATTTGATTAGTCGCAAAGGTCAAATCATTAACGTGATTAACAACTGGCCAATGCTCGGACTTTCTCTGAGCATTCGTTTAGATTAGAGACACGAAATTCATTCACATATATTTGATATTAAAAGAGATATTGCAAAGAAAATTGTGTTTAGAAAAAGTTCGAAAAATTATAGTCTCGATGCACGAACCCGCGGCCTCCGGAATCCAGGTAGATACCTATACCACTCGGCCAACCAAGAGGTTTACGACTATAAATTTTAGAACTTTTTTTAATTACTCATCGGTGTCTTTACCCTTTGTCGTCTTACACAACGATATGACGAGATACTATGATTTTAATTATACTGGATAGATTCATTCTAATTTGATAACTTTCTGTGTTACATTTTGTATTTGCTATCTATAAAGTATTATTTTAACATTTTAAAGTTATCATTTAAGTAATTAAAACATAAATCGAGACTAAACGAAAGTGAAAGAAGACAGACTATGCAAAATATCAGACTAGAAAATTTAATTATAATTATGAATTTTCTATTTAAGAATTTGGGAGACATTCAACTTTTGATATCTACTGATTTGAATAAATTTGACGGTGACTTTGTGCCGCCTACGTTGGTAGGTTATTAACTCTGAAAACATGCTCAAAAGTATGTACATTAAATTGAACACCAATAATATGGAAGAAAGATTTAGCCACCCTGAAGTATTATGGACCTGTTCTTAATATCATATAGGTTCTCCCTCGTGTTAGTAGTTTCTTATTCGAAAAAAAGTCGACTAAGAGAGCTTATCCACCAATAAACACACGGAACCCTGTTAAAAAACTTAAGTATCAAACTTCTTAGTCCAACTAGCCTGAATAAAATCACAGACTCCTTTCACCCTAAATGGGTTATGATGTAAACAATCGACAAATAAATGCAGGGATTTGCTCGCGACTTTAATAGCCATATCACAGATGCCTTCCTATAAGATGGTATGTGGTGACGTCAGACCAGCATACACTTGTCACCACCCCTATCTCTTCCACCGGTGTCGTACAAGGCGACTAAGGGTAAAGACCGCGATGAGTAATAATAATAATAAAATTTTATTTATTGTAGCAACCATTGGCTTAAAAGTTGTTAGTAATGGGCAGCAGCATTATATTTAGCTGCCGGCAGCTACCCAGGCGGACTTGAAAGACTTGAAAAACCTCCCACAACCTACCAAATTAATCTAAAAGAAGTTGATCAATGAGTAGGTACCTTAAAAAAGGTTTTCTTTAATCATTTCACTCGTCCTTTCGAAACTAAATAATTTCACCCTTCTCCACAAGCCATTAATTATTTCGTCCCGAACCACTCTCGTGTTTCCGAGTCAAAAAAATCAAGTCCGCTTATTACTGAACCGTGGGAACTTAATAATTCATCGCCTTAATTACCACGTTATCTAGTTTGACAAGCACTCAAGTGTATGATGTGTAAAAGTTGAAAAATTTGCATTCTATAATTTGGGATAATATTAAACGATATTTGGGGTAATATAAACAATATTATTAACAACAAATATTAAACAATAAAAGCCGTGTGGTGACGACAGAGCAGAATAAAATTGTCACCAACCCATCTCTTCCGTGGGTGTCGTAAAAAGGCGACTGGGGACTAAGCAAAAACAGCCATGAGTAATAGGCAGCAGCATTCCTCTTGTACCACCTAGCTATACTCGTATATTGCGATTTATATGCCCGATATTATGTCAATAGCTTAATTAGCGAAAAGTGGATGTTAAATCAACTCTGCCTTCCCCTTCAGGGATATGGGCGTGATTTATGTATGTCTGTAATTTATTTGCAATATTAATTAATTTTACAAAACGTATGATCAATTATAAAAACCGTCCATTGACCTAAGTACGTAATAAGGTTTAAGCAATAACAATTCACCATTAGTACTCATAATGCGTAACCGTCGTCGCCTGGTTTTGAGAGACACTCGGCTTCCCCGCCAACTCGAGTCCTCAGCCCGCACGCTTCATAGCCCTCAAAGCTGATTGGTTGGAAATCAAGACTATATTTTGACAGGGGTCAAGGTACACCGGTCTAGTGCAAAGTCCGACATATAAGGAGCCATATTTAGTTGACACACCTGTCGGAAGTCAATCAACTTTCACTCTCGCGTCATTTTGCAAGACTTACGGGGTATGAGCGCACAATTGTATCGATTCTGGCACGCCGCACTGTATACGGATCTTTTGGTTCTTCGTCTCTTTCTTGTGGTTCGTTGTCTCTTTCTTGTTACGAGACGGATAGGTAACAGTTTGTAGAAAGGTTCTGAAGATGCTGCAGAGGACTCCTACCAAATAAAATCCATTTACATACCCGTAAACGGTCTTCATGTTGGCATGGGAGGGAAAAAATAATGTAGAATTTGCCAGCCCCAACACATCCCATGGGTGTCGTAAAAGTCTAATAAGGGAGATTGCCCGGTGTAGACCAATAAGCACCTTGGGTCACCCAATTTGTATAGGGCAAACCACCAACAACAGCATACCCATTACCCAAAGAGGGTTGGTGTCATGCAGGCGGCCGGCTATAAAACCTGAGCCAAAAGCTTGAGCAGTATGGATTGGAATATTTTTAATTCCAATTACTCTCTCCGTTCATTGGTATCTCGACATGGTCCGACATGGTCCGTTCCGTCTCTTTTCTATACATTAATTCATCATTAGCACGTTTCCAGCGTGATGGATGACATGAATCAAATAGATGGCAAGGCTTGATGAAGTCCGACGGATATGAATTAAAGATCAAACACACTGTGCCTACCGCATATAGACTGGGAACAGGTCAGGGAGAAGAAGACATACCTGGCTGGTAGCCATTCCTCATTATCACCAGCCTTTTAATGTCCCCTGCTGGGGCACACGCCTTCCCTATCGATGGAAGAATATAGGGAGATTGGGTCACCTCCCTATATTCCACCTCGCTGGCCCAGTGCGGGTTAACTGCACGTGTAGCCAGGATCAACGTCTCAACGTGCCTTTCGAAACATGGAGGCCTCGAGATACTAAATTTTTGGTCACCCTTCATAGGATGTTCTCTTAGGCCGGTCATAGGACCGGCTTTAGCGAACGTTGCTTAGTGTACGCTATCTTCTAAGCACGGTGGTATCGAGCTCCTATACACATCTACATTCCTCCATTCCCAAAAAAACCTTAGTCTCGCCAGTTGGGACATTATCAGGCTGATGATGAATAAAATACAAAATAGTATAATTAATATAGTCATTATAACCTTTCCCAACAAAACATCTTGCCGGCAAACTTCAAAGGCTGTCTGGAACCTTTGGGAACATAAACAATGTATTACAGTTAGTGTTAAGTGAGATTTCTAATTAAGTTGGTCCAAGTTAAGCAACTTGGTTGCTCCTGAGAGTTTCTTTAAGTTATTTTGAACGCAATAAATAATGAATAACACAAGGCAATCCCAAATCAGACTCAGTGCCAAGGATGTGTTCGGTGCTTAAGTTGTTTCTTTGGTGTTAAGTAACGGGTTTGCTCGGGAAAGTATTGGGTAACAAGTTATATAACCACCTCCGTGGTCTAGTGGTTCACCTACCGGAATTAAGATCTAGAGGTCCCGGGTTCGATCCCCAGGGGTGTACTAATTTATAGTCGGTTTGGTTGGTGGTAGGACTTTTATCAAGCCCGTCTGGCTAGCTACCACCATCTTATAAAAATCTGTCGCCATTAAAATAATGTTAACAGCATTATTGTGTTCCGACAATGTGTGATATCTAAGATAGCCACTCTGTAGTTGAGGGTTCCAGGTGAAGCTCGATTCCATCTTAGGCCCTTATCGTCACTTACCATCAGGTGAGATAAAGGGCAAGAGCTTTCCTGTCAATCATAAAAAAAAGTTTCCACTTATACATTTATCACATACTAATTTAGTCCCTAAGGGGTAGATAGGGCGTATATTCATCTATCGGGCACGTAAAGCGCAGTATACTTCTTAAGAATGCTGCTGCTCAATCTTGCCATTTCATCATTTGTTGTTTTGTCGCAAATTAAGTTAGGTCCCATGTAATAGTTGGTGAGCCTATTGCTATGTATTGGGCAAATAAATCGCAGTATACTTCTAGGTGGTATAAATGGAATACTGCTGCCTGTTACTAATCGCTGTCTTTACCCTTAGTCTCCTTCTACGACACCCACAGGGTGGGAGTGGTGACACCCACAGGGTGGGAGTGGTGTATTCTGCTCTGCTGTCACCACATTCGGGATATAGGCGTCATTTATGTATGTATGTATAAGTAAATCCCCCGAATACAGAAACGCTACTCAAAGTTCGTTCCAGCTTAACTTTAAAGTATTTTCAAATTGACGTTTCACATAGAAATTCTGACAGGAGTGTCCACTGAATTTTATAAGCAGTGCCCAAACTTTGAGTAGCGTTTCTGTATTCGGGGGCTTGTGTGTTCAAAGCTGTACCAATTTTGGTCTACCTTCCAAATGTAAGGTAGAAACATGAATAACGAGTTAACTCTGTGTAAACAAATTCTAAGAAACTATCAGGTGAACATGTATACGAAATTCATGCCTGAGACAGGAGGCGTACCTCGCCCCAGGGATAATTGCGGAGTACAAAACTAATTACGAAGTTCGTAACAGATCTTTATCACGGCCTGCTGATGTAGACGTCATATTTCAGGTACTATAAGGTGCTTGGATACCAACAATGCCTCGTTAAATGTGAATAAATATAATACGAGGCCGGGTCAATAAGTCCGCGTGACTTTTTGAATTTTTTGAACCTCTCTTTGAACATCGACAAATCATATTTTTTGTAAGGGATAAAAAAATTGGAGAAGCGTTGGACAAAGTGTATAGAGCTCAAGGGAGACTACATTGAAAAATAAAATGATTTATTTATCAAAAATTCTGTGTTTTATGCCAAAAGTCACGGACTAATTGACCCGCCCTCGTAATTATGTCGGCTTTTGGTCCATTTTTCGAGACTCATTCTCGAGAAATGGATTCAAGTTGAGCCTATCTGTTGAGACATACGGTCAAAAGATGGAATTCCCTTCCTGCGTACGTCTCCTTCATCTATACTAATATTTTAAAGCTGAAGAGTTTGTTTGTTTGGTTGGTAGGTTAAACGCGCTAATCTCAGAAACTACTGGTTGAAATTGAAAAATTATGTTTGTGTTGGATAGTCCATTTATCGAGGAAGGCTATAGGCTATATAACAACCGCCATTAACGGGAGCGAAGCCGCGGGCGCCCGCTAGTATTATAATATAAAAGCATGAAACCATATTACAAGGAAAAATAATATGTTTATGACTATATCTATGACTATAACTAATGCAGGCATCGAAACCGCGTCCTTCGCTATTTACTTTTTTATTAAGTCGATATTGAAATGAAAACAAACTATATTATATTCAAAACTAAGCGTAAGAATCGAGAATTATTCGCAGTTGAGATTTAATATCGGAAAACAATCGCGCGGATAAATATTTCAAATATCAATACATGAGCCAACCGTGTATCAATTAACCGATCAAACCACTCCAGAAAACCATTGAAGCAAGACACCTTGAGGCAAACAATAACACCGTTACGAGGGATCTTTGAATCTGGCTCTACTAATCGAGTAAACCTGACTAACTTGACACATCGACATGTTCAGCAAAACTTTGAGTTGCGTTAAAAATGTACTAGCTTTGGGAGGCAGGGTGGGTCAAGAAATACCGGTCGCATGGTACTACTTTCACTCACCGCGAACCATTTTGCAACTGACCTTATTATTGTAAAATTGCGATTGCTGCTTTTGAGACAATTACTTCGCTTATAAATAATATATTGAATGGAACTTTAAATTCCCATTTGCCCCCTTGGGTGTCTTGAAATAATTTTCTATACAAGAATACCCGCTTTAGGCCGTGTGTTGACGGCAGAGTGTCATCACCCCGAATCTCTCTCGTGGGTGTCGTACAAAGTGACTACGGATAAATCAGTGATGAGGAATGGGCAGCAGCGTTCCTCTTATACCACCTAGCAAATTAGCAATAGTACTGAAACTTTTGTGCCCGATAAATGGCAATAGGCTCGCCACCTATTACATGGGACTTGTCATAGTTGGTGAAACGTGGGTGCTAATTCACCTCTGCCTACCCCTTCGGGGATATAGGCGTGATTTATGTATGTATGTATACTATACCCGCTTTCATTATTTCGTTTATAATATTGAATGGCACTTGGAATTTCCCGTTTGCCCCCCTGGGTGTATTGAAACAATTTTATTCACAAGACTACCCGGTTTAAATAACATGGTCGTTTTAGGCCCCTTCCCCCTATGTCTGTAGTCGAGGGCGCAGATTATGTCGTGCAAAACAGAAAACATACAAGCAATTATAACCCGGAAAGTCGATTAAGGAAAATTGCCTAGTGTAGACCAATAAACACCTTCGGCCATCCCAATGATGGTCGGCAGACCACCAACCACAGCACACCCAAAGAAGGTTGTATGAGGCGCACGGCCAGACTCCATTTTCTTTCTTCTATTACCCCTTCAATCATGAAGGTAGGCCGTCAGCATTTTGAAATCGTCTCTTTTCTTTGCGAGCCGGAACAATATTCTATATAGGTATGACTTTTCCATTAAGCTAACTGCTAGGGAATATACAGCTGTGGTTTCCCTTCTGCACTAGGTCTTTTACTGCCGCACTCAGAGACGTCAATTAACGTTAATGATTACTTAATGTCAAAAATGACTATTCAAAACTAGTCTCTATTCTTGCCGGGGTGGTCTAGATTACATTGAAATTTTTTGACATTAAATACTCATTAAAGTTATTTGACGGGTCTGTGGTCTAGATTTCATTGAAATTTTTTGACATTAAATACTCATTAAAGTTATTTGACGTCTCTGAGTGCGGCAGTAAGAGGTTATTTTAACCTAAAGGCAGTTGAAGCCTCATCTAGCCAGATGGCTGGCCAAGCGTATGGTTATACCGTATGGTTACACCAGAATCCCTATATGATTATTATAGGTTATGCCCATCGCCCTATATTCTTCTATCCTTCTATTCTATCTATAGGAAGGCATGTGCCCCAGCAGTGGGACGTTAATGGTCTGGTGATGATGATGATGATGATGATTTTGGGTATTTCGACTAAAAACGTTTTAAAATTTGAGTGTGCCATATCGATTCACATGGTAGTTCGTTAGCAGTAAAGTTTTACTAGTCGCTGTTTGACATCAAGTTAAATGAAACAAGTCCGGTGTGGATTTGGAATGTATTGCTTTGCCTATTGAGTGTGTCCGAAAATAAAAATAAAACTTTTTTATCATATATGTATGTATATCAACACCATCCTCGTCGTCATCATGATTTCATTTCCTTGTGTGCTGGAAGCATTATATTCCTTATTTATGTCTTATCGTTACCATCATTGACAGAATCCTTACCATCATCACCTTTATCACTATCATCATGGATTAATTAGATTCAGAGCTAGGTATGTAAGTATAAGCACGAAATACGTTAGCTGCTAGGCAATAAAAGTTAACGAACAAATTGAAATAAGTAGTCAATATCTGGCCAGTTGTAAGCAATTTATTCATACTTATGCAATTTAATTATACACAACAATTTATATATAATAATTTATTGATGATTCGTTACAGTATATCGTTTCGTTTCAGTTATGATTAGGCGTTCAGTCGACGTTAAGTCACACACGCACACGAACACACACACATCCTAGAACAGTGTGACCGAATAGGTGAAACTAAGCAATGTTCACTAAGGCCGGTCATTGGATGGGTGACCAAAACTTAATATCTCGAATTCCTCCGTGCTTCGGAATGCACGTCAAGACGTTGGTACCGGCTGTATCTGCAGTCGTATTACCCACCAACCCGCTGGGCCAGGGTGGTGGGTTATGGCCCAATCTCCCTATATTCTTCCATCCTTAAGGAAGGTTATGATGATGATGATAGGCACATAAATCGATGTATAATGCTAGGTGGCATAAGAGGAATGCTGCTGCCCATTACTCATTGCAGTCTTTACCCTTAGTCGCCTTGTACGACACCCACGGCAGAAATGGGGGTGGTGACAGTTGTATTCTGCTCTGCCGTCACCACACGACTAGTTTCTATCTAGCACTTGATCTAATTCCGGTACTAGAAGCCAAGGCGAATTTATTTCTATAGCTCTGTCAGGCGACATTTAATATGCTGGCTCACCTTGGTAAAATAAACGACACTGCATACGACTCAAATTGAATTTGAAAGATCGGCTGCAGTACTATTTGAGTTCGATTTAATGTGTCTTCTTCTACGTCTCCTATCTTTTCTTGGACACACTGGTTTTCGGTACCTAGTCTAGTTTCGTCTTGACGATTCATAAGTGTATTGCAATCATACCAGATAAGAATAAACGAATTTTGACTTTGAGTATACTTCTTATCATATCTGTATTCATCGCAAACATTTTCCCCTACCAGGATTCGAACCGCATTCTGTAATTTTAATTTTTCAAATCGACGTAGCTGACGCTTACAGAAGCGCTGGCCAGTCATTGATGTACGTAGTCACTTCATCGACACAATAGTCAACACCATTGTCATGTGTACAAAGCGTGGTCTTTTCAGATCTAGCCCATTTGATGAATATGAGCTCTTAAAAATACATTATAGACTTCACACACCCAATTAAATAAACCGAACAAGTATCTAATGTGTAACTCTAAATAGTCTGTAGGCGGATGTGGACCGACAATTTGCAGGAAGTCGCCGACCTGTTTGCCGTGAAAGCCTAAGGCTAGGCAATAGTGGCGTGAGAAAAAAAACCGCAATAGGCACAAAGGTTTTTTTTTATCACAGAAGACGGTGAGTGCGCAATTCACACCTATATCCCCAAAAGTCACAGTACATTGCTAGGTGGTATAAAAGGAACCCTGCTGTCCATTCCTCATCACTGTTTTAACCCTTAGTCGCCTTGTACGACACCCGCAGGGGAGATTTGGGGTGGTGACAATTGTATTCTGCTCTGCCGTCACCACCCGGAAATCCTTCCGATGTGAGGTAAAAGGATCACGATACCACCAGGCCACTTGGAATCCACTTGGAGGAGAGTTACGTAGGACTCCTATAGGCTGAAAACCCGAATGGTGGAGGGAAAACTACAACAACAGCCATCCTAAAGAGCGTTGGTGTCAGGTAATACCGTGACGATCGATGAGGCAAATTTTCGTTGAAAGGATCATGTAACATGATCATGACACCGATTAACGGAAAGAGCTATTGGGATGGCAACATTCCAGTCCATACTGCTCAAGGTTTTGGCTTAGATTTTGGCCTGCCTGACACTACCCACTTTGGCTAGCCCACTTTGGGTATGCGGTGGTTTACCATCATTCAGATGCCATAAGTGCTTATTGGTCTACAAGGCAATATCCCTTAGTCGACTTTTAATACACCTAAGAAGTTAGTCAGGGACATTCTGCTGTAACAGACGCTTCCATGCACCTTGCGGAATTCGAATGGTGTAGGGCAAACCACCAACAACAGCACTCCCAAAGAGGGTTGGTGTCTTTGGGTGTCCCAAAGTGCTCATTGGTCTACACGGAGCAATCTCCCTTAGTTGACTTTTACGATACCTCTAGGTGAGTCGGGTTGGATCATTCGACCAGCATGGAAGACAGGTGGCCTTTTTATGCTAGACATGAAGCTTGCCCTACATCTCACCTTATGGTAAGTGACGATAAGGGCCGAAGATGGATTTGAGCTTCACCTGGAACCCTCAACCACAGAGGGGCTATCTTATCACACATTGTCGGAACACAATAATGCTTTTAACATTATTATTATGGCGACAGATTTTGATAAGATGGTGGTAGCTAGCCAGGCGGGCTTGAAAGAAGTCCTACCACCAATCAAAATGAATGGTGTGAATAGCTATACGTAGATGTAAGTGACAACCGTTGATATCTCTCGCAGGCGTATTAGGAAACACTCGCATTCGCTTTGTCCACTTATATTCGGCGTTTATTTGGGCGCTTGTCCGTGACTACATTTTTTGTGTAAACGGCCTTGCCGAAGACCGATTGAAAATGTCAGACGAAATCGGAGCAGCTAGTTGCATGGCCGTTATTTATTAATAAATTACGATGGAACTCATTAGAGTACTGTATTTATTAGAAGTTCAAGGCGTGCCGACTGAGATGAGTTTGGAACTGGAAGGTAATAGATGTGATTGATGAAGTTAAATTTATGTGGCGGAAATTACGTGGTGCTTGTAAGATTTCGGTGTCAGGCGACTCTCCTAAAGGGATCGAACCAAATATGACTGGGCAGTAGGGGTGGCGAAGGTGGGTGTTGATATGTTGTGAAGGGTCCCGTAAATATACACTTGGGTGACAAGTGCCCCGGCTGCCACTGACTTCCCCCTCTAAATCCATGGAATGCTAAGTTAACATTAGGTACCTAATAAAAACCGTTCGGTTTTCTTGTTGTTTTAATTCTCGCCCTTTTCAGGGAAGGGAAAGGACTAAAAATCTAGCCCATACCGCAATATCTTTGGGACTATATTTCTTGAATTGTACATTAAAAATATTAGAATATCACAGGTGTCACGCGTTCTAATGCTTCTATCGAGTGCTTGGCGCAAATGTACAGACTTCATGATGGCGACTGATATGGTGATGAATACGTCAAGCACACCAAATATGTACTTAGAAATCGTGTGTGTTCTATTCAACGTATTTTATTTTATGGCTTACTGTTGCAGGAATTGAATTTTGAGATGTATATATTTTGCACGTGGGTGTTAGTTGACCTCTGCCTGCCCCTTCGGGGATATAGGCGTGATTTATGTAAGTATGTATATATTTAGCATTTAAAAAGCGGTTTATTGCGAATGTCTTATTGTAGTATAATATTATTGTAGTGTAACTCTTTCTACTAAACTATTTTGAAGAAATCAAATGTCAAAACTTAATTTCTGAACATTGTTTTATCTGTAGCGGTAATTAGAAATGCCAAGCCAAAGTTTACAATAATTTATGTAATTTTATGGTGTATAACTAGTTTAATATAGGTACCTATATAGACATAAAATAAAAATGTCGAAGAAAGGAATAGACTCAGCTAAAAGCACTATAGTGTTCGAAGTTGATCCCACTGAGTGTCCATTCAGAGAATTCAGAGACAATGAACTACATCCAGAATTTTGGGGAATGGTAAGATGATCGTTTTGTTAAATTTATCATTACATAAAAGTACTTATTTTGTACAAACGAAATTATTTGCAATATTTTCTTTATTATTCGATTTTTATTTGAACTGAGCCTCAACTTTTAGCCATGTGGTGACGGCAAAACAGAATACAAATTGTCACCAGCCCATCATTTCTACCATGGGTGTCTTACAACGCGACTAGGAGTAAACAGACAGCTATGAGTAATGGGCAGAAACATTCCTTTCATACCACCTGGCAATATACTGCGATTTATGTGCCCGATACCTATATGGCAATAGGCTCGCAACCTATTACATGGGGCCTAATATAATTGGCAAAAACTGGGTGTTTATTCACCTCTGCCTACCACTTCGGGGATAGGCGAGATTTATGTATTAAATTACTAATCACCAGGGTCCAGCAGCATTTCGTTCGGCACAGTTTCACAGCAAGGCTGGTGGAAAGCCTCAAGCTGATCAGGTATGGGTGGACGATCAAACCCAGCCTCTGCCTAGATCTGTCAGGCAGTACCTTCATGGTTGGGTGAGGGCAGAGGACTTGGCTCTCAACAGATGGGGAGCAGAGACCGTCGTATTTGAGGTAGGTACCAATAATATTTTGAGGTCATCAAATGGCAATAGGCTCGACACCTATTACATTGGACCTAACTTAATTGGCGAAAAGTGGGTGTTAATTCACCTCTGCCTACCCCTTCAGGGATATAGGCGTGATTTGTATGTATGTAATTGTATGACAGGTAATTGTCTGACAGGTATCGTCCAATTTGTAAGCAGTTCTCAATTAAAGCACTGCTTACAAAGTGGACAATACCTGTCAGAGTTGGAAAAACGTAAATTTAGACAATACTTAAATGTTCAGCAGGGCTCAAACTTTGAGTAGCGTTTCTGTATCCAGGGGCTAAAGATCTAATTAAAATGGAGAGTTTCTTTGTCGCAGGAGAACAACGGTGGGAAGATGTCGGTAATGGATATTCAGCTCAGTCACGCCCAGGTGCTGTTGAGGTCTTCATTCTGCAGACGGGTGCTGTCGGCGTGCTTCATACTGGAAAGAGGGGAGGCGTTTCTGGTGAGTTGCGTTCGCCCTCATAGGAAGAGTAGATAGATATAATATTTTGTAGTGTACTTAAATGTTCAATACTCGTACTAAAGAAAACAATAACTCGAACAATTACAATAGAATACAGAGTAATTATAATATTACTAGATGACCTAGCAAACGTTGCCTTCTCGTTATCACCTAGATAGCTATTGAAAATAGCCTACTATATTCTCAGACCTACAAAAAAAAATCTATTACTTGAGTGTACACACTTACATAATTGGCGAAACGTGGGTGTCAATTCCCACTCGTGAGGAACTCGCTAGCGCGGTGGCTCGATTGATTGAACAAAGCAATGTTCGCTAAGGCCGGTCGTTTGATGGGTGATCAAAAGTTTATTATCTGGAATTTCCCTGTGCTTCGGAAGGTACGTTAAGCCGTTGGTCCCGACTGCATCTGCAGTTTTATACCCACCAAACCGCACTGGGCCAACGTGGTGGTTATGGCCCATTCTCCCCATATTCTTCGATCCGTTGGGAAGGCGTGTGCCCCAGCACTGGGGACATTAAAAAAAGGCTGGTGATGATGATGATGATGGGTGTTAATTCACCTCGGCCTACGGGGATAAATTGACCTGATTTATGTGTGTACCTACGTGAATCTCTACAGCCCGCAAAGTTGCGCTCTGTTACTGTACTAATTAGAATCGTCCTTAATTGCCGCACTCAGAGACGTCAATTGACGTTGATGAGTACTGAATGTTAAAAAATGACAATTAAAAATTAGTCGCTTTTCTTGCCGGGTCTATGGTATAGATTTTAATGAAATTTTTTGACATTAAGTACTCATTAAAGTTTTTGACGTCTCTGAGTGCGGCAGTAAGTCAGGTAAAGCGTTCTAATTATCACTTACAAACACCACACAGACTTCACAATAATGGTGCTAATTCTTTTATGACCGCCAATCATCTACACGTGGTCCACAAGCCAATAATTATCAGTTAATAGCGATAATGCAATTATCATGCAGCAAACTGCAATGCGATTAATTGTTAATAACCCGCTTTTCTGTTCCTGTACGCGTGAAAAGTTTATAGATCCGTATCTTGAATAACAATTAATCTATTAGTTCTCAGGTTAGCCTATCAGGCATTTCTACTTCATGTCGTCTTTAGTTTACATCAGACGTTACACGACTTTTGTGCCCGATAAATGGCAATAGGCGCGTCACCTATTACATGGGACCTAACATAATTGGCGAAACGTGGGTGCTAGTTCGCCTCTGACTGCCCCTTCGGGGAAAAATATGCGTGATCTATGTATGTACACATAAATGTATGCATAAAAATAAAAATGTTTAACACATCCATGTTTACAATTTATTAAATTATGAATACACTTGTATCACAAATGTGGGTGCTAGTTCACCTCTGCCTACTCCTTCGGGGATATAGGCGTGATTTATGTATGTATGTATGAATACACTTCCTTCTTGAAGCCGACTAATAAAAGTTTTGTGAAATGGGTGCGCGACTGCAATTTCTTCTTATCTCCTCAACTTACAGGATGTTGGTAATTCATTAACTTTAATTCGAAATCTCGACAGCCAGGAGAAAGCTTTAATATAATAAGAAAGAAAGCGTTAATATTCGTAATTTGCACTCTGTATTCTCAATTAAATTTATCAAACAGAAGCGGGAATTTCATTGGTGAAATCTTGCTCTCATTTTAATATTTATTTTGTTATTAATACTCTGATGTTTGCATGCGGTCGCCTTTAAAAGTTAATCCAACGCCTGGAGAAGTTTAGATCAGGATGTCGTCATCACAATCACTACGTATCTGCGTTTTTCGGTCCCTCAACATGTAGATGTGTTTCATCTACAGTGTAGATGAAAAAGATCATTCATTATAGACCTTTCCGGTGTGATGGACCAATTAAAAAGGAGTGAATGTCTTGATTTGACAGATTTAAAATCAAGAGGAAACATGTCGCGCTAACACCAGATAACTTGTGAACTAGGCAGGAAGATGGATCAACAATGTGTGTCAATATTGTAGTTCTTATTTGGGCGTACAATATTTTAAAAGACACAAGAAACGAAACAGTGTATTACGCGCAGTAAGCGCAGTAAGCTGCAAGTTTCTTCTCTTCTTTGCCCGAGCGCTTTCATTGGGTTCGCTTTCCCACTGCCTACTCCTCTTTGCCTTGCTTCGGCATCCTCCTCTGTAAGGTCATTCTCCTCTTTGTTCGCCTTTGTCATATCCAGCCAGCTCTTCTTGGATCTGTCACGAGTTTCTAAGAAAAAAAATGTATTTGAAAAATTGTAACAAGATATATAACAATTACCCTTACTGATCATACATTTGTAACAGTTGCGTATAATCACTTACTCTAAAAGATCATATATTTTGGCGAAAACATTAGTGTTATCTTCAATAAACCTAAGATTTGTTTCGATGACTTGCAAGTACCTCAGTCACCGGATGATTTCTAATGTCAAGTTGAAGAGAAACAAGGCTAAGAAAACACCGAGTGAATGTCTAAATCACTTTGTAATGAAGCAAACGAAATCAGCTGGTCATGATGTTTTGACAACGAAGAAATATGTTAGTGGAAATCTAGGTCCTGTCTTCTGCGAAGAACTTATTGGCGAAGAGATTCATGCTGTAATTGAAAAAACAGGGTTCATTGAGCTTCTGTATATATTAGAAAATTAAAACGCAAATCTGTCATCTCTATTTTAAGGAAAATAATAATTAATGATTTTTTTTTAATTAGGCCGATTATTTGCCCATAGGGACTTAATCCAGCGGAATCAAATTATGAAATAATTATAATGTCTCTATTATACTTGGATGACGTTACCAGGGAAGCTTTGAAAGTAGCGCCAGTGATTAAGAAACTACGGAGTACTTGGGTGTTTGGTTTTATTATGCAAAGAGATGAAAGCTATGTTGACAGAAGAATGTTAGGTATGAACGTGGAAGGACATAGAAGGGAGGAAGATGAAAGAAGAGACGGATGGATTGTGTAAAGAAGGGTATGATAACGAGAAGAGTGGATGAGAAATTGGTCAAGGACTCCACTCCTGTAGAAGAACAAAACATGTTGTGCCGAACCCGCCTAGAGCGGGATGAGGACGGGGAGAAGAAGAAGATACATGGATGACTTTATGACAGTTGACCGTGATTTATGGAGGTATAAAGCTAACTGCGACCCCACATAACTTGGGAAAATGGCAGGCGAATGATAATGAATATACTTAAAGAAATTATGTGTGTATAATTGTATAGAATGGAAACTTGATTGATGCCCCCTTAATATCCAAACGTTATACGATCAGACCCATCGAAGCGAGTCAATTTCACTTAGAGATAAATGACGATATTTATCCTTTTATGGTTTAAGCGCCTATAAAGAGCGTCGTGAGCTGTAAAGAAGGAAATTAATTAGGGTTCGCGTTTTAAGCCTCGTATAAATGTATAGATTTTAAGGGCCCATGCCAGCCAATGAATTGGTAAACGATAAAGGATACGTGGTCCCCTACTACCATAAACAAATTTATTTTTATTCGATTTCTTTAGAGGTCAGTGCTGAAATCGATTTTAATTCGATTACTGTAGAGCTTAATGCTAAAGTCGATGTTAAAATATTTTCTGATGGCGGCGGACGTTTAATCAAATAGCCTAAAAAATCAAAAATACGGGCTTCGCACTGAGTACTGTAATAACGTCACCTACATAAAATTTGAATCTTTTTTATGGTAGTAGGTGTATGGTGGCCATAGCCCACCACCCTGGCCCAGTGCGATTTTTATGGGTATCAACGGCCGTAGATGCATCTAAAGACTTGACGTAACTAGAAACAGTACATATTTTGTCACTTAGGCAATTCCTAATTTGTGTTTCAATTATTACCAATTTCTCCAGGTGGAACATCAATGGGAGAACTTCACGTTCACATTTGCGCCAGAAGGTTGGAGGGCGAGGTACCACATTTACTCACCCGGGATGAAAGCAGGTGGTGGGCAGCAGCATCGGCCGGGGCTATCTAAAAATGGTACATATTACATACATACATAGGAAATAGGAAAAGTTGTATTATTACCGCGACACATTTTTGAAACGCGACGCGACTACACGTGTAGACATAGAACAATCCGGCGTCGCGTCGGATGTTCATGGTGTGTTTCTGGTCATAGAAAACCAATACATATTTCTGATTCGACACAACACGCACCGCGTTACATCGGGTCGCGTCTTGTTTTAAAAATTTGTTCTAGCTCAGGCACGTTTCGCCAAATTAATATCCCATGTAATAAGGTGGCGAGCCTACTGCCATCTATCGAGACCAAATCGCAGTAATATATTGCTAGGTGGTATGGGAGGGATGCAGCTTCTGTCCATTACTCATCATTGTCTTCACCCTTAATCGCCTTGTACGACACCCGCGGGAGAGATGGGGGTGGTGACTCTACGGTTACCACACGGCCTAAACATGCACGGCTAGCAATGACCTCCCAAACACGATATGATATAGCCATTTAGTTTGCGTTGAACTTACATAAATATGCGCGATAAATGGCTATATCATATCGTGTTTGGGAGGTCATTTGTGTATAATAATTAATTTACGAGTGAGAACCAATGTTAGGGGCAGCCTGTAGTAGATAAGGTAGTTGGAAACTAAGAACAGTTCTATTCACCAGTATTGTGAGAGGCGGCGCGTGTTGTGCTATTTGTCCAGCTTCTCACAACCGGGAGTAAAAGTAGGATGCAGACTGCGAATATAAATAAAGTTACGAGAAAAACATGACACGAACGTCGAATTACAGCTTGAATTCACTCTGAGAGGATCTCGACCTATGATCGCTGGATCGGTCAACAGAAAACGTAAAACAAGCCATTAAAAGATAACCGTCAGTGGTTGACAGTTCTTCCGTACGATCAAAGTAAAAATCCAGCGGGTAAATAATAATCGCTTGTTTTACGTGTGATATTTATGAACAGCCAAAGCGTGTCCAGAAAGGCTCGTATGGCTGTTCACAATGGAGTGCTGGTCCCAACATTAATGTATGGAAGTGAAAGTTGGGTATGGGAGAAGAAGCATGAAAGTAGAATAAATGTAGTAGAAATGAGAGCGTTGAGAGGCATGGCTGGGGTAAGGCTGAGCGATCGATTGTATAACAGTGCGATAAGAGAAAGGTGTGGTTTGAAAGATGTAATGACAAGGATTGAGAAAGGATAACAAAAAGGTTTTACATGGCGATAGTGAATAGAGAAATGGGAAGGGGAAGGCCTAGGCGGATCTTTCATAATCAAATTGAAAGTCTATTAAAAAAGGGCCAGGTCAAGAGTACCCGAAACCGACGGGCATGCATGAAGAGATTGATGAGATTGGATGAAGCGAAAGAAGTATGTAAGGATCGTAGCAAGTGGAAGGAAGTGATCTCTGCCTACCCCTGTGGGAGAAAGGCGTGACATAATTGTATGTATGTAAAAGCAAAACTGCTTATTTATTCGAGTTGCGTGGTGATGTAGTAGAGGAATGGGCACTGGTATTCCTGGTGCATCGACTAGCAATAATTCTATTCATATGTTTGCTGGGTGGATAGCAATAGGCTGGCTCCTAATCTTAAGTTCAGTTTTAACGGTACATGTTATCGGTAAGATTAAGGTCGATTATAAAATCCTCCTAGCGTGAATACAATAGTAACGTTTGCATAGGTATTTCAAACTTACAATACACTGCAGCGGTACTGCCTACTTTGCGGATAAGAAGATTCCATTTTGTAAATAATTTTTTTCGCCCCAAAACCATAAAACGAACAGAGTATCTTCCATCCAGAGTTCCATCTAAATTTTGGGCCGTGATTTTGCGTAATTTTTATGGTTCACTAGCATAAAAGAATCCATGACCCTACGCGGGATTGTACAAAAGAATCCGTGACCTTATAGGACTTTTAGGTACACGGTACCCGTACACGGCGGGTTCTCCGCCTGGCTGGATTGGCTGTCTTTTATATTATATTTTTCTCTGTAATAATATCCGGTCAACCGTATCGGAGATTGTTTAAGCGTGCCCAAAGGGTTATGAGTTTATAGGTCAGAAAGCTTTCTCCCGTGCGGGGACCAAAAAATAATCAGATACAAAAAACCGTTGTAGGCAATTTGTGAAGAAAATAGAAATTTGTAACAATTTCGGTGTCTTGGTAACTATTTAGCAGTACATAGTTACCAGGTATCGCATAGGCTTAGCGCGGTCATTGGATGGGTGATGAGAAAATTATTATCTTGACAAAATGTGGGTGTTATTTCCCTTCGGGGATTTAGGCATTATTTATGTATATATGTCGTGGCCAGATCGTGGAATTTTCATTAATGTAGTAAATATTAGGTATTTTTACGTTACGCTCGTTTTTTGAGTCACTTAAAACGTTAAATTCTTGTAATTTGGTGTCGTAACGTCATTTTCACTTCACTTTTATCTTCCATTACAACATTACTAATAGTTTGTTTTGTTACGATAATTGTCCTCCGCCATGATGCATCACAAAAACAAATCCAAATAAGCGCCTCTAACGGCGGTTAATGTAACTATTTCACGATATTACCTATGATTATAAATTTTTGGCCATATCATGAAATATCCGTGCGTTTAGCTGTTCATATCGTTAAATGTTGTTTATTCATTGATCTGACCAGACCGTTATCATGATATGGCCAATTTCAGCTGGCCATTTCATGAACTGCAACCATTTCATGAAATGGTCAGCCAGATCATGAAGTGACCAATTGTACGTTCTGCCACAGGATGCTACCTAGTGCGCCTGTTCCACCTTGGCGCCTGGAGGTGCGTGTGGGTCAGCGATCGGGTGCCAGTGGACGCGGCGGATGCCCCTCTCCTGCCTTTCTCGCCCCTGATTAGCAACGCCCCTCCCAAGACGGGTCCAAAGCAGCCTGTTACCAATGTCACCGCGCCAGTAGTACACATGTGGCCGTTGCTGCTTTGCAAGGTATGCATGTGGGTAGTGAATTATAGTGAATTGCCTATAAGCCCCATATCACCACTAGCCAGCCACTAAACTACTCCGGTGTTCTTCCAAGCTCTTTATGCGGGGAGTCTGGGATCTACCTCGCGGCAATTCACCAGTCTCTCCCCAGAGTCTCCTAGCTTAGGCCGGGGTCAGCGCCGAGGAGGTGATGCCCGGAACACTGTAATGCACACACGGGGGCTAACCCATTAAACCCATGTGTGCAGGCCATCTTTGAGGGACTAAGGGAGGGCGAACATGAGCTCGCGTCCTTCGGCACGTCCGCCTGCATTCCTAGCAATATACACCTATTGAATTATGTGCCCAATTGACGGCAATAGGATCGCTACCTATTACATGGGATCTAACATAATTGGCGAATCAAAAGACGTGCTTTATGTATGCGGGTATGTATGTAATATATAAAAACTGATTGACGGACAAAATTAAGTTCCCTACCGCTATCTAGCCAACATCAAAAACTAAGCCGAAATTATTAAAAACCTGCCAAGTTTGCGTAGGACTTGTGCAAGAAGGGTTCCGTACCATTACCTAAAAAACAAGTCAAAAAATTACGTTTGTTGTATGGGAGCCCCCTTAAATATTTATTTTATTCGCTTAATTAGTGATTATTTTTATAATAATAATAATAATAATAAACATTTATTTCAGACTTTTGAATCCATAGTAGTGTTAGTAACATGATTAATTTAAGTTTAACTGCCGCACTCAGAGACGTCAAATAACGTTAATGGGTACTTAACGTCAAAAAATGACAATTCAAAACTAGTCGCTATTCTTGCCGTGTCTAAGGCCTAGATTTGAATGAAAATTTGTGACATTTAATGCTCATTAAAGTTAATTGACGTCTCTGAGTGCGGCAGTAAGAGTGTTAGTAATTATAACAGAGTAAGGTCAAGTAAAAATAAAATAAAATAAATGTGTTGGCTTCCGATGTGACTGCTTTGCTAAAGATATTTGAATCTAGAACTGGGTGAATGTAGCTGCAGCCAGCGGCTCAGTAGTGGAGAGTCCCATCGGCCAGCCAAAGAGCTCAAGATGCTGTTCGGGCTGCCACGCGCGCGCGTCCACAGCGAGGCGCAACGTTTTCTAATGATGGTATAGAAACAATCAGTTCGCGCCTCCGCGAACATAGAGGATGCACTGCAGTGGCGCGGCAGGCCGAACAACATCCTAAAAGCATTGTTATATTGGACGCGTAAAGCGCCATATGCTCGCTGCGTAAAGTTCACCCACAGACTGCACGTATAAAATGACTGGCAGTAAGCTTTAAAAAGTGTCAGTTTAACTTGCCTACTGCAACGTACAAATCTGCGAGCCAACATGTTACAGCGAACACATAGCGCCCTACGCTCCCTTTCCATATCAACCGTGTCTGACAAGTTATCAGTAACCCAATGGCCCAGATATTTGAATTGGTGGACTCTTTTAAGTTCACTACCCCCAAGCGTAATAGAGGGTACACTACGTTGACTCAGAGCCGCCCCTGATTGAAACACCATAAATTCACTTTTGAGGGAATTGTATCTGAGCCCGTGAGCCTCTGCATATTTCTCACACATAGAAACCAGTCTTCTTAATGCACCAATCGAGGGGCTCAGCAACACCATATCATCAGCGTAACTAATGTTATTAATACATATTCCATCTACATGGCAGCCTATGTGGCTGCAGCTGAGCTCCTCGATCAGACCGTCAATATAAAATTTATAGCAGCAACAGAAATACATCATCTGTGAATATTTTTTACGTCAATTTTCAACTCGCCCCTTCGTAAGGGGCGAATCACTCCTTCAAAACAAATAAAAACGGGGCGAGTTCATTGAGTCTTATGGTAAACTAGTAGGTAGTTCAATGGGCGAGTTGAACGTTTAAATCGAAAAGAGCAAGATCCAAGGGTCAAGTCGAGTCGTAATCTACTATTCTAAGATACCTACAGCATGTTGACAGACGGACGGACGGACGGACAGCGGAGTCGTAGTAATAAATAGGGTCCCGTCTTACCCTTTGCGTACGGAACCTTTTTTTTTCTATTCGATTTTAATTTTAACATTATATAAATGTAAGAAAAATTAGTACAAAGATTTTGGTGGTTAGAAAAAGAATTTGGAAAAATTATGGTCTTGATGCGGGAATCGAAATCGAGCAGCGGACGCGGGTTCGATTCCCGCATCAGGACCATAATTTTTCAAAATTCTTTTTCTAACCACCAAAACCTTTGTACTTTTTTTTGTCGGACTGGAATGCCTTTGTTATTGTTAACCATCTAGCCGTTACCTAGGCGACTGTCATGTGTGGGACTCGCCCGGCGCAAGAAGCGCAGGCATACCCACTAAACCACTCCGGTGTTCCTCCAAGCTCTTTAAGCGGGGAGAATCTGGGATCTGCCTCGCGGCAATTCACCAGTCAAAAGAGAGTTAAGGCCAGATCTCGAAAGCACGATATCTATGAAAACGGACTGCGAAGTTAACCATCGGCCCAGAGGGCTTAACCAAGTGGCTTATCTATTCGAACGCATAGAAACAAATGTATTAAAACTGATGTATACCTATTTTTTATGTGATAGATACAGTCAGTTTCGTAGGTACAGTCAACGGCACTTCAGAATACCTAAAACTGTCAAATTTCTTCAATCGATTGTCAACCTTATTGCTGGTTATAATAGAGGACAAAATCGATTGAGAAATTTTTCCATTTTGTGGTAGTCTGGCGTGCTGTTGACTGCACATTTTGTATTCTATGCATAGATTGGACACTTGGCTAGAGGGGGCTGTACGGTAGATATATTCGCGTACAGATCCCTAAAAACTAAGGCGAAATTATTAAAAACCTCCCGGATAGCTCCCCAGCGTAAATGGAGTTACTTTGCCGTCATATTTTCCACTGCCACCGCGGGACGGCAAATAAATGGAAGATTTACTCTGTTATTATTGTGAAGCTGGTGTAGTAATTGGGTGTTGCGGCCGCGCTCTTTGCGCGAACGACGCCGGCAAAGCCTCCGTGATACCAGGCGACAAGGGCTAAATGAGAAATTATCTCCCAGTAACCCCCACCGAGGCGTTGTGCCAATTTGGACCTTATGCCGCTGAACGATTTTTATGATATAATCCTGTGATGGTATTCTTAGTAGTTGTTTGTTGTTTGGATGTAATAAAAGTAGCAAGAAACATTTAGAAATATTACTTCTGAACATTCGCCGATATTTTTTATTGTTAAATCACATCTGGAACATAGGTACATAAATCCCGCCCTTAGGTATCAGCAGAAGGGCAGTGGTGAATTAGCATTCACGTTTCGCCAATTATGTCAGGTCCCATTTAATGAAGGGCGGTAGGCCTATTGTCATCTATCGGGCCAATAAATCACCATAATAGGTAGTTACTCGTCTCTGTTGTAGGTGGTCTGGTCTGCCTTCCATCATTCGGTTGCCCAAAAGTGATTATTGGACTACACTGGGAAATCTCCCTTAATCGACTTTTAGGACACCCCTGGGGTGAGTCAAGCTGGCACATTCTGCGTTATAATTACGCTCCTGTTCCATCATGGCATGGGAGCAAATTTACCCCTCAAAAAAACACGAGCAAAATTTCTTCGTTTTTTATATTGATGAGAGGTGGCACCAAGTACCTACTGTTTGTTCTTACTTTGGGTAAAAAAGCTAATTCTGAAAACATACATACATACATACATAAATTACGCCTATATCCCCGAAGGGGTAGGCATGGCGAGCCTATTGCCATTTATCGGGCACAAAAGTCTGCAAACATGCTACATAGAAATATAAAATTGGCTAAGAAAATTGTATCAGTGAAGTTAGTGGCTGCGTTATAATAATATTTTTTTATGACAGACAGCATATATTTTATCCTCCACAAGGTAGGCAGAGGTGAATTACCAACACCCAATTTTCACCAATTAGGTTAGGTCCCATGATATAGTTGGCGAGCCTGTTGCCATTTCGGGCACAAAACCCAGTACATTGTTAGGTGGTATAAGAGGAACGCTGCTGCCCATTCCTCATCACTGATTGATCCTTAGTCGCCTTGTACGACACCCACGGAAGAAATTTGAGGTGGTGACAATTGTATTCTACTCTGCCGTCACCACGCGGCAGATATTACTTAAAACATATTATTTAATGACTTTTTTTGTTTTTCTATAATATAAACAAACACATCCATGTACCTATCATATTATGTATCGGTATGCGAATAAATTTCGCCCTTATTTCCACCAACGACCAATATTACAGCACCGATATTACAAAGGCGCCTGATAAACACGACCAGCAATATATCGCCCGCGACATTTTGATGGCATATCAAAATTTAACAGGCGCTACTAAAGCTCGCCGCTCCTGACATGAATTCTGATGAGGACCTGTCCTCTGTGGATGATGAGCTGATGCCGGAGTTGAATATAATGCACTGTCTCACAGGGTCGATGAGTTTGACGTTTGAGAAGACTGGTGAGTTGGGATAAAAGTGATTTTAGTAATTAATAAAAATTAGCTAACATACAATTGAGGAGCTCGCTAGCGCAGTGCCTGAACTAAGCAATCTTTGCTAAGGCCAGTCATTGGATGAGTGACCAAAAATTTATTATCTCGAGTTCCTCCGTGCTTCGGAAGACACATTCAGCCGTTGGTCCCGGTTACATATGTAGTCGTTCATACAAACCCACCAACCGGCACTGGGCCAGCATGGTGGGTTATGGCCCAATCTCTCTATATTTTTTTATCCATAGGAATGGCCCGTGTCCCAGCAGCTTAACATTAATGTCTCCAACATTAAAGGGCTTGTGATGACGATGAATAATTAATAATTAGTTGTTCTAAATCTTCATTTTCCCACCCTGGTTCCAGCTTATGTGAGTCGGTGTAGTATGTTTCATCATCATTTAATCGTTCAGATATCATCAAGCTATCCACTCCCTTTTGATTCGTTTATCATCCATCACACCGGAAAGGCGTTAATGATGAATTAATCTTCAGAAAAGAGACGGATCTGACCATGTCGAGGGGCAGATGAACGGCGAGAGTGATTGAAATGACAACATTCCAATCCATGCTGCTCAAGGTTATGGCTTAACAGCCGGCCTTCTGCCTGACACTAACCCTTTGAGTTAGCTCTTGTTAGTGTTAGTGGTTTGCCCTCTACCATTCGGGTGCCCCAAGGTGCTTAATGGTCTACACCAAGCAATCGCCCTTAGTCGACTTTTATGACACCCATGAGATGGGTCGGGCTCCGGGCGGGGCTAGCACATTTTTTGGGTTTTTTTTTCACTCTCAGGTCAGCACGGGAGAATGCAATAGCAATTTAATATATCTAACATTTTGCGGTGCTTATTTTTCTAGGCTACAAATATTTTATTTATGTATGTACCGCACCATAGCTTTAGCTGACATTGATTACTGTTTTAATTTTACAGACGCCGATAGCCTTTGGGAGAAGATAACGGCAGAAGTAGCGATGTTCTTGTGGGAAGACGATGACGAAACTCTAGCCAGCACAGTTAAAACTAGGAGTACCAAGAAACCAGCCGCCAAGGAAACTTCAGTGGTGAGGGTAAGCCCTTCTGCACACGGTGCTATTCAAAAGGAACTGATTTCAAACTGAAATTACTAACGAGTTTCTCGAGTACATTGCCATAGAGGGATTTTTGGGGAAGGTAAAAACCTTTAATGGTCCTTAAGCCTTGCAATCGAGCACTCTATGAGGGGGTTTCTTTACGGCAGGTATCTTCCGAGGGAGTCCTAGCAGAAAGTCGTGATGTATTGTATAATATGTAGGTAATGATTTGATTGTTATGGAACCCATGAACAGCATTATCAGGGAGTTTAAGGCCTACATTTCCGAAAACAAAGGAATCTAGATGCAATCAAAACTTTTCAAGAAAAACGCCGTCTATCATCTAAGGAATCAAGAAAAATTACAGTTTTACTGCTTTTTTTGACTTAAATGCACTTAAGACCCAATAAAATAGGCCAGCGTCGTAAAACCCGCGGCCGTTACGCCTTACGAGGACATTTAGTGGGGATAAAGTACAAAACGGGCGCAACTGCCCTCAGCAACTAGTGCGTACCTGGGTTTTATCGCGTCACCGTGTGTAGGCTAGCGATAAAGGCACAAGTGAAATTTTATTAGCTTCCGCCGACGACATTATTTCAGGCTTTGTTATGTCTACCCATGTGCAGTCTTAATCTGATAGAATAAAAGTGGGGTCTTGACGCAGAACGTCATTTTCGCAGAATGTCACTCCAACAACATTATACGAAAGTGACCAAACTTTTCACAATGACATTTTGCGAAAAAGATGTTCTGACTTCTTAAGCCTTAGTCACCTTGTATGACACTCGTGGAAGAGAAAGGGGTGGTGAATAGTAATCTGCTCTGCCATGACCACACAGCATAATACAGGCACCCATTAAAATTTGCCACAGCATTATAATGAATACTTCTTTTCAGAAAAGATCTTTGGCAACCGTCCATATAACTGACACAAAGAACGATGCGCCATATTGTCTGCCGGGCATAACCCCTGCTCATGAGATGGACCTGATGATCAGTATGGCTAGGGACCTGCCTATCAAGAAGCCTTTGCCTGAACCGGGTAATGGGTTTGTTTGGATATTCTATATCGTCATCATGGACAATCCGACTAGCATAAAATACCCATATACCTATTTTCAACCCCTCCGTGATATAGTGGTTCGCCTACCGGAATTAAAGATCCTGAGGTTCGATCCCCAGAGAGTAGAAATTTGTACTTGGTTTGTGGTGGGACTTCTTTCAAGGCCGCCTTGATAGCTACCACCATGTTTTTAAAATCGCCATAATAATAATGTTAACAGCTTTATTGTGTTTTCACAATTTGTATTATGATAGCCAGCCCCTCTGTGCTTGAGAGTTCCAAGTGAAGCTCGATTCCTTTTTCGGCCCTTAACGTCATTTACCATCGGGTGAGATGAAGGTAAAGAGCTTCTCTGTCTAGCATTTTCCATACATACGTCCCAAATGGAAGAAGAAATTAAATAAAGTCATTCTTCTCACCTCGGCTTTTGGTTTGAATCGTCCATATAAAGACAAAGTAATTCTTTTTCCCAGACGTTCCGCTCTGGAAGCATTACCGCTGGATCGACTGGGCCCGTGCCCACGGGCTCTACGATGCGTACGAATGCCCTCGCACCAGGTTTCTGAAGCTGAACGGTCTACTAAAGCAGTCATATGCTCCTCATCTTCTAGACGTTCAGAGCACGGATTCTGTGAGTGGATATTGGAAACTTCTGTTGTAAATCAAGAACTCTCTCTCTTGATTATTTAAGTATTTAGTATAATCAAGAACTCTCTTTCTTGATTATTTAACTATTTAAAATGCAAATCCACGTAACATTTTCAGATAACTGCAGCGTTTAGAGAAGAGCAGGAAAGGACTGGAGCACAGGTATTTTTTTGCATTATTATTACATCTGTCTCAATACATATTTGGGGAAAGAGATAGAACTCACCCATTGAAACAAATTGGAACATCAGCAACATCCCAATCAGCTTTCTCATACAATATGACTGTGAAAAATGTAATAATATTGCGGCGAGGATATGAAATGTGTGATTTGGTAAATTTTTGTAAGTCTCAGCTCAGCTCCGCGCAGCTGCGCTTTTATGGAAACGCAGCCTTCGTCTTTGCCGTAAAAAATGCCCTACTTCAATAATCATTCCAGGGTACTAAGACAGCCTACCCTTTCACCACAACATATACGGCCGCCTTGGTCGAATGCTCAGATTGCTGGGTATTGGCCAAGAGGTCCAGGGTTCGAATCCTGGTGGGGCAAACTTGGTGATGACCACAAATGTTTGTTTCCGAGTCATGGTTGTGTACATGTTTATGAAGTATATTTTCAACATTTATATACATAATTATATTAAAAATATGTCCGTTATCTAGTATCCATAACACAAGTGCTTAGACTACTTACTTTGAGCTAGATGATAGGTGTGAGTGTAAAAAAAAAATATTATTTATTATTATACCCTTTCACCACACAGATTTATTATTCTAATATTCAAGGGCTATTATAGTTTATGTATATTGTTTATTACCGACTGGCACTGGCTATCAGCACCATCTAGTAATACTCGAGCAATACATTTTTATGACATTTCATATAGGTAACATACCACTATGTGGCATAACATATAACATACCACTTAATGATTTAGGGTAATGACAATTGTATTCAATTGTCACCACCCCAAATCTCTCCCGTGGGTGTCGTACAAGGCGACTTAGGTTAAAGACAGCAATGAATAAATGGGCTGCAGCATTCCTCTTGTAATACCTAGCTATACAGGGCGTCCCACGGCCATGCCACACGGAGGGAAAAAAAGGAAAAAATAATGCTTATGAGTAGCCCTTTCAAACGCTATTATAAAATACATGTAATTTTTCAATCACATTTGGCGGGTTCGATTCCCGGTTGAGGTAGGCGATTTTAAAAAAATCTGTGAATGCAGTTCTACTTATTATTAAAAATAAAACGATGTCTTCTTTTAGTAAAATATCCTACGTTCAATATTTAATATACTTTCCCTCCGTGTGGCATGGCCGTAGGACGTCCTGTATACTGCGATTTATGAGCCCGATAGATGGCAATAGGCTCGCCACCTATTACATATGACTTAGCTTAATTGGCAAAAAGTGGATATTAAATCACCTCTGCCTACACCTTCGGGGATATAGGCATGATTTATGTATGTGCAAACTTTAATAAATGTATTATTTTTAATATTATCTAAACGTTTTCAGACCAAAAAAGGAATAAAGGATATTAACAGATCAGTTATGGCCCACTTAGGCGAACAAATCAAAGTTGAGCTCCGCGAATGGGCTCCATATGACTCCGTAAGTTGTATCAAAATCATAAATAATTGAAAGCGTGTGCGGTTTATATTGTTTCAAAGCCAATCATAGGGTTCAAGCTAAGTTTTATTGAGCATTACACTTTCACCATTATTGGAACATTTAACGGTAATGATTTACTTACCTTCATAATTTTAAACGCCAATTTTTTTGATCCTCGAATAAAACTTAATAGTAAGTTAAATGATTACCCAGTTAATCACGATTTTATATCACCCACCGCTTTACGGCGTCATTATGTGTATGTTTAAACGAGAATTATATTCTGTGGTGATAGCAAACCAGAATACAAATGTCCTGAGCCCTTATCTATCCCGTGTCGTACAAGGCGACTAAGGGAAAGACAGCATTCTTTTTATACGATCTAGCAACATTTACGTGTCCGATAGATGCCAATAGGCTCGCCACCTATTTATTACCTTCATGGGACTTGAAATAATTTACGAAACATGGGTTTCAATTCACCTCTATCTACCCCTTTGAGGAAAAATAAGCGTGATCTATCTATTGTATGTAGATATCGTATGTATTTTATGAATTTACTAAATCGGCAATATAATAACTAGTTTTTTAATTCAACCATGCAGTTTAAGGGCCAGTTTCACAATCGACAAGTAAGTTCGAAGTAGCTTACTTTGCAGTTCATTTGATATATTTCATATTAAAGCTGTCAAATGATCTGCGAAGTAAGCTACTTTGAACTCACTTGTCGATTGTGAAACAAGCCCTAAGTCTCATATCTCTCCAATATTTGTAGATTTATACGTTGATAAAGGACATCAGTATACTCTACTATCCATCGATGTTTCAATTAACATCTGCTGCAAGCAATCCTCCAATCAAGTTGACAAAGGGACTTCCAAACAAAGCAATTGACATACCCGCACCGAAACATTCACCGTTTTATTTACAAGTAGACGGGCCAGATACTAATATCATCAAGATATCTCTAAGCGTTCTCCACCCGAGAATACTTTTAAACAGTGGAACTCCTCTGATTGATTCTATCGAACCAGCGTATTTGTTGATTGAAACGTTCAAATGGTTTGAAGATTCTCAGATAGCTATGGGTGAAGCGCTCCTGAAAACAAGAGGCTATGATTCTGTTGAAGTCGCTTTAGAACCAGGAAGACATATATGCAGGTTTGTGGTTCGGATTTCATTGCTTTGCAATTTTCAAGATTATTATAAAGAAAGAAGATTCTTTATAATAATCTTGAAAATTGCTAAGCAGTTAGTGATGTCATGTGGTTTTTTTCAGATTATGGGTCCATTCAAGATTGAGCTGGCACGTTATGATTCTAAGTGAATCTTCACTTTTACTCGGAACTCGAGACATAATTCAATCTGCTGCTGTCAGAGAGTGTGCCTGGGCATCTAGATTCCTTTCGCGCTTAGGAGTGGCTTTTTCCAACTGGATAAAAATAAACAGATCGAATACCAACGTCCTCTTAACTGACAGAGAATTTTTCAAGTAAGCTTTCCATACTCTAATATCATTTCATACCATCATAATATTTAACAAATTGACTAAAAAGTTTTACTCAGGTCGTATCAACCGGACTTAAAATGGGAGTCGAAATCAATGGGCTATAGCCAGTCCCTATTGCACTGGATGTTTCGGCAAGCGTTAAAATCTTTACTCGTGAAACGACTACCGACGGTTGAGTTTAGCAATGTCTGTGTAATCCTAAGAAAATACTTCTGTGACCCTGATTTTGGATTACCAGATAAACCTCTGCCTCAGAAATCTTTGAGAGAAATAGAAAGGATGGATCCCTGTGATTGCTTAATGCCAGAGACAGAAGAACTAGAAATAGATGAAGAATATCTTGAAGAACAGGTAACTATGCGTAATACGGATGGTACATGACATACTAGAAATAATAAATTTTATTAATTAAAATCAGGTGAACGAAGAAAAGGCACTAGTTGACAGTGTAACGATGACACAACTTCTGACAGCACCAGAATACCCTACATTATCTCAAGTATGTAAAGTAGCTACTGAAGAATTACCGTGTGGTATGTTAAAAGATGAAAGAGATAAAGTCATAAGGAGACACGAAGCAGCTACGCTACTCCAAGCTCACTGGAGAGGAACTTGGGCAAGGAAATGTTTGAGGACCCATGTTACGGTCACTCCTGACATCTTAAAAACAGTAAGTACCTATTATTTATAATGCGATAATCCTTTGTTTTAAATGGTCATAAAATCTCGGTGTCTAGCTAGTCTAAAGATACAAGTTGGTAGCGGACGACATGAGGCAGCAGCGGACGACGTGTCGCAGCGACACTACTGGTTTCTATGTATTTCTATGAATTCCCTCTGTAGTTAGCGACAGGAAGCTAGCGACGTGTCGTCGAGCGGCAGATGCCAGTGTCGCCCGACCGCGGTTCAGTAGTGTCGCTGACGCCGGAGTAACGACAGGTCGAGCAAGTTTCAAAATGATTTTTTCCGAACTGGATTCCATGCTCCTGTTGCCGTCTGCAGTCGGGTTCGAAATCATGACTGCAGCGACAGGACGCAATGACGTCTCGTGGGGACATGAAGCGACGACACGTTGTCGGCTGCTGTCTCAGGTCGCCCGCTACCAACTTGTACCTTTAGGATTGGGGGTTCTTTTTGTAAATTAAATATTTTTATTTTACTCCTCCCACACCCTTCAAGGCATTCTTATGGATCCCTCGAGGCATTCCCTGTTAATTTATATATTTTAAAAGATCACTGTGATGATGACATAACGCCAACCTTATGCCAATATTATGATCCAGATTTTTATACGTAACTTGATTCTTCAGTGGTATAATTTATGCAGTGATAATACAAACTATATGCAACCTAAATCCATCTCAGTTAAAATAAAACATTTTTGCATATTTAGATAATGGAAAATGCGTTCGGAAGTCTAGACAGCTTGTCAGCTTTGATGAATGAGTTCTTCGCAATGTACCCAAGCGTGAAACCAGCTTATTCATTGGCATCAGCTCTAACAGGAACCTATGGTTTGCGCCAGTTCACTGGAACTACTCCAACAACGCCGAAATGCAAGTGGATACCTTTCTTCCAAGGCGTTTTCTATTCCCATGAACACGTCAAAGTCCATTTCGATGTTCAGAGTAGTCTTCAGAATGTCACCATTGCAGTTTACGACAGTGATACTGGAAAACAGATGCCTCAGGTGTACAATGCCCACATCACCTTCGACTTTATGCCGAATGATTTTGGGTAAGTTGCGTAGGTGCATGCTTACATACATATAAACCCCTCCTGCATATTCTCCAAGAGACAGCTCCAAATATATAAATATCTACTTACCACGTTTGAGCAAAATTCCTGATGCTTCAATATACTTGAGTCTAGATAATTAGAACGATGATTCTATCGATCATTCCATAAACTAATCATGCCATTGCCAGGCCCACTGCATGACAGTAGAAGGAATATTCTCGGATCTTGAAACCCGAATGTGTAACCTACACAGTCATAATGGCGTAATAATGATGGTTCTTAAAATCATTACTACAAATGAATAACGATGTGTATACACATTTTCATTCTTCAGTAAAATTAATGTAATGGATTTGAATAATTCCCAGGTATACCGTTATGGGCCATGGCACCCTCAATCAGCCTGCAGGTACTTATGGCGAAATACATTGGCAACTCACCGTCCTCTCCAGTATTGATGGCTCTTTCCACATTTGTGACAATGATCCAGACGGGTGCCGAGAGCTACCTTTGCCGCATTGTAGCAAGTTACACCTGGACGAAATATTCATTCCCAACAGAAGAAACATTCTAGGAGGCATACAGTTCTCTGTGCTGAAAAATGAAGCTGTAACCTTCAGAGCAGAAGCGACATCCCCAGATGTTAGTGTTTGACTTGATTTAAACCACCTCCGTGGTCTAGCGGTCCGCCCACTGGAATTAAGATCAAGAGGTCCCCGGGTTCGATCCTGGGGGGTACAAATTTGTACTCGGCTTAGTTGGTGGTAGGACTTCTTTTAAGTCCGCCTGGCTAGCTACCACCACCTTATCAAAATCTGTCGCCATAATAATAATGTTAACAGCATTATTGTGTTCCGTCAATTGTGATAAGATAGTCAGCCCCTCTGCGGTTAAGGGTTCCAGGTGAAGTTCGATTCCATCTTCAGCCCTTATCGTCACTTACCATCAGATAAGATGAAGGGCAAGAGCTTCCCTGTCAAGAATTAAAAAAATGGTCTCCTCCAAGCAAGATCTTATCATACCTATCTCTATATCTAGTGACAGCTTATCATTTTAAACTACATGATAAAAATGTCAGATAAATGTTAGATCAGCACCAAAAACATCCTTTGTCAAACAACATTTTCATACAAACTAATATTTACATTTTATTTCACATAAATACAGTTTTTCTTTCATGTCCCATCTCTCAAATTCCACTTTATTTAGATTCTAATTAGGGTTTTGACTGCGAAGCACAATACTGTAGTGATTAAGCTACCCACAACAGGTCGGTCTGCCATAAAAACTTATTTGGCTAAGTTTTTATGGCAGACCGACCCAAAGACATAAAGTACTATATAAAGACCAGAAATATTTTGAAATAGTGATGCAGCCATGATGATTTCAGATTGGCATTTCTACTTTATTTCATCGCTCCCAGGGCAGCAGCATGAGAAACTTGAATAGAATTATTTATAACAATCAATTAAGAAATTTAATCGCATATAATATTACAATCGCAGTTGGAGATGGAAGTCGTACTTCGTACAACGCAAGGTGGTGACCTGGTAGACATCGCAAAATGTTCCGGCAAAGGTGAAGTGTTCTGGCCCTATGTCAGCCTGGTGGCGTTACACTCTCAAGCGTCACCAATGAAAAATACATCTGCGTCTCAATCCAATTTGAATGCTGTAAGTTTATTTGTCTTATGAATGTTCAAGCGCTATAATATGAATCCATCAATATTGTGTTTGGCTGAACTCGAATGGGTGATTAAAAATAAATTGCCTCTAGTTCCTCTGTGCCTCGGTAGGCACGCTGAACGGTTGGTGAGTGAATATAGAGAGGGTTATGGGCGGCTTGGTGGGTATTAACGACTTCAGATACGGCTAGAACCATCTGCTCAACGGGCCTTCTGAAGATCAGAGGAACTCGATATAATAAACTTTTGGTCACCTATCCAATGACCGGTCTTAGCAATCACTGCTTAGTTTACGCAATCGCAAACCAAGCGCGACAAGCCGCTGCGCTATCGAGCTCCTCCTGATTAAGTACTAGCTATTAATTTGACAGCCATTAATTTGAGCAGTTATTAATTATGTTTTTCAATTAACTAGGGAACAAGAGAAGAGCACGTCAGTTCGAGATCCTTAAAAACCCCCAAGGGAACCAAATTGGTTAGCAGTAAAAATAAGTCTTCAACCAAGGTGAGAAGGTCTTCATAGTTATAGAATGTTTTTATGTTTCTCCATTTAGGTGTCCGTGAATACTAGCCTTAGGACCTGTTTCACAATTGAAAAGTAAGTTCGAAGTAGCTTACTTAGCTTTTGAATTGCCATATATTTCATGCCGTGTGGTGACGGCAGTGTAGAATACAATTGTCACCACCCCAAATCTTTCCCGTGGGTGTCGTACAGGCGATTAAGGATAAATCAGTGATGAGCAATAGTAATATAATGGGTGCTAGTTCACCTCTGCCTACCCCTTCGGGGATACAGGCGTGATTTATGTATGTATGTATATATTTCATATTACAACTGTCAAATGATCTGTGAAGTAAGCTACTTAAAACTTACTTGTCGATTGTGAAACAGGCCCTAAGAGTTTAGATCCTGCCCGTTAGAATTTATTTAAATATATTTATTTGCACGAGCACTACACATTCGAAATAATACAACTTTTACGGATTAGATAGCGTTGTAGATGTTTTATTTTAAATTTCTTAACGTTTATTTTATAAAGTGAACAGATTTATTGTTTTTTCAGTTTAAAACTTTGCCTCCAGATCCTAAGCTACATTTCATTGAGTAAGTTGTAATATTTTCGCTGCAGACGTTCCAATTAAATTTATTAGCTTTAGGGCCTGTTTCACAATCGACAAGTAAGTTTTAAGTAGCTTACTTCGCAGATCATTTGACAGTTGTAATATGAAATATATGTCAATTGATCTGAAAAGTAAGCTACTGCGAACTTACTTATCGATTGTGAAACAGGCCCTTAAATAGATATAGATTACCTACCCTAGAACAATACAATATCTTTAATTTGGCCTTACACGCGATCGCTTACCGATTTAGATACATTAGTTGCCATTTATTCGATTATTCTCACAAGTTTCTTTATGTGAAGTCAATGACTCGCGAGACTATTCAAATCGGTATACTATCACAAATTGACTGTCAACAGTAACAAGTTTATCACAAAGCACATTTTACATATTGCGGCAACCACACGGACTGTTGACTGTACCTAACATTGCTGTAACCTAAAGATTTTATAATATTTTTTTTTACTATTTCGATTACAATACTTATTATCATAACGAATGGACAGCAGCGTGTTTGATATACCACCTAACAATATACAATTTACGTGTCTGATAAATGACAATAAGCTTGTTCTCTATTGCATGGGATCTAACACAGTTGCGAAGTATTGGTGATACATGATACACATCTGCTACACCTTTTTATAGTGTAAATCATACATAGTAAAATGGGCATTAACATTTTAAAATAAATCACGATTACTTTTGTCTACTTATTCGACTAAAATAATATTCATAGAAAAAAAATAAACATTAATCAGCGACCTAACTCTGCACGCCGATTGCAATCGTCTTAGTCTACCAGTCACTCTCACTCATTAGGTATGATAGCAACGTTTGAGAGAGATGGCAACACAAAACCGATTCCAATTAATTTGAAGAGTAGCCTCTCAGGCCTATTTATCAGAAGGCAAGAATAGGTAGGCCAATAGTATTTAAAAAAATAATATAATTTCTAGGGTAATAGCAACTCAAGGATGGCCTTTGACCTCAGCGCAATGGATAAGAGTGGATGAGTTCCGAAACTCAAATGAGTTTATCAAATTAGAATCGCCCAGCAAAAAAACTGCAAAAGAAAAGGTAAGCAAACCTCTTTATTAACTTGGCTGAATTTGAATTAGGCGGGAACAAAACGATCCAAGAGGGACAGGAGTCAGGTCCATTGTGTAACAGAGAAAGTAACGACCTTAAGTACGAACGAAGTTAAGTAGAAAGTTTTCGACCCAGGACCTTTAAAGGGTACGACTGTTAACATCTACATACCAACGTTCCTATCTCTGCAGCAGCATTACAAAAGGTTATACAAAAAAAGGTTGGGCATTTTTGTATAGCCTTCTAAAGCTGCTTTAGATATTATGGGCTTGAATTCACCATCTCTGATTAAGTTCCAAATGAATTACTTTGCATCTCCGTTCATCGATCTGTTAACAGGCCCTTTCCGTCTCTTTTCTATACATTCATTCATCAGTAACACCACTCGGTGTGATGGATGATATAAATCAAACGGGAGTAGATGACTTGATGGTGTCTGACCGAAATAAATGGAAGAGGAAACATACTGCGCCGACCCCAGATAAACTGGGAACAGGGAAGGAAGAGGAAGAAGTAGAATTACTTAGCTGTCAAATTCATACAAATATTTTATTCACCTAGCAATAGCAATGTACTGCGACTTTTGTGCCGGATAAATGGCAATAGGCTCGCCACCTATTACATGGGACCTAACATAATTGGGGAAACGTGGGTGCTAGTTCACCTCTGCCTACCCCTTCTAGATATAGGATATAGGCGTGATTTATGTATGTATGTAATGTAGTGTTGATTTTCTAGGAAGTTGTTGATAAACTACTTTCTTTTGATTTCTCTGGTACAACACTAGTCGCTTATTTTACCGCAACAAAGATTGTTGAGGTTATTTTTATCATTTTAAATTTTCTGTAAAATGTGAACCTCTGCAGTGTACAACGCACAATGCACAATGCTGATAACAAGCTAGACTTATATTTTATCTGATTTGGGAGTTTGTTCGCATTGGCAATAGTCCAAGCAAGTTATTTCGTGCATAGTTTGCACACTTCGTACAGCTATTCATGCCTTTTGGTTTTTTCATTTCAGTTTGTTTTTCCTTGCTTATTGTAATTTAGATAAGGAACTAAAGTTCTGAGTTACATAAAAAGCTAATGCCCTATTCCGCAGAAACATTAGATAATTAAAGTTCTTTTACTTACATTATTTTGGTTCAAGCATGGTATTTTCAGACTCAACGTGTCATTTGTTTATTACAAGTGTAAATGTATAGCTCCAAAAAGTCATCCATGTATACCTATTACTACGAATAATACAATTCTCACTGGGCCAACGTAGTGTAATTAGTGGATATCAAGGTCTGTGGATATCAGGGCTGACAAATTCTACGTATTTTTTTTGTTTCATAGATAAAACGTTAGTCCTTAAGTGCCCTATTACAAATCTCAAAGAATGCTATACTCCTAGCAGTTCAGACGGCCGGTGCATCGTATTTCGTAGTCATTTTGCAGTTATGTTTATCGTGTTTATTGAGATAGGATAATAAATTCTAGGTTTTAAATTCTTCTTCTTCTTCTTCCTGCCCTTATTCTTGCGTTTTAATTATAAACTCCTCATAAAGTAACAATTATTCTAGTATAAATTTTGGTCAAAAATATTATTGTAGAAAGAAGATATTCACAGTTGAAGTTCAAGCTATTTTTGAAGTTTTATGTTTAGAATAAGATTTATTTTCTATTTTAAATCAATAATTTTTCAAAATTCCGAGCCCGCTACGAACTATTCGACTATATTACAGATAAATTTCTATTCTTTTTTACTTCATTTCGTAGATCAGTAGTTCACTCCAGGGAGATCAAAAAAGGGCCTTCGAGCATTTTATAAAATTTCTTTTCTTTCTTTATTCTCTGCAATTTTTGGTTTAATTAAAAAGTTAAGCTTCTTCTTCTTCCTGCCCTGTTCCCAGTCTATCTGGGGTCGGCGCAGTATGTTTCCTCTTCCATTCATATGTCAGACGTCATCAAGCCATCCACTCCCTTTTGATTCATATCATCCATCCCACCGTAAAGGTGCTAGTGATGAATGAATGTATAGAAAAGAGACGGAACGGACCATGTCGAGAGACCCATGAACGGAGAGAGTGATTAGAATGACAACATTCCAATCCATACTGCTCAAGGTTTTGGCTTAGGTTTTACAGCCCGCCGCCTGCCTGACACCAACCCTCTTTGGGAATGCTGTTGTTGGTGGTTTGCCCTCCACCATTCGGGTGCCCCAAGGTGCTTATTGGTCTACACCGGGCAATCTTCCTTAGTCGACTTTTACGACACCCATGGGATGAGTTGGGGCTGGCCTATTCTACGTTATTTGTTCGCTCCCAGGCCAGCATAGAAGGCCCCAGGCCAGCATAGAAGGCAATTAATAAGTAATTAGGTAGTTATAAGTAATTAGGTAATTAAAAAGTTAAGCAAAATTTACAAAATCCGAGGCCGCTACGATTAATCCCAATAAATATTTTACACTATTCACTAATTCAAAATTGTCAATGTATTTTTGATTTTGAGATCAAGAACGCCAAAATCGGCCATTTTACGCAAAAATCACAGTCAAATTTTAATAGGGCCCTTAAATATTAATGAATGTAAATGTTACTGTCAAAATCAATCACATTGTTCAAAATTATATTGCGATAAAAAACAACGTATTTAATAACATAATAATTGAAATTTTCAAAGCCTTCTTCAGCAAAGGATAAAGAAAAAGTTCAGCAGATACCGAATATAAATGAACCTCAAGCTGATGATGCTTACGTCGTGATAGAGTGCTCTATCGCGATTGGGGGAGGTGTATTTGCTAAGCGCAACGATGAAAGGGACCTGGAACTAGCTGCCGCTATCAAATCCTGGGACATGAGAGAACCTGGACGGAATAACAGAGGAGCACAGATAAGGCAAGAGATGTATTATAAATTAAGACTAGGAACTTAAGGTGAGTGTATTTGCTAAGCGCAACGATGAAAGGGACCTGGAACTAGCTGCCGCTATCAAGTCCTGGGACATGAGAGAACCTGGACGGAACAAAAGAGGAGCGCAGATAAGGCAAGAGATGTATTATAAATTAAGACTAGGAACTTAATTAAGAATACGAGAGCCTGTCTTTAAGTGGTGTCGGTTGTCAGTGATATGGAGTGATATGTAAGGTGACATGGAGATGTTTGACAGTTTTGTATAGTCTGCCATGCTATAGCACGTGCATACATTCTACTCTTTCGAAAATGAACATTACTATGGATTCCAAGTAGACTCATAAAATAGTAATATAACTCCACATTTCGCATCAAAACTCGTCACTCTTCCAATTCCCGTGAATTTGTGAAATTACCCAACTTGTTGTTGTTGGTTTATGCAGCGTGATCCAATTTTAACTCTTTCGCAAACTTGTTTACCTTATTATGTATCAGATGAACTTGTTTCCAAGTTAGCAGCCACTGTATAATCAGTTGGTTCTCTTACATCAATTTGATTATTTAATCTCGTTCCAGGAAAGACTTCAGAGCAGAGTTCTTGGAAGCATTGCCTGTGCCGCCTTCAGAGAGCATGAACACTATGGCTGAGGTTACTATATATTTTGTACATTCTGTTTATGCCCTATGGTGACTGCAGAGCAGATTACAAATTGTCACTGCCCCTAATCTCTCCCCCGGGTGTCGTACGAGGCGACTGAGGGTTAAGACAGCGATGAGTAAAAGCAGCAGCGTTCCTCATTTAAAATGCCAACAGCCAAGCAATATACTGCGATTTACTTCCCTGAAAGATCAGGATTAACTTTTAACATAACACCTCTGCCCCCATAAATAATAAACGGATGTGATGTAATTTAAGTAACATGTACTAGTTAATGTATATTTTGTTGAGTTGTTTTTTCTAGATAATTATTATTTTCGTTTATAAA